>CM028377.1:127595857-127706536 GCA_013146195.2 Codonopsis lanceolata
GGGCGAGATGATGGGTTAGCGGGAGTTCCCGGCTTTCTCTTGGAAAAAATGGTGGCTTCCTTCTTCAATGCTTGAATGGGGTGAGATGGAGGATGGAGAGAGAGCTTGAAGGGGGAAGCCTTGAGTTGAGCTTGGCCGGAATTAGGGAGCTTCGCCAGAGGTCTGTAAGAGAGAGAGAGAGAGAGAGAGAGAGAGAGAGATTGCCGGAATTTGAAGGAGAAGGTTGAATTTTTGTGAGTTGTCAGAATCGCCGCATCCGGCTTATAAAGAGATCTCATGCCGCAAGGTATTTATGCTCAGATCCGTAGCAAGGTACCCAATCAAAGTGGGCATTTAACTAAGCCGAGATAGGCTTGCGGGGGCAAGGGACCTTTGGGCTTGCAGCCGCATGAGTTATGCATGAATTGATATTAATAGGGCCTTGCGGCCGTAAGTTATTTTAGGCCTTGCATCCGCAAGGTTCACAGATTTTGTGCCTTGGGAGCTGCTTCACAGATTTTTGGCAGTTTTCATTTTTGATCTTTCCGTTATGTTCCGTTAAGTCCATATCTTTCCTGCACTCTGAAAATTCTACACAAACTTCTAAGCTAAAATATTAGAAACATATAAATACAATACTAAGATGCTTTTCTCCCCCAAACTTGAATTATGCCAATACTGGAAAACATTTAAACTAAATGTCCATAATTAAATAAAACGGAGAACAACATAATTAAATTACACTACGAAAGCAAATAAAATTTCATCAAAGTAGGTTGCCTCCCACCTAGAGCACTTGTTTAACGTCTTTGGCTCAACCCAACTACAAACCTATTCTCTTGGGGGTTCGGTGTAAGAGAGAGGAATGAGTTCGATTGTCCTCTCAACTGACATGGGTTCAAGGTATGGTTTGAGTCGGTGACCATTGACTTTAAATATCTCATTGGTCTTTGGATTCTTAATATCAATAGCTCCATGCGGATAAATTCGAACTATAATGAAAGGACCAGACTATTTTGATTTTAATTTTCCTAGAAATAATCTGAGTCTAGAATTAAAAAGGAGTACCTTTAATCCTGGACGAAACATCTTGTTAGTCAGTCCCATATCATGGTATTTCTTGGTCTTTTTTTTATAGGTTTTTGCATTCTCATATGAATTTAACCTATGATCTTCTAATTCATTTAACTGAAAAAGTCTTTCTTCACCAGCCAAAGTTAGGTCAAGATTAAGAGCTTTAATGGCCCAGTAGGCCTTGTGTTCAATCTCTACTAGCAAATGACAAGATTTACCATACACTATTCGATATGGACTCATACCTATTGCGGTTTTATAAGTAGTTCGATATGCCCAAAGAGCATCTTTAAGTTTTGGTTCCCAATCATTACGATTTGGTCTAACAGTCTTTTCCAAGACTGCCTTTATCTGCCTATTGCTAACTTCTACTTGGCCAGAAGTCTGAGGATGATATGGTGTAGCTAACTTGTAAGTTACACCATATTTTCTAAGGCTCGAATTTAACAATCTATTAGTGAAATGTGTTCCTTAATCACTAATTACTACCCTCGGTACTCCATACCGATCAAAAATATCATCCAAAAACTTGACAACAGTTTGGCCATCATTATTTCGAGTGACAATGGCTTCTATCCATTTGGATACATAATCAACAGCAACTAAAATATATTCACAATCGTTAGAAACTAGAAAAGGACTCATAAAGTCAATACCCCAAAGATAAAAAATTTCAACAACTAGATTATTATGCAAGGGCATCTCATTCCTTTTACTAATTCCACCCGTTCTTTGACATTTATCACATGCTTTGCAAAATATGTCAGAGTCTCTAAAAACAGTAGACTAATATAATCCAGATTGTATGATTTTCCTAGCAGTTTTGTTACCACTAAAATGACCACCACAATAGTATTCATGATAAAATGTCATAATACTTTGTTGATCTTGTTCTGGAATACATCTTCTAATTATAGATTCAGAACATATTTTGAATAAATTTGGTTCTTCCCAAAAATATTGTTTTGCATCAGTTAAAAATTTCTTTCTTTAATAAAAATCAAAATCAGGATTGATGATATCAGCTACATGGAAATTAACAAAATCAGCATACCAAGGTTCAAAAGTTTTAACTGCAAATAATTGTTCATCAGGAAAGTCTTCATTCATAGGGATTTTGTTATCAAAAATTGACGTTCAAGTAAACATAAAAATTCCAACCTAGACAAATGGTCGGTTACAACGTTATGTTCCCTTTTTATCTTTTATCGTAATGTCAAATTTTTGTAATAATAACATCCATCTAATGAGTCTAGGTTTTGCCTTTTTCTTACTTAAAAGGTATTTTAGGGCGGCATGATCAGAGAATATGATGACTTTTGAACCTAACAAGTATGATCTAAAATTTTCTAATGCATACACAACTGCTAAAAATTCCTTTTCAGTGGTTGTATAATTGAGTTGTGCATCATTCAATGTCCTACTCACATAATGAATCACATGAGGTTTCTTGTCTATCCTTTGTCCTAAAACAACTCCAATTGCAAAATCCGAAACATCACACATGATTTCGAAAGGGAGAGACCAATCAGGGCTGGTTAAAATCGGAGCTGATGTTAATTGTTCTTTTAACAAATTAAATGCGTTTAAGCATTCTTTGTCAAAAATGAATTCGATATCTTTTGCCAAAAGATTACATAAAGGTTTACAGATTTTGGAAAAATCTTTTATAAATCTCCTGTAAAAACCAGCATGTCCTAGAAAACTTCTAACACCCTTGACTGAAGTTGGGGGAGGTAATTGTGATATAACTTCAATTTTAGCCTTATCAACTTCAATTTCTTTGTTAGACACAACATGACCTAAAACTATCCCATGTTTAACCATGAAATGGCTTTTTTCCCAACTTAGGGTCAAATTAGTTTCGCAACATCTTTTTGAACTTATGTTAGATTTTCTAGGCAATGATCAAAAGAATTTCCGAATATTGAGAAATCATCCATAAATATGTCCACACATCTTTCAACTAGATCAAAAAATATAGAAATCATGCATCTTTGAAAAGTGACCGGGGCATTACATAGTCCAAAGGACATTCTCCTAAAAGCAAAGGTACCAAAGGGACATGTAAATGTAGTTTTCTCTTGATCTTCCGGTGCCACTGGAATTTGATTGTAACCAGAAAAACCATCAAGAAAGCAATAATATTTATGCCCAGCTAATCTTTCAAGGATTTGGTCAATAAAAAGCAAGGGAAAGTGATCCTTCCTTGTTGCCGCATTTAATTTCCTCAAATCTATGCACATCCTATAACCGGTAATAGTTTATGTGGGAACTAACTCATCTTTCTCATTCTTAACGACTGTAATTCCTGATTTCTTAGGAACTACTTCGACTGGACTAACCTATTTGCTATCAGATATCGAGTAAATTATTCCCGCATCAAGGAGTTTAAGCACTTCTTTTCTGACTGCTTCTTCCATATGAGGGTTAAGTCTTCTTTGTCTTTCTCTAGAAGGTTTGCTACCTTCTTCTAAATGAATTCTATGCATACACATAGAATGACTAATTCTTTTCAAATCTGCTAGGGACCATCCTATAGCTTCTCTATGTGTCCATAGAACTTTTAACAGACTTGATTCTTGTTCTTTTGTTAAATCTACATTAATTATAATAGGTAAAGTTTTGCCTTCCCCTAAAAATGCATATTTTAAATGGGACGGTAATGACTTTAATTCTACTTCAGGAGGGGATTTAACAGATTGGAATAAATTTAGGAATTTCCAGTTTCATTGTTTCTTCTTTATCTTCCTCCTTAGAGTTCTCATCTTTTTCTTTATCCATTTTGTTTCATCCAAATCAGATTTTTGATTTTCTACTTCTTCTTTATCATTTTTACTGATTTCTATTTTATCAGGGCTAATTTCTAATTTGGGACCTTCCACTTCTTTTTTGTCTTCACTTTCATTCTTGAAAGCTTATAATCTTTCCTTTTCTTTCCTAGCATCTGTCTTTCGGAGTTCTCTTTCTAACTCTTCTATGTCGGTTTTTATATGGGAGAAGGTTCTATCATCAACTTCTACATACATATCTCTTTCTAACTCATCATTTAAATTTGCTTCAAAGGTTTGGGCTGTAAGATTTTCAATTTCATCAATTGAGAAACATGCATTCATTTCACTCGGTCTATTTAATGCATCAAAAACTAAAATTTCTACAGTTTCACCCATAACTGACATTGAGAGTTTACCATTCTTAACATTAATCATTGTGTTAGCAGTGGCCATAAAAGGTCTTCCTAACAGAATAGGAACTTCATTATTAGTGCATATCTTTCTTTCCATCTCTAGAACCACAAAGTCGACTGAGATGATTATCTTATCTACTTGTACAAGAATGTCCTCTACTATACCTAAAGGATGTTTGACCGAACGGTCGACTAACTGCAAAGACATAGTAGTGGGTTTCAATTCACCCAATCCTAATTGTTTATAGATAGCGAAAGTCATTAAATTAATACTCACTCATAAATCTAGCATAGCTTTCATCTTTTTAGAACTACCTAAGGAGACTTGGATATTGAAACTACCTGGATCTTTTAATTTAGGAGGAAGTTCAGGTTGTAAAACTGCACTCACGTTTTCAGAAACAATTATTTTTTCATTCTTTTCAAATTTGTGTTTTCTAGAGTGGAGATCTTTGAAAAACTTAGCATAGAGCGGAATATTTTTAATGACATTAAGCAAAGAGAGATTAATATTCACTTTGGATAGCATATTATAAATTTCCGTAAATTGTTTATCAATCTTGTTTTTCATAAGTCTACTAGGGAATGGTATTGGAGGAACATATGGTGGGGGTGCCACATATGGTTCCTCAAGAGGTTCTGCCTCTTGTTCTTTTTCTTGAGTGACTTTATCTTTAACTGAAATTTCTTTATTAGAATTTTCTTTTTCTACCTCTTTATCTTTTGCTTGAATATTTTCACTTTTATCTATTTCATCTTCTTTTCCAGAGTTATCTATTTTGTCAGGCACATCAGTGGATTGAGTAGGATTACTTACCTCTTCTCAATTATTCTCCCACTTCGCAGAGTAGTGATAGATTTCACTTGTTCTGTTTGACTAGGGAACTTCTCTTCTTCTCTTTCTTGATATTTTGCAAGATCTTTTTGCAATTTTTCCACAGTTTCTAGCAAATATTTGTTAAGAGCTGTGTGACCACCGTTTGATCCTTCTGACTTTGGAGCTTCTTCAATCTGCAACTGTCCTTGCTTAGGAAATTGTTGAGGCTGTAGTGGCTTATTTCCTCCCCATAAAAAGTTGGGGTGATTCCTCAAACTAGGATTATAAGTGTTGGAATAGGGATCATTCCTTTATCTTTGAGGGTACATGTTCATTGCATTAACCTGCTCATGATACACATCACTAGAGGGACACAAATTAGTAGCGTGAGAATTTAATCCACAAATAGAACATGCTTCTTGAATTTGAGATTGCCAACGTTCAAATTGAGCTTGCATATCTGATTTTTCTTGGACTTGAAACAAACTTCTATTTTTACCTCTTATACTTTTCTGTTGAGAATTTGCACTTAACATCTCAAACAAGTTTTCTAATTCAGCTGGTGTCATTCTATTAATAGAGCCACCGGCTGCACTATCAACTATAGTTTGCAATGCAGGCGAAAGAGCATGATAAAATTGTGTTACTAACACATATTGAGATAGATTATGATGGGGGCACATGATAAGTAAATTTTTAAATATATCTCATGCTTCATGGAATGTCTCTCTCGGTTCATTTTGAAAAGACATAATTTGTTTTCTATATTTTGAAAGAGATGCATGTTGATAAAATTTACCCATAAACAAATCATATAATTGAGCCCAAGTATAAACACTTCGTGGTGCTAAATTCATAAACCATCTTCTTGCCGCATCTTTTAATGCACATTGAAAATATTTCATTTTTATTTGATCTTCAGCCAAACCTCCTAACGGAAAATTTTCAGTCATAAATTCATATTCCTTAACAAAAGTTACTGGATTTTCAGATGGCAATTCATGGAAAGAAGGCAACATATTATAAAAGTGACCTTTAAGTTCAAAGTTTCTTACCGCTTCTGGTAAAACTAAACATGATGGTGTTGCATTCAACATGAGTCGACCATAATCATTTATAGTTCTTTGATTAATTACTACTTCCATATTTCTATTAGCAGGTTCTTCCCTTCTTTGATTCAAATTTACCGGAGGAACCGGATTTTCAGGATTTTGATTATTGTTATTATCCATTGGAGGATCAACCAGAGGATCCTCTCTATTCAACTGTTCTTTATTAACAGGCTGATTTTCCAAATTATCAGGGTCTTCCTGATTTCTTCAAAGATTATTTATATTTTGATTTAATTCTGTCAGCTTAGGATTTAAAGATCTATGACCGTGCATAAATTAACAAAAACAAATAAAACAAATAACAACTAAAAACTAGAAATAAAAATATTTTTGTATTTTATTTTTATAAAAACTGAATTTAGAACAACGCTACCAACAAACTAACTACGCAAACTAGCTTGTCTCCGGCAACGGCGCCAAAAACTTGATCGTGTCTTATTTTAATTATTTCCTTGCAAGTGCATAAGACTATTGCAGAATAGTTTGAGAAGCAATGGTCTAACCACAGAGACAAGAAGAATACTAGCAACAAGTAAATCAGTAGCTATTTAAACTAAGGGGAGTTTTATTTATTTTATTTAAACTAATTATTTTACTAAAACAATAAATCTAATTAAACTACGCAGCAATCACAGTTGTAAAGATCTAATGGAGGAGAGAAATTTAGGATTAGGGTTTCACTTGCATCTACTCTATTGCTTATTTAAATAAAGTATCATTCAATAACTTGGGTTCGTTCACGAAAGATAGATATAAACTGTCAAATTATAGTTCAGTCTCCATCCCAAATAATTCATCCATTCTGTGTCCTAAGAACAAGAACATATGGATCCTATCTGTCACTTAGGTCATATATATGAACATGACCCTAGCTTAAGTCAAAGCTAGACAATAAAGGGGTTGATAAACATCATGATCAACAAGAATTGAATGAATAAAAATATATTAAGCTATAGATTTGATATTTGTTACCTCCCAATTCCTAGATTAATGGACAGTCAGTTCATCCTTGCAGATGAACTGAACAACAGGATGAGGGAATACATGAATCGATCTTCAAAACTGTAATTGCAATGACTAAACTACGTAATACAAACTAAAATATAAGCTAGAGCTGTTTCCTAACAACTTCTGGACGTCCTTTTGCTTTGGCTACCGTCCTTTATTTATATCAGGGTGTTGTAGGGGAATAGGAGGTTCAATCCAGGTGAAAGGCCCCGTAAAGGCGGTTCTGGGGACCTTGCGGCTGCATGAGGATTTCACCTTGCGTCCGCAAGGGTCTTGGACGGGCTGACCAACTTTTTGCCTACCTTGCGAGGGCAAGGCCATTTAGGCTTGCAGCCGCAAGGTAGCCAGTTAACTCTTCTGCATCTTTTCCAATGTTGCACTTTGCACCCTTCCTAGAAATCTTCATTAAAAGCTTCATAAATCTCATAAGTTCACCTAAAACCCTGGAACTCACAATATAGCTCAAAAACACATATTAGTAGCCATAAGCCTCGTGGAATTTCTAATTCTAAGTCATAAAAATACCTGATATAGATGTATAAAATACGTCTATCACCTACTTGAAGAGTTGTCTTTATCATTATCTCTGTTCTACTTCAGGTGGCGAGAGGAATATCCATTATATGGATGATTATGATGACGGTAGTTATTCCTTCCACGGCCTCTTCCTCGACTTTGACTTCGACCACGACCTCGTCCAAAACCTCGGCCTTGTCCATGATTTTCTTGGCCTCGACCATGACTGCGACCACGACCACGACCTCGCCCACGCTCTTTCCCTTCATCATACATAATCCCATTCCCTTCAGGGAATGAGGCTGAACCAGTTGGACGAGATTTATGATTTTTCATTAGAATCTCGTTATTCTGTTCGACTACTAGTAGGCAAGAGATTAATTTGGAGTATCTTTTAAAACTCCTCTCTTGATATTGTTGTTGCAGGAGAAAATTCGAGGCATGAAATGTGGAGAATATCTTCTCCAACATATCATGATCAGTGATGGTTTTCCCTCATAATTTCAACTGTGAGGTAATCTTATACATCATAGAATTATATTCACTGATGGTTTTAAAATCTTGTAGGCGGATATGGATCCAATCGTAGTGTGCTTTGGGGAGAATGATTGTTTTCAAATGGTCATATATTTCTTTCAAACTTTCCCAAAAAACGAGTGGATTATTAACCGTGAGATACTTCATCTTTAAATCTTTGTGGACGTGAAGTCGAAGAAAAATCTTGGCATGAGCTTGAATTTGATTGCTTATCTATTCATTATTATGTATTTGGATAGTATTTTCGAGGCTCTTGGCAGCCATGTGGGTTTCAGCATCTATTTTCCATGACATATAATTCTTTTCGGATATGTTCAGCCTTTCAAATTCAAACTTAGCGATGTTTGCCATTGTAAAAAAAGACTTTATATATAAAAAAACATATACATTAATAAAATTATGACAACCTTAGGAAAAAAGTATATTAGAGAAAAAGAGAGAGAAAGATTTTATTCAGAGTTTAAGGGATATCTAAAATAAATACATACTTGTGGGTATTTAAAACCGATACATGATTTTACTGTTGTGCCAAACGTTAAATGTTTGGACATATATTTCTTTCGTCTACAGCCATAGGCTTCATTCCTCTACTCTATGTTCACCTACCAATTACTTCCAACTACATTACATTTATAACCTGAAAATTTTATTTAAAATATTATAATCAGTACATGTTGAAATATATGTTGAAAGCTACTACTACTGCTAACAGCCTAAAAGGACATACATGATACAAAGATAAGTAACAAAAATCTGAAAATCGTTTGGAGGGTATTCAGCAACGAAAACCAATATGGTACACGCAATAACTAGTATGATAATAATAATCAACATTGAGTTAAATATATTGTAGAAATGAATATGGTATTTGTGGAGTCTGTAACGAGGTAATAAAAGTTTGAGTGAACTATTGAGATGTGGTTGTTATTTATGTAAAAATGCCCGTTATATAACCATTAACCAGTCGTTTGTAGCCATTGGAGGAGAGAGATAAAAATCAGTTAACTAGTCGTTGGAGGAGAGGGGTAAAAATGTAAAAATTCTGATTTAATAGAATTGCATTTATAATATGCATAAATATAAATCTTTTTAAGAGCAATAAGTAGATCACAAATAAAGTAACTTTACACTTTATTATTACCGGTCCACACATGATTACTATTATTTGTCATGCAAATTTATTCACTCCACGCTACTCGGCAAGCCTTTCGGGTGGGTGTTTAAATGTTAGTAATAAAATTATACATCTAACGAGTTGAAAGCATAATAATTCATACTCCTTCCATCCCTAAATAATCGTCCTAGTTGACCCGGCGCACAGTTTTAGAAAAAACAATTGATTTGATTATTTATATTGGTTTAATGTGTAGTTTCCTTTAAAACTCATGTGTATGTTGCCCATAATTAAAGTATGATGAAAAAGTAAGGGTAAAGTGGTAAAAGTAATGTTCTGAAAATGTAAGTTTCAAACTGGACAATTATTTTGGGACGGACGAAAAAGAAGATGAGAACGATAATTTAGGGACGTAGGGAGTAATATATATATATAAATTCAGTTTGTAGCTTGAGGTTACTTCCGCTAAAACATCAACGAATATATATTTTATGCGTAAAATAATAAAATATTATCTCGTCATTGCAATATATATTATAGACGGTGACTCAGCCAACCTTTTCTTAATAATGGTGATATACAATATATATTAAAGTAGATCAGTGATATAAAATAAAACATATTGGCGAAAACTCTTACCGATAAAAATGTTAAGGTTAGAATGTTCGTGCTGATAACGTTTTATAAAATAAATAGATAGCCAAAAGAGAGAGATAGTTTTTCAGAAGTTGAAGAGGTGTCTCTACAATAACCTTACATTGTTCGGTATTTATAGTCGATCAATGGATGCAAGTTGCACACAGTGGTGTTTGCCAAACTTGACAATGCTACTGATGTAGCGGAAGGTAATTAAGAGAAACTGATAAATATCAAAACTGTTGAGATCGCGCACGACTACCAGTAATGATCTTCTAAATCCTGTTGAGGTTTGCAAACATACCACGATCTAGGCATCAATTCACGTTGATTTAATGAATACCGGAATTGGGGAAAAGTGTATTATTCATAAACGGCAAAAACTGCCTCTTAAACAACCCTAAAAGTGTTTAAATATGCTTAAAACCCTAAAAGCAATAAATTGTCGAAATTACAAAAAAACTCGAAACTATTAAAAAAAAACTTCAAAGACACGTAACCCTATTTAAATGACGTTTTTTGGCCTTAAAAACATCTCATAACCGAGCTTTGCTCAATTAATTTTGTTTGTCTTTCCGAGAGCTTCGATTTGATATACTGCGGGCCCCGTAACTCCACCCGAGTCAAAAGTTATGTCCTTTTCCGCGCACCCGGTCCAAACGGTCGAGATAATCAAATGCGAGACTGCCTGCATCAGTTACCAACCTACTCTACTATGCTAACCTAGTCTACTAAGACTAATGTTCAATTATTTCTTCATAACAAATATATATATTTTTATGTACATTTTGTGCACAAATAAAGACACATACTTTTTCCATTCCGAACAAAAAGTTTTATTTTGAAAAGTATTTTTTTTAAAGAAAATGATACTTTTAATAATTTATTAATTATAAAATGATATTTTTTTTAATTTTTAAAAATATATTTTTTAAATGAAATAACTCATAATAAAATAATTGACTATTTGAGAGGACGAAACTAGTATATGGTATTCCTTCGAAAACATGGTCGGCAGAAGCAACCAAGGAATAGAAAGATGAAACATTTATGTGAACTACCTAACTTGAAAAGATATAATTAAAGTGAATGCATGCAAGCCAAAAAGCAATGTTTGTGGTGTTAGAGAATTGGAAGTAGCCATTGGCCAAAGCAAGGTCATGTCACATGTGAATGCCGAGGTGTAAAGGTGTATTGTATTCTTCACTATATTCATTATTCATCCGGTGTTTGAATTTTATGTATAAAGGATATATATAAATAAATTAAATAATACATTTTTAATAAATTAAAAAAAAAACATAAAAAGAGTGGATTTAGGTTTTTGTTTGTAATTATTGAAGACAAAATCACTAATCAAAGAGAAAAAAAAAAGCTAGCTAGTAGAATCAATCCATCAACACGCGGTGACTAAGATAATTAGAAGGATTCGTCTTATAAAAAATAATAATAAGACCGTTTTACATAATTGTTTTTGTCAAATAAGAAATAATAGCAATTTATAGGACTAGGCCCCTCTTGATCACCCTCTCTTTCCTATTACACATTTAGGTTTAGAATATGTGAAAAAACTCAATTCAATAACGTTACAACTTATAAAAGATTTCAAAAAGATTTTTTTATAACTACTGTTTAAATTATTCAATTATTTAGTTTAAATTTTGTCACATATCATAGGAAATTGGGTGAAGGGAGATAACACAAAGTAGCCCAATCCCTTAATAACCATCCATTTTTCATAACCCATTATTTTATAGGAAAAATTGAGGGCCAATTATTTTTTGAAGTTTTTAATTGTTATAGTATTTTTTTTTTTTTCAATTGGAAAAAAGTCACTTTTTGTGAAAAAATAACTATGGATCCTTAATGAACCTTATGCGTGTTACATATGTCATTATTTTTGCGCCACGTTACAATTAAACTATTGAATCGCGGTGTAAAAATTAATGCAATTAAATTTATGAATTGCTGTTCAAAAATAGAAGGAAATTAAATGTTGAACCGCGGTGCAAATATTAATATAATGAAATTTATGAATCGTGGTGCAAAAATAGAATAGGAAATTAAACTTTCAATCGCGGTGCAAAATTAATGTAATGAAATTTATGAATCACGGTGCAAAAATAAACTAGGAAGTTAAACTTTGAACCACTGTGTAAAAATAATGCAATGAAATTTATGAATCGCGGTGCAAAAATAGATTATAAAATTAAATTTTGAACCGCGGTATAAAATAATGCAATTAAATTTATGAATCGCAGTGCAAAAATAGACTAAGAAATTAAATTTTGAACCGCGGTGTACAAATATTATATAATTCATTTTTGTACCGCGATACAATAGTATAAAAAAACCAGTTTACGTCCTTCACATTCTTCTTCAATCTCCTCCGTCGTAAGCCTTCTTTTTCCTCATCCTTCTCTGCCTGCATTGCCCTCAAACCCCCACGAAGAGGCTCTGACCCCTTGACCTCCGTGACCTGACTGGACAGGTCGATCCCCGTTTCGTTGCATATAATCGTAATTTTTCCAATCTAAAATGTGTTGTCGGAACTGTTGAATAAGACGATTATATTTTTGAAACAATATTTCGAAAAATGATCTTTTATGTTTGACAAAAACAATGGTGGACTTTTAGCGTTTAAAACTTAGAAAAACATACCGACCAAAATTTTCCCCTACTTTAAAAGATTTGGACCGCAGGATCAGATGGAGGGAAGTAGTCACTTTAATTAAATAAAATAGAACAAAAATCTTTAATAAAATAAAAAAGTTGGACCGCAGGATCGGATCAGATGGAGGGAAGTCGTCACTTTAATAAAATAAAAATAAAATAAGATATACTAACAGACCTTGGTGAACATGCGAGCATATTCAAAACTTTCTTTTTTGTTTTTATAAACCATATTTAAATCTCATTGACCTATATACACTTATTAGAATACTCCATTATTGACTCCTCAATCTTTTTAAAATCAAATAACAGCCACAAATTGTATTTACTTATATATATATATATATATATATATATATATATATATATATATATATATATATATAATACTATTTCATTCCTAAATAATTGTCATGTTTTTTATTAGTTAATTTCGAATAAATTTTTTATGTTTACAAACTTATCATTTAAAGAAAACCTTTTCACAATTTTACAGTTATTTTTCTTCATATTTTTAATATAAGACACATACACATAAGTATTAAGGGAATTACATATTATACTAATATTTATATGAGTAAAAATTTAATCCACCAACGGTGTATAATCATTTTTATATAAGCGGCATTTAGATCGCGACACGTAACCAACAAAATCTAAAAAAAAACAAGACAAAATTTGTGACGTTTCATGATCCAATGACGACTAAACCGTCGGTGGATAAAATTTAAAGTCCGTTAATATTAACAAAGTTTATTTAATTTTTCTTAATCGATGTGTTCAATCAGTCATGACAATTACTTAAATAGAGGAAGTATTAGTTACCAATAGATCGATAATTGTTTTTGCTCAACCTAAAATGCATCGATAATTATTTCGTACAACACTTTAATGTTTACAATAAAACTATTTTAGTAAATGAATTTTGTTATTTTTATTGGGTGGTGTTGTACACACCCCCACCTTTTACTCTTCACATCTTATTTTTGCAATGTATAACACAAAATATAATATCTCAATGTAAAAAATGAGGTGTGAAAAGTAGAAAGATACGACAACAGAATGTAGGAAATAAGGTGTAAAAAATAAAAAATGGGGTGTGGAGAGTAGAAAGTGGGATGCATTATGTGTGTATAACCCACTTTTTTATATTAGGAATTTTTTTTTTTAGTAAGACGGTTTTACAAGTATTTTACGTAAAATGAATCTTATTAACTCGATACACAATGTATTAATGAACTGAATTGTAAGATGGTAAGTTCGAATCTTATGATAGCATTACAAGATCCCCCACGCCACTCCACCCTACCAACCGTAGATTTTTATTTAATTTTTAATGTTTAATCAATTTTTAAAGTATATAAGTAATGGAGTAATACAAATATTACTAATATACTGCATTTGTAAAATTAAATAAATAGAAAGATTTTTTTCAAATAAATAATAATAATAATAATAATTACTATTATTATTTTGTCTCTTCATCCCTTCATCAGCATTTCTTAGATTTATGATTTAGAGAGAGTAACAGAAAAGAGTAGCGAGAAAGAGAATTGGGGGGAGGAAATGGAACCCTAGAAGAGAGTAATTTTTCCACAGAGAGAGGGGCAAAAATAGGAATCTGTTTCTCACGGGAAAGTTGGCTGTGGCACACGGAGCCTCGCCGTTAGTGAGTCGCTGGCTCTTGTTACTCTCAGCTACACTACCGGAAAAGGAGAAGAACATCAACAACAACAAGATTACAATGAAAGGTCTTTTCAAGTCAAAGCCTAAGACGCCAGCCGACCTCGTTCGTCAAACTCGAGATCTCCTTATTTATGTTGACCGCAATCCGGATGGGCGAGAGAGCAAGCGCGAAGAAAAGGTTACATCTTCATATGATTTCAATCGAATTACGTACAATCGACAGTTTTGATACAATTTATGACTCAATTTTCTCAAGGATCCATGTCATTAAGTTTGCTAAATTGTTTTGTTTTTTTGTTTTTACTTTAGTTGCAAATTGCTTATAACTTTCTTTTTTTCGTTTTTGTGTATAATTTGTAGCTAATACTGTAAAAATGTGATCTTTGGATTTTAATTTTTAATGAAAAATTTCATTTGTGTTTAAAGTAAAATTGTGCTGTAAAATTTTGATCTTTGGGGATTTAGCTTTATCTGCTCATTTTGTGATTTTTCGTTTTTTTCCCTTTGTTTGACTAGGTTGTAAAAAAAATCGGCTTTAATAGGGCTTTTTAACGAAATTTAATTTCATTGAAGAAATGTTGAACTAATGATCAACTTTTGCGACATTTTAATGTGTGATGGGAGATGGATGTATTGGCTTGATGATCAGTGATTGAAATTGTTTAGAATAATTATATTGTTATGGCTACGTTTCTGTGATTTGAATTGTACTGGATGCCAACGTAAAATTTCTGGGCAGTTAATGCAGTTGGTTTTGGTTTTAGGTTTCATTCCATAATTGGCTTCTTTTCACCCTCATACTTGTAGGGTTTTCTTTTTCACATTTTTATCTACTTTCTGATGTTTGGTGTTTTCTCGTTTGTTTTCTTCTCGTCTTCCTTCATAGTTCTTTATTGTTTGTTTGGGTGCTATGTGTCTGGGGGAGTTCATTTATGAACTATGATTTTGTTGTTTTTGTTAGTTATCTCGTTCAATGTTTGTGTGCTTGATCGTTCCTATTCATTCTCTACTTACCCTTTTCCCCTTGCAGAAATGTTGAAGAAGCTATATATCTTCAGTTAACTTCTGTTTGGTTTGCTTGCTTCTATTTTCTGATTTTTTTAAAAATTTTTTGTTGTTGTTGTGCAACTTGTGCAGATGAATGAGTTGGGTAAACTTCTTCGTGATTTGAAGTCCATCCTTTACGGGAATAGTGAATCAGAGCCAGTTTCAGAAGCATGTGCTCAATTGACCCAGGAGTTCTTTAGAGAAAATACACTTCGTTTAGTAATTGTTTGTCTTCCAAAGTTGAACTTAGAGGTAAGAATCATTCTTTTCCTAGTTACATGAAATTTTTTTTTGGAGTAAAGTTGCCTAGTACTTCCATTATATATATAATGGAAGTATCCAATTAATTGCTGCTGAAAATTTGAGTATGATTCATTATGTTGCTTTAGAGAAAAACCTCATCTTTTGCAGGCCCGCAAGGATGCCACTCAAGTTGTTGCGAATCTGCAAAGGCAACAAGTTCAGTCACGACTCATTGCATGTGATTACTTGGAAGCAAATATTGATCTTATGGATATACTGGTATCTGGGTAAGTTAATTTGAAATAACCTTTGGGTAAGTTGCTTCCACTTTTGACTGATGAACTTTTAGGCTGCTCTGTATTTCTTAGCTTGTTGGCACATTAATGACTTTTCTAGTTATTTGCTTCTTTTGAATTATCTCTAGAACTCGTCACGTGTGGATGAAGTGAATCAAATTAGTTTGTCGGAGGGTGTCGTGATAGGTACTAATGTTGAAAATTACTAGGCAGGAACCTTGTTCAAGTTAGGCCCAGGATGTTGGGAAGGGATGAGGAGGGGGTGGTTTACAGGGATCAGTGGTGAGGCTCCATAGAGCCTAAGTGGGTTTAGTAGCCCTCCTTCAGGTTTGAAATTTGACATTTACCACCCTGAAAGTTAGAAAATATTGATTTTACCACTAAAACAACTCTTTAATTGTCAATTTTGACCCCCATTTGAGTCAAATTCAAATACTACCGTGTAATTCTCTTACCCCAAAATAATCTTGAACCCCTTTTCAAAATCCTGGCTTCCTCAGTCACAGGGATGTGGCAGAGAAAGCTCTCTGCCTCTCTGAAATGTTAGCCTTATGCTTTCTATGCTTCAAAAAATAAGATAGATTACTAGGTAGAAGGTTGTGAAGTTAGGTACTGAGAGAGAGAGAGGGAAGAGTTTCTTCTTTCTTTGTTTTGGTGGTGGAAACCAAGGGCCTAGGCGTTTTGTTTTGTAGATTCATAAATTTTCTTACAGTTAGTGACTATATCCGACTATTGCTGTTTCATTCAGTTATGAGAATCAGGATATGGCTTTACATTATGGTGCCATGCTGAGGGAATGCATTCGCCATCAGAGTGTTGCAAGGTGAGTCTAATATGCCATTGGGAATTTATTGTGACATGGAGTTGAACTTGAATACACTGTCTGGAATCCGATTTATGAAGTATTTTTCATATTTTTTCGAAGCACATGCTACTTTCACCTTTCCAACAAAATTTATATGCAAAACGTAAGATTATCTGTTCAATATTAGTACAAGTGACCTGGCTTTTGTCAATAGTTGTCTTTATGTACTTGGCTCATATATATTTAATAGATAATTATGCATTTGTAAGTACAAAATGATGGAAATTGTATCTTCTTTGTTCAATGTAAAAATTCCAATGATGTATTGTAGCTTGTCCTTTTTATTTACTTTTGACTTTTTTGATTTTCTTTGATGCGGTCGCAGGTATGTATTGGAATCGGAGCATATGAAGAAGTTTTTTGATTTTATTCAACTACCAAATTTTGATATTGCTGCAGATGCAGCTGCGACTTTTAAGGTTGAGTGAGCTTGACTGAACTTGTATTATTCATAGTTAGAATACCCCCCCTCCCTCCTCTCTCTCTCTCTCCCACACACATACAGAAGCACGATGGTGTCATCACGGTCCATCAAGGAAGCAGTTTACGAACCAAACTTCAAATTTTATATCACTTTCCCATAGTATCGTGCTTGCATGTTCTCAAAGCTGGTGTGGCCAGTATTCAATTTTGGGGTTATCATGGTCCGGTTTGGTCCAATTTTTGCTAAAAAATAGAGAACCATAACCAACCCAAAATGTATGCGAATCAATATTTTGGGCGGTCCAGAACCAACCCAAATGGATGAGAACCAAAATCAGACCAAGACCATTACTCCGGCTATTAATATAAAATAACACTTCGTACAAAGATTAAAAGGCTTAATAATGCGACTTGAGCTAGCTGAACAACTAAAAAAAAAGAGTACAATCCAGTTCATGCAACAAAAAAAAAGTGAGAAAAAAGCTGAACAACAACATCAAGCGTCAACCTCAGCGAAGAAAAATTATATATATATATATATATATATATGTATGTATGTATTGGTCTGGTCCGGTCCGGTCGTTAAACGTTTTATAAGTTGTAAAACCGGGACCGAACCTATTGACCATAATTCAGGATCGGAACCAATCCATGAGTCCGGTTTAGAAAAAAAAAGCTTACCCATAGTATTCATTCAAGCAAAATTGTAGGCTCCACTAAATCTCATTCTTTTATGACATTTTTGTTGCAGGAACTCTTGACCAGGCATAAGTCTACAGTGGCTGAATTTCTTTCAAAAAATTATGATTGGGTAAGCGATGCTTTCTTTGATTCTTCAATGTGTACAAGGTCACACAACTTATGAAGCTTTTGCCATGTGTTTGAGTCGAGAAGCATAGAAGTTATTATACTCCCCCTTCTCGTATAATGTTTCCCTTTTCCATCTTTTTGAATTTTCACTCTAGAGTGTCCTTTCTCCAAAATTAAGCTCCATGACATTCTCATTTTAACCCTCATTTATCCAAGGACGAAGTTATGATATTAATGAGAGATTTTGTTGTAGTTGATGATTCAAATCAAATGGAGAGTAATAGACAAGAAAATTGTAAAAGATTCTTCAAACTCATTATAAGTAGGCTGCTTAAATTCGAATCAATTGATTTTATTGCTGGTTGCTTGTTATTCTTGGAAACTACTGGATCTTCAGTGAAAGCTTTTCGTACTGCTTCTTGCTTCAATGCCAACTGTCAAGCAAGTTGTATTAAAATGATTACAGGACCGTGTGTAGTGTGTAACATTCATGTTTGAAGTACATAGATTGTTATTGTTTGTACTGATATATAAGATTATAATTTGGTTTTCTCCGCAATGCTGCTGTTCCAGTTTTTTGCAGAGTACAACTCAAAGCTTCTTGAATCTACCAATTACATCACAAGAAGGCAAGCTATCAAGGTAGGAAAAAGTCTTTGAACTTTATCAGTTTTCATGAAGCATAGTATTACACTTAAGCCACACATTTCGACGTGGACTGTAGTGTCATAGCTCTTTCTCTTCCTGAGACCTGTCTGGTCCTGTTTAAATTTCGCATTTTAGCACGAAGTTCTTTCTGTTTTTGTTAGTAAAAAACTGATCTAGATTGCCATCATGCCATCTCTTCCATTTTCTGTATCTACTATTTAGAACAATGCTATAACTAGGCATATGTTGGTGCCGTAGAGAAAAAGAGAAAAAGGTCCAACGTCACCTTCCAACCCCTTCTCCTTGATGTCTTTGTAGATACACAGACAAATGCATTGGACTCCAATTTTGACATTCATGAGTTAATTACTGCTAATGAGCCAAATTTCATGTCCAGCTGTTGGGTGATATGTTACTTGATCGTTCGAATTCCGCTGTAATGACACGTTATGTGAGTTCAAGGGATAACTTGAGGATCCTTATGAATCTGCTAAGGGTATGACTCACTTTCTTATCGCTTCATCCATAGGTCAACCCTGCATATATAATTGTGGGTTGCCCCTTTCTGCAGGAATCGAGCAAGAGCATTCAGATAGAAGCATTCCATGTCTTTAAGGTACTAAATCTACACGGCATCCTTGACTTTCATTCTGCAGAGACCATTTGATTGTCAAAGGTGCCTCTTGTTGGTTCTTGGGCCCCATTAATTTTAACATTAAACAACTTGCGGAAACTGATTTCTGGAAGTCCGTTTCATGTAAAAATATTTCATTTTCTTATATTTGCTTGATGATCATTTGTCTGAAAATGCCTTATGTATGTTACTTCCATTGAAACAAATGGGGGAGAATAGTGTTCACTAGAGGTAAGTAGAGGCAAAAGTAGGAGAGGAATGAGCGTCATTTTTCAGGAAAATGATTTATGGAGCTCAAGTCAGCAAGTCGTTTTCCTTAGGTGAATGGGTGATTCTCCTTGACTTGTAGAATCTATGATACCACCAAACACAGGGAAACTTGGAAATTTTTTTCCCGGGAATCATTTTTGTTGTTGGATAGACGAGTCTCAAACTGATTATTTTGCAGCTATTTGCGGCGAATCAGAACAAACCCGCAGACATCATTGGCATACTTGTTGCCAATCGAAGCAAGCTTCTGCGTCTCTTTGCCGATTTTAAGACGGACAAAGGTGGGAAAATAGAAATGCAATGACACTCATCTATATTTTAGCAGTGTAGGCAATGTTTTTCACTTTTCGCATGTGGTGAATGCAGAGGATGAACAATTTGAGGCAGACAAAGCTCAAGTGGTTAAAGAAATTGCAGCTCTTGAACCCAGAGAACGCCCGTGATTGGTTTGATAATCATGGTATTGTTGTATGTGTATCCTATGTTGACGCTTCCCCCCCCCCCTCCTCTTATTTATATGTGAATTAGTAGTTATAACATAGTGTCCGGCGTTATTGTACTTTATGCTATTATTTTCATATTTACAAAATTTACTTTGAGCTTTTGTAACATTATGTCAAATTAATTACACTTTTGAGGGATCGGAAACGAGAAACAACAACAATAATAATACAAAAGTAGTTAACTATGAGGTTAATAATGTACAAGGCCGAGGCCAGATTTATATATTTGTAGACTGGACGGATTTATTTTGCAGAATTTAGTTTGTGCCATGGTCGTCCATATAGCAACGGAGGAAGTTTGCAATGGAGGAAGTTTCAATTTGGTTCTACATTCAAATATTAGAAATGAGTTGGCAAATTTAACATAGTTTGGTTTTAAGGCTCTTTAGATGAATGATCACAAAATATGGTTTGAAGGTTTTTGCATACACCAACGTTTGAACCTGCACTCGTAATGAAGTTTCTTGCATACAAAATTAATGGGCATGCACAAAATTTTAAAGGCAAAAATTTGGGCAAAACGCCCTTAGGGTATGTTTGGCTACACAAATTCAATGACTTGTAGTTTCCAAAACCAATTCAATTGCTTGGAAACACTATCAATTTTGAATTGGAATTGAATTTCAAATCCAAATACCTCTATTTTATAAAATAAATTCCAGACTAAAACCTAATAATTCGAATTCTAAATTTTGTTCTATTATTTTATACAATAAATCACCCTCTTTCATCCCCACCGGCCACCATTGTCGCCACCCCTAACCACCACCACCAAAAAGTTTTAATGTTTGTTTGTAACATTGTCGAACTTTGGTCATTGAAATCATTACTAACCACCACTACCATTAAGCTAAATTAGATATTTAAAAAATTATTGCAATTTTAAATTAAATATAATCTATAATTACAATTGAATTTTACACATTATCCAAAAAAATTGCTATGATTTTAAAAACAAATTCCACATTATTTCAATTCTATAGAATTTGAATAATTATAGAATTAAAAACGATGTATCCAAACGAACCCTTATGTAAATTTTTTGTAAACATATCCTCCTTACTCGAATCATCGTGTGTAGGTGAGTTATGAGAGAGTGAAACTTCGTCTTACGAATAAAGATTCATAAGACAAGGTTGTACATAAGACTTTACCCCTTTTGAAAATAACAACATTTCTTATATGACATTTATTCACATGCCACAAAGCAGAATATTGACAAGTGAAGGACGCAAAACCACATAGCCATAGGCAAACCCAATTCAGTAATTACAAGAAACTGAAGCAAGACAAGAGACTTATTCCTAATGTTGTGTGTGTGAGAGAGAGAGCATAAGGATCTCGCAGAATGGCATATTCCAATACAAGTTCTTTCTTTCACCAGCAGGACGATGTTGCCCCTCAATTGTGCTGCAGCCATTTGAAACAATTTGCTCTGGCATTTCATTCCTACCTTAGTAAGGGTTGCTTGGATGGATGCCTTACATATATACCAAAATACCACTCGTCAATCGTCACTCGTCACTCGATTATGTTGTCTTCCATTAAGAACTTTGAAGGATGCCATCCACACCACTTGTCACTCAATCATGTTGTCTTTCCCAAAACCATTGTGCGCTTGTCCGATCAATGTAGGGAGGTGTCAAACTGTCAATATCATAGGCAAACTAATAGCTTGTATCTTGGCCTCTCAAACTTCTATAGGGTTGGTGATTGGGTGAGTCGGGTCGGGTTTGTGTCGAATTGAAACGGGTAATGGGTCGAAACGGGTTGTGACCCGTTATGACCCAAATATTAAACGGGTTGAGATGAATTGGATTGAATCGGGTTGGATTAGAACGGGTAACAGATCAAAATGGGTAGACCATTCTCACCCTACATTTTTTGCCCAAAAACATACATTTGCATAACAAAAAATTTATGGATCAAAATAGGTTGCGTCGAAACGGGTAACAGGTCAAAACGAGTCGACCCGTTTCGATCCATGAAAATTTTCAAGTCAAGTTGGGTTGGGTGATTTTCAAGTCAGATTGGGTGGGTTAACGGATTTTGGGTTGTAATTGCTGGCTTTCAACAATTGTTTTGATAAACTCAAATCCTCAAACCTCTTTGCAGAGTTATATGACGTTTCTCTTGAAGTGACCTAGAAACAATTAAACCTAAATATTAATAGTGGCAAGGAAACAGAAAATCAGAATACATAAATGACTTAAGTGCTCTAAGGGCAAGTCAAATGGTAGGGGTCAAAACCAAATTTTGATACCTATATAAAAGTATCAAATTCTCCAATGGTTAAAGTAAAATGTATTAAAATTAGGTGTGGTACTAGGGAATGTACCAAATTTGATACCTCCCTTAGTACCTTACCTAATTTTAATACCCTTCATTTTGATAACTATGGTTGGAGATGATCATTTGATACCCATGAATAATAACCAATATGTATCCAAATTTGATTTTGATACCTATAGGCAACTAGCACCATTGGACTTGCACTAAGTTAATCCATTGATATTTGCACCATACTAAGATGCATCATAGCATGATTGAATTTCACATAGTGTGTTTGTGCTCTTGTGTGTGACTGATGCCAATTTGGTGATGTAACCTAAAGCCTTAATTTAAAAAACATAAATTAATTAGTGAATGTGATGGTGCGAAACAAAGAGAATATACCCGTGGAACTTAAGCTCAAATTAAGAACCCTAATTAGTGTCCTAATTCACCTAATGAGTGTGTTTGTGCTCGTGAAATACACGGACATATATAAAAGAGAAGAAGAATACGTCTTGGACGTTGGAGTCGCTGGGATCATCGAGAAAACTGTTCACTTTGTTGGACGAATCGTCGATGGCTAAAGAGCCGATTTTGATTACATCTGCAGCAACTTCGGGGTCGTCTTCTTTTTCGTGAACCCTAACAGGCCTTATCAACGGACGCTTTATCACCTGATCATTGAACACCTCGACCAGGAATTTTTTTTGAAATCTGTAAATTAAAAAAGCCTTAATTTTGAATTTATAAGAAAGTGACAATTAATTTCAAGTTTTCAACAAACCAAATAAAAAAGTCCTAATTTCGGATCAACATTGCTAGACTTACAACTATTTTTACAACTTTCCTTACAACTAAATTTTGAAGAAGGATAAAATTGTCTTTGTCCAAAACAACTTTTCCCAATTGAAGACTTAGTTGTAAAGAAAATTATAAAATTAGTGGTAAGGATAACATTTTTTATTTCGGACATCAAACATTCAATGATTCAATTCAAAAGAGAAACAACAATTAAAATTTGAACAAACTACATTATATAATATAATCAGAATACTGAATACCTAAACGTAACACCAAATTCCCTAAATATAACACCATTTAATATATAAAAATACCTCACTACCCCTCATACCATTTTAACTATATCACCTATTAAATTATACCTCCCTCAACAACCCACCTCCTCCCCTCTATTACTCCCTAATAGATCACGGGGCATTTACAAAAACGGCCAAGTCAAACAAGACTTGATCATTTTTAGCCAAACTTAAAAAAAAAAAACACTTATATGGCCATTTTAACTGTAAAATGTCTAAACTACCCTTTATTTATCATTTTCTTTTTTTGGTATTGGTTTGTACGGGTTGGTTTTGTACACTATACGTACGTGGCATTATACCTAAGTATACGAATACTCCCTCGTCGAATATTCCCTCCCTCTGCCCCCTCAGCCGCCAGAACAGAGTTCGTTAGGATCGTTACTCAAATTCGTACCATTCGAAATCCAATGTTCTCTCTCAAATTCGAAGCCCATCAACTGTGTGCTAACTGCTAAGTAATCAGGTTCGTCCCCCTCGTCGAATACTCCCACCCTCAGTCGTGTTGTGGAGTTCAGAAAAGTTTTCTTCCAAATTCGAAGCAAGCCCATCAATTGTGTGCTTAGTATTCAAATTCATTTCCATAAACATTCATTTGAATCCATTTTAGTTTTCTGCAAATTCAACCATGGCTCAAAACTGGTCTTTCTTTGCAAAATGCACAACTATTCAACAATTATGCGCATTTTGGACTGGTACCTTATACATTGGCACCTAACATGGTTTATCAATCCACAATGTTAGTTTGCAAAAAAAAAAAAAAATCATTTTTTATTAATAAATCATTGCTAATTACTTTGAAAACTGGTTTATCAACTGGTTTATTGATAAACCATAGATAAACCAGGTGAGTGTCTGTTAACTGACACTGGTTTCCAAACAACAGGTTTACCCTTTGGTTTATCAACTGGTTTATTGATAAACCATAGATAAACCAGGTGAGTGTCTGTTAACGGACACTGGTTACTAAACAGCAGGTTTGCACCTTGGTTTGCAAACTGGTTTATCAACTGGTTTATTGATAAACCATAGATAAACCAGGTGAGTGTCTGTTAACGAACACTGGTTACTAAACAGCAGGTTTGCACCTTGGTTTGCAAACTGGTTTATCAACTGGTTTATTGATAAACCATAGATAAACCAGGTGAGTGTCTGTTAACTGACACTGGTTTCCAAGCAACATGTTTATCCTTGGTTTATCAACTGGTTTATTGATAAACCATAGATAAACCTGGTGAATGTCTATTAACTAAAACTGGTTTCTAAACAACATGTTTATCAACTAGTTTATTGATAAACCATAGATAAACCAGGTGAGTGTCTGTTAACTGACACTGGTTTCCAAACAGCAAGTTTATCCCTTGGTTTATCAACTGGTTTATTGATAAACCATAGATAAATCTGGTGAGTGTCTGTTAACTGACACTGGTTTCCAAACATCAGGTTTACCCCTTGGTTTATCAACTGGTTTATTGATAAACCATAAATAAACCAGGTGAGTGTCTGTTAATTGACACTGGTTACTAAACAGCAGGTTTGCAAACTGGTTTATCAACTGGTTTATTGAGAAACCATAGATAAACCAGGTGAGTGTCTGTTAACTGGCACTGGTTACTAAACAGCAGGTTTGCCCCTTGGTTTGCAAACTGGTTTATTGATAAACCATAGATAAACCAGGCGAGTGTCTGTTAACTGACACTGGTTTCCAAATAGCAGGTTTGCACCTTGGTTTGCAAACTGGTTTATCAACTTGTTTATTGATAAACCATAGATAAACCAGGTGAGTGTCTGTTAACTGACACTGGTTTCCAAACAGCATGTTTACCCCTTGGGTTATCAACTGGTTTATTGATAAATCATAGATAAACCTGGTGAGTGTTTGTTAACTGACACTGGTTTCCAAACAGCAGGTTTACCCCTTGGTTTATCAACTGGTTTATCAATAAACCAAAGATAAACCTGGTGAGTGTCAACAGTTACCAAAAGGTTTGCACCTTGGTTTAAACCATAGATAAACTTGGTGAGTGTTTTTTTTTGGTTTGTTTATCAACATTGATAAACCCAATACTGGATAAACCAGAGGTTTGTTTACCGATAAACCATAGATAAACGTGAGTGTTCGGGGGGATAAACCAACGGTTACCAACAGGTTTGCACCTTGGTTTGCAAAAACCATAGATAAACTTGGTGAGTGTCGTTAGTTACCAAAGTTTGCAAACGGTTTATCAACTAGTTTATTGATAAACCATAGATAAAAAACAAGTTTCCAAACAACAAGTTTGCACCTTGGTTTGCAAGCGGTTTATCAAGCGGTTTATTGATAAACCATAGATAAACCCGAGTGTCGTTAGCGACCTTGGTTTCCAAACAGCAGGTTTACCCCTTGGTTTATCAACTGGTTTATTGATAAACCATAGATAAACCTGGTGAGTGTCTGTTAACTGACACTAGTTTCCAAACAGCAGGCTTACCCCTTGGTTTATCAATAAACCATAGATAAACCTGGTGAGTGTCTGTTAACTGACACTGGTTACCAAACAGCAGGTTTGCACCTTGGTTTGCAAACTGGTTTATCAACTGGTTTATTGATAAATGATAGATAAACCAGGTGAGTGTCTGTTAACTGCCACTGGTTACCAAACAGCAGGTTTGCAAACTGATTTATCAACTGATTTATTGATAAACCATAGATAAACCAGGTGAGTGTCTGTTAACTGACACTGGTTACCAAACAGCAGGTTTGCACCTTGGTTGCAAACTGGTTTATCAACTGGTTTATTGATAAACCATAGATAAACCAGGCGAGTGTCTATTAACTGACAATGGTTAACAAATAGCAAGTTTGCAAACTGGGTTATCAACTGATGTGTCTAATGGTTTATCAACTGGTTTATTGATAAACCATAGATAAACCATGTCATTGTCTGTTAACTGGTCTGTGGTTTTTCAACTGACAATTTATTCCTTTAACATTGGAATACATTGAGTATATGAATGTACTTATTTATTATGTTCAATATTGCAGATATGACTTCAGATTTTTGGCCCTCAGTTATTTATTTTGGACATTTCGTTGATGACGACATCGTCGGATGCTCATGGAAATTTATTGACAAACGGAATCCAAGGGGAGTTGGTATCAGTAATGAAAGTAAATGTGAAGAGTTATATGGTAAAGTACGAACCATTTGCCAAGTTGATGACATAGAGATAAGATTTATTACTCCAGCAACAGCAAATGCTTTTAAATTTCCCGTCTTAATTACTAAAGATGAAGATTTTGAATGGTACTTGAATCTTAACAGACTAGGGGTTCAATCTCCACTTTTTGTTACCCATTTGATCATGGAAAATTTGGACTTGAACCAAGGAGAAAATAATGAAACTGGTTTTGGCATGGAAACTAATGGAGAAGAGGAAAATAATAGAGAAGATGAAAACAATGGAGAAGAGGAAGAAATGGGACATGAAGATTTTTTTCCCAATAACCCTACTGAATTTGCCACACCGTCGAGACAGTTTGATGGGTTCAGTCAAGAGAACATATATGAAGACAACAGAGATGAACATTTATCCAATAACCCTAATGATTTGCTACACCCACGAGACAGATGTTTGATGGGTTCAATCAAGACAACAGAGATGAAGCCAACAGAGATCAAGACAATCAGTTCACAAGCGATAATTTAGGGACTTCTTCGGTTGCAAGTACAGCGCGAGTGATACCGAAAGAGATTGATTTGAATGTTGGACAAGTATTCAATATCAAGAAGGAGCTTCAGGATGCTGTTCACTTGCTTGCATTAAACTATAAGTTTGAGTTCAAAACAAAAAATCCAACAAGACAGTGTACACTGTAGTTTGTGTTGATGATAATTGCAAATGGCGTTTGTTTGTAACAAAGTACTCAGAAAGTGATTATTTTGAGATTCGAAAATATACACCCGAACATTGTTGCCCCCAAAATATTTGCATGGCTGATCATAGGCAAGTGACAACACGTATGATTGGGAAACACATTTCACCAAGGTTAGAGGACCGCGACACTGTGTTACAACCGAAGGAAATCATTGCAGAAGTGTCTAGAACATTGGGGGTTTCACTAAACTACCACAAAGCGAGGAGGTCTAGAGAAGATGCCTTAACACAACTCAGGGGTTCAGCTGAGGATAGTTACAAGAAGCTGGCCGCATATGCCCCAACTTGCAATTGGTCAATCCATCAACAGTCTACTCTTTAGAGCTTGATAATGAACACAGATTCAAGTACTTCTTCTTGGCGTATTGTGACGACCCGACCCGGATCCCAAGACGAAATCCCAAGGTCGTGCCGCCAAGAAAACAAATAACAACAAGCAAGTAGCAAATAATGGGTAGGGCCATAACGGCGATACACCGACAACTCAAAACACATGCGGAAGCTAAATGAAATAAAACAGTGGCGCCCGAGCTAACAAACTCAAACTAAAAACAACCAAGGAGATAATTAATCTCTCGGTCCAAAAATTCGATTCGCGTGCCGCAACATTGGGCACGTAGGACAAACTCCCTGTTATGCAGTTCAAATATATAGCATAATAAAACCAAATCATCGGCGAGGCTACGGCCGGAAGCCAACATTACACTAAGTCTAAGACTCTAGTCTAACAACTCAACGGCTAAAACATGCCGGAGAACAAACATAATATTTAACTAGCAATATAACATGCTAAAACATAATTACCAATTTTTACCAAGCGCGACTAACACAAGTCGGCTACCAACAACATAAGTACTGATAATAATAAGTACTAACAACAAGTAAGCATATGGAAGTATAACTACCAATATACATCAAGCACGACTTCTACTTGTCGGCTACCAAAAGATTAGGCTAACAACACAATTACAGTATTACAATCACATTAAGGTTTGCTACCCAATCATGAAGTTTACATAACTTCATCTTCCCAACGACCTCACCAAAAACAAATAAGCTATCTAAGTAGCAACCTTGCCAAAAGAATCTTTGTCAACGCAATCTTCTGATTTACTTGGATCCGCACGCTCGACTCGGATCTAGGGAAAACAACCAACAAATAAAAGTAAGTCACAAAGACTTAGTAAGTTACTAACCATAACTTCCTATCATGGCATAATGCTCAATCATAAATTACATCATGCTATCGTCATGAAATAACCTTATATAAAGTCATGCTATGGCATCCATGCTCAACATTAAATAACCATGTTATCATTATAGTATAACATCTCACTAAAATCCATGTCAAGGCATTTTATGCTCAACGATCATAACTCATGTTATCGGTATAACATAACCTTCCAATAATTTACATGTCAAGGCATATAAGCTTAACGACAATAATTCATGCTTCTGGCATAATACCACACTCCAATAATATTCATGTTAAAACATATTAGCTTAACAACAACAATTCATGTTATTGTTATAACGTAGCATTCCCATAATATTTATGTCAAGCATGTAAGCTTAACAATAATAACTCATGCTTTTGGCATAATACAACATTCAAATAATGTTCATGTGATAGCATTCATGCTTAACAACCTTAAACAACATGTTATCTATCAAGTATAACATTTAAGAAACCAAATCAAACATCATATCATATCCAATTCACCAAGCACGTTATTCACATAAGCACTTGTGAAACAATTCATATATAAGGGATATGATACCATTACCCAAATTCCTCCGCGCGTGTTGCTCCTGCAAAAACACGTGCAAAACCCTTATGTGCCCTCGATATCCCTCTCGTAGATATCGACGTCCCCGAGATAGTCTCCGCTCGAGTTCCATAGTTATCAAAGTCATGTGTATTACTACAACTAAGATAAACTACTTCCCCACCGTGGCCATCGATGGAGGGGTGTGTGCAAACCCGGCACGGCGATCCATCGCGATCACGAATCTCACAATTCGTGAAGACGATGTATCGTCCCACCAAAACTCAACAAACCGACTCCAGCTGGACTCAAAACCCAAGCACAAGTAATATATACTCATATGCTCAAAACAAGTAGGTAAACACTCTACCATCAAACTAGTCATGCATTTCATCCACAACTAGCATAAATATCACAACCGAGAATCATATAAGCTCTCATAATCAAGTGTGCTTCACACACTTCAAAACTTCTTGGAGGCTCGACCTCCATGAATTCTACCCAAAATTCCGTAGGACTTAAGATTATAGTTCCTAGGATTCACACTAACCCAAAGGTTGACTCCGTTGAGTCCAATCTAAATTTTCCGAAAATTCAAGGAATAGAAGCATAGGCTTCAACATCCCCATATGTTCATAACTATCGCCAAAACCATAATCCCAATGTTCAATAAACTCATATAAACCCAACTAAATAATTACCAATGCAACTTAGAACAAATTAGCCATCTTGTGCATAAATTCATTCAAGTCACCATACCAATCATAATCTTCAAATCATGATTAAATTATACAACATGGTTTAATATACTCTATTAAACATGTAAAACATAATAATCAAGCTCACATCAATAATTTGCAAGCTAAAACAAAATTAGGGCAAAACACCCTCCAAGTATCTCAACCAAATTAACTTCAATACTCATGGATAATCAACATAACCAAGTTCAATAGACTAGTTAGAACATGAATTTCACATAAATCATGGTCTCACAAAGGTTCAATCAAGTTCTATCATCAATTTGAAAACCTAGGGTTCATGCTTCTCTACAAACCCTAACAAATGCTTCCATTGACCTCAAATAGCACAAATGGTTGTTTCCCTAGGGTCAATGGAGCCCAAAAATCAAAGGAAGAGAGATAGAACTTACCAAAATTCGGCCTCCCAAACTGCCCAGTTCGAACTCCAAGAGATGAAACCGTTCTCCTCACTTCTCTCTCTTCAAACACGCGGGTTGAATGGGGAAGAAGACTCCCAGCTATGGCTTCCAAGCTCAAGCCCTTCAATCTCCCTAGAATCACCCCCTTTCAGCTCTCCCACAAGTTTCCTTATTGCTCGCGAGAAGGCAAGAGGAAGTCGCAAGCGCCTTGGCCGAACAATGAGAAAGAATGCGGCTGATTTGATTTTATATGGGGGATTAGTTCACTAATTAACTCACTAATTAACCCCTAAATCTCCTAATAGATGTTTAGGACTAGTATTAGGCTAAGTATATGGGTTAAGGTTAGGTTTAGAATGGGTTTAATGGGATAAATTTCGGACAGCGCACAAAAAGAAGCAAAATCCCGCAATTCTGGATTCAAGACCCTTGCGGTCGCATCACATAAGGGGGATGCGAGCGCATCCTCCAGCATCCTCTTTCCCGGCCTTTGTTGCTTCCCTGCTCGATCCCGGACTCTTCCGCATGCATTCTCGAGTCCTTCCAAGCCAAAAATGGTCTACAATCCAACCTTAATAACCTCCAAACAATAACAAAACAATCAAGCCTCTAACCTCAATCAAACATGGCCAAGAACTCAGGCAAAACTCTCCCGAACGACGACCGGAAAAAGTCAAACGGAGAAGGGTTAACGCTAGAATCAAACTAGCAACCAAACCGACAATGCAACAAGCATCTAACCAATATCCAAGGCATGTTAATGATGTTTTGAATGCCCTCTAACAATTATCCATGTGATAACAACATAAATCACAAACCCGAGATTCAAAGCATCTCGCGAAAGAAAAATGCATACGTGCATCTCAAACGATGTCAATGATCATGCTATTGACTCTAAACATATACGGGAGCTAAATGAACATGTTTATGATGATTATAAGTGTATGAATCCATGCATATCACAAGCAAGCAACATTTTAGGGTTTTACACGTATGGGGCTTGCATTCTCGATTCCACGCTGCAATGCGTCCAGTAGTGATTGTGGATGGAACATTTTTAACTGCAAGATATAGAGGTACGTTGATTATTGCAACTTGTCAAGATGGTAATATGCAGATATATCCTTTTGCATGGGCTATTGTCGATTCTGAAAATGATGCATCATGGACTTGGTTTTTTTATGAAGTTGAAAGAAATAACAGGTGATAATGAATCACTTGTGATCATTTCTGACAGACATAGGAGTCTTATTACTATAGTCCAAAATGTTTATCAGAGTGCATATCATGCTCATTGTATCTATCATATAAAGGGAAACTTAAGGGTTGTAACCCGTAAGCCTGACACGATGTCCCTTTTTATGAGAGCGGCAGAGGCTTATCCCATAGAAGAGTTCAACACGCATACGTCTCAAATTCAAAAAACCGATGAAAATGGTTGGAAATATCTTAGTGAGACAAAATTTGAAACTTGGGCGAGGTCGCCATTGCAAAGGAAACAGTTACAATATCATGACTTCAAACAATGTGGAGTCTCTCAACTCAGTGTTCAAGGAAGCTCGAAAGACTCCAATACTTTTCTTGCTTCAAAGTATTGGAAAAACGTTGCAGAAATGGTTTTGTGACAGGAGTGAGTCAACTTCAGGGTGTACAACCGTTTTAACCCCGGTAATGGAAGCAAAACTAGCCAAAACCAGAGAGATGGCCAAGAAGTATACGGTTATTGAAGCCATCAATCAGTCCATGTATGTGGTGAGGGGTGGTAATAAGCATTCCACAGTGGATTTTGATAAACACACTTGCACTTGCCAAAGGCTTCAATTGAACCATGTACCATGCGAGCACCAGTTGCAGTTTGCATCAAGAGACGTTTTTCAGTGTACCCATTGTGCTCATCATTCTATACATCATCGTCTTGGAGAATGGCATATTCATGTAACATCTTCCCAACGGCCAATCAAGAGGAATGGGACATGCCAGATGCAATTAAGGCAATGAATGTTTTGCCACCTGAATTCCGACCACGAGCTGGATGTCGCAGAACATCGAGAATTCCATTGATCGGAGAGTTTCGCAAAAGACAAAGATGCAGTAAATGTGGAGAAGTGGGGCACAATCGACTTTCATGTAGAAATCAAACACTTATTTCTGATAGACAACCTACTTCTGATAGACACTCAAATGTTTAAAAACATTTTCAGTTTTCAGATTTCATGGACCATATAAGTTTAGATTTCAGATTGTTATTAATTTTTAATTTAAAAATTTTCAGATTTATTTCTATTTAATTTGTATATTAGTTTCATTTTGTATAGTGTTCATTAAACTTGCATATGGTCTAGTAAATGACTCGGTTTAACACTCGTGGTTGATTAAACTTGAAGATGGTCCAGCAGCTGCTGCTCCAGCTGATTCAAAAACAGTAGCTAGTTTTGCAGTAAGAAATTTTATTAATAACCAAACTATGATTCATGCTTAAAGTGATAAACAAGGTTGTAGGCCTACCTGCTGATATTCACCAGGAAGAACTTTTACACTTGCTAAAGTATAATCAACTTGATTAATAACCAAACTATGTTTTGAAGAGTGTATGGTTCATTACCCAACCCAATATTATAACAAATGAGTCAAGTAACTGACTTCAGTTACTTGACATAATAAGAAGAAAATCCCTCACCACCGCTTGCCCTCTTCCTTCATTACTCAACCCAATATTATAACAAATGAGTCAAGTAATCACTTTGGATAAAATATTAAACTTAAGTACTTCAATGTAAGAAATTCAAGAGTTAAGAGATACAAAAGAGTTTTTGGTGTTTCTCTGAAAAAATTCAATCATGTGCAGCTTCATCGGCATCGTCATCGGAAGATAAATCTGCAGCGGCTTTAGTAGCAGCTTCTGTTGCGTTACCTAGTTGTTTAGCTGCTCTGCCTAATCTAAATTTAAGTTTTGCAATCTTCTCTTTGTAAGCTGCAGCCTTTGCTTCAGCCTTTTCAGCTCTTGCCTTCTGCTTTTCTTCCTCTTCCTTGTGAGCTAAGGCTTCAGCTCTTAGCTCTGCTCGTTCTGCTGTATGTGCCTCTTCCTGCTCCTTGTATGCTTTAATTACAGTAGACTCACCTGCAGTAAGCCAGCCAAGTTTAGAATTAAAAGAAAGAAATATTAATCCACCTACCTACTGCCCCTAGAACCCACAGTTCATTAGACTCACCTGCAGTATATGCAGCTTTAACTGTAGCAGAGATGGAGTCCTAAATAGAGGGTAGAAGGGCTTCAATCTGTTGCTGTAATCCTGCAACCTGTTCGTTCATCTGTTGTTGCACTCCTTCAATTTGTTGATTTAGTTGCAGGTTTATCTCCTTGAGGTCTTCTTTGATATGACCTGAGTGATCTTTAACATGTCCAGGGTTTCATAACAGCTTGAACCTTCAGGAAAGACATGTGCAGTGGTAGCAGGAGTTGATGTGGAAGGGACATCAGTTGTAACATCAGCATCAGCAGTTGGTGTAAGAGCAGCTGGATTTGATGCAATGGGTGCTGTTTTTGGAGTAGTTGGAGGGGAGGGTGCAGCAGACATTTGATCAATTGGAGAAGATATAGGAGTAATATCTGGAAATATGATCTTCTGTCCAGTTGGCTTGTTAAGTGCATCCTTAATGATCTCTTGTTGTTTCTGTCTCATTTGATATGCTAGCCTGGCAGGAGACAATATTTAAACAACAGTATCAACATCCACATCTTCAGAATCTTCTTCCTTTTCAGCTTCCTGCTTAGAAGAGCTGCAGCTGTAATCCACTATAGGAATAGCAGGAGTGGCATCTGTTGGTATAGCTTCAGCAGGAGTGGTATCTGTTGGTATATCTTCAGCAGCTCTATTGACCTCTTCATCTATACTAGCTGCTGTAGAGGGCTCTTGGGTATCTTAAATAGATGTAGATGGAGTGAAGGGGGTTTGGTGTAGGTCAACATTAGGTTCGGGAGATGGGCGTAGGATGAAGGACATAGGTTAAACATTGAGTGGTTGAGGTGAAGTAGATGAAGAAGGAATGGTAGGTTTTGATTCAGGTGCAGTAGATGAAGATGGGGTTTGGTGGGGCTCCTCAGTAGATGGCTGGGCAGATGTTGATGCTCCTTCTGCCTTTGAGGATTTCTTGCCAAAAATGGACACATATCTGGCAGTAGCCATCACAACCTTCTCCTTGATATTTTCCATGGCCTATTCTTTAATCTTCGTAATTTTGGCCTTGTTCATTGGAGGTAGTCTACCTGCTTCTCTATCTATCTGGTCTTCATCAGTAGCAGGTCTGCCAACAACATAAGGATCATCAACCCTAATCATTGGTAAACCATACTCAGCGTTGTAAATTTCCCACACATCAACTATTAGCTCACCTTGCACAAACCTGTCTTGAACAAGATAGAAGGCATTCCATTCCACAGGCATTAGGTCAAAACATTTGCCGTAATTGAGGGCAATCTCTTCTGCAGTGGACAATCCTTGTACGGAGTTTTTGTAAGGAATCCATAATTTTATGTTGAAATTTGAGTCCACATATTTAATGGGATCTACCCATGGTTTGTCCTCATTCTTCTCCTCATGAAAGGATAGAAGAAGGGCTTGAATGAAGTAGGGTAGATGGTCAATGGGGAAGGCCCAATCAGTAGGAATATCAGTTGGATTGGCAGAGAAGGGATCATTTCTGGGATGAAAGGTTGGGTTGAAAATAGGTGGGAAGTATGGTTTCTGAGCTTGGTTTGGGTTGGAGGTAGGTAAAGCAGTATGTGATGAAGGTGGTTGGTTTTAAGGTTCAGAAGTAGCAGGGAAGGGAATGAAGGTTTCAGGGTTTGATTCAGCAGTTGTCCTCTGCCTCTTCCTAGCATACTTTTTGCCAACGGATTTGGTAGGTGCATCACCAGTGGATCTTGCAACTGTAGCTTCTGCTTTTTCTTCATCTATCTCCTCATTAATTAGCAGATTTATCCTTATGCTTTTTCTTTTTGGAGCAGCAGGTCCGATAAACTTGCTTGAGTTCTTGGCCCAGGTGATATCTGTTGAACCAAACTTTCTTGAAATCACATTGTTAATCACATCGCTATCTGCCACACTCCTAACAACAACAGGTATCTATCTCAGAAAGTGGGTAATGATGAGGTGGTGGGTGATTTTCGATTTATTCATATTGTCAAAAATAAGTTCAACCAAAATAGCAGCCCAGTTAACTTTTTCTCCAAGCACAATGGCAGCCATTAGTGCCAATTGGTTTTTAGTAACCTTGTCTTTTGCCCCAGATTTGACTATTAGGTATTTGCCTAAAACAGAAGCTAGAGCATAATGAAGGGGGCAGAAGACATGTTTCTTTCTATCTGCAAATAAAGGTTGTGGGACATTTCCCATCATAACAATCAATCCACCATACACAATTTCTTTGCTAATTTCAGATAGACACGAACCTGCAGTGTTTATATTGGGAAAGGCATTCAGAATGGTTTGGGTATCAAACACTACATCTATCTCATTGATATTTCCAAAAAGCGAGTTTGGTATATTTGGTGTGGGTTGCATCTGTTGGAAGAATAACTCTGTTAAAGTTGTACTATAGTTGGCTATGTTGAAGGTCGAAAGGGGAAGAAGTCCAGAATATGTGAGCAACTGGACCAATTCGTGGCCAATGTCAACTTTGTTCAGTGCGGCGTCATCCAAAATGCATCCTACGTCGGCGTTATCAGCCATTGCACTGAGTTCACGAAGAAACTAGGGTTTCGAGTGTTTGGAAAGAAAGACAATAAGGCGCTTGCACTTTGCAAAGAGAGAGGAGAGGTGAGAGAAAACTTTTTGAAGATTTTTAGGTTTTTGAGTTTTTTAAAAGTTTCCAAAATGATTGTTATATCAAGAAGCCTTTTGGGATAAGTGTGAGTGATAAATATGGGGGCTTTGATGATAAAAAAAAACTGCGTTGAAACTGTATGTAAGCAGTTTTTGGGTCTCGCGCCAACATTTAAAGTTATGTCAATTTTAGTGAAATGTATCTAGTCTGCCGTCAGTTTGAGAAGGTGAGCAGTTTTAGATGCATGATGTGTCAGCATCAGCTGATATAAAGATCATATAAAACACATTTGTATGTGGCATTATTAAATTAGCATTAATTGCAGAAAGTAAAGTTATCTAAGTGTTGACCTAAAAAAAGTTTCAATTAGTTTTGTTCTTATTTTTCCAATTCTACGTTGTGTTATTTACTCCTAACTTTTCTTTGATTCTTTGGGCATAAGAATCAAATATTACCTCATTAATGATTGATAAAAAGTAAATAACGTACGTTACGTTACGTTAAGTTAAGTTAAGTTATACCATTTCGCCAATAGGCATAGCGTGTTTTCATGTTATAATGGTCCATCGAAATCCATTATAATATTTAGCCAATAGGCATAGCGTGTTTTCATGTTATAATGGTCAATAGTAATCCATTATACCATTTCGCCAATAGGCGTAGCGTGTTTTCATGTTATAATGGTCCATCGTAATCCATTATAACATTTCGCCAATAGGCGTAGCGTGTTTTCATGTTAGAATGGTCCATCGTAATCCATTATAACATTTTTCCAATAGGCGTAGCGTGTTTTCATGTTATAATGGTCAATCGTAATCCATTATACCATTTCGCCAATAGGCGTAGCGTGTTTTCATGTTATAATGGTCCATCGTAATCCATTATACCATAAAGCGTGTTTTCATGTTTAATGGTCCATCGTAATCCATTATAACATTTTGCCAATAGGCGTAGCGTGTTTTCATGTTATAATGGTCCATCGTAATCCATTATAACATTTTGCCAATAGGCGTAGCGTGTTTTCATGTTATAATGGTCCATCGTAATCCATTATAACATTTTGCCAATAGGCGTAGCGTGTTTTCATGTTATAATGGTCAATCGTAATCCATTATACCATTTTGCCAATAGGCGTAGCGTGTTTTCATGTTATAATGGTCCATCGTAATCCATTATACCATTTCGCCAATAGGCGTAGCGTGTTTTCATGTTATAATGGTCCATCGTAATCCATTATACCATTTTGCCAATAGGCGTAGCGTGTTTTCATGTTATAATGGTCCATCGTAATCCATTATACCATTTCGCCAATAGGCGTAGCGTGTTTTCATGTTATAATGGTCCATCGTAATCCATTATACCATTTCGCCAATAGGCGTAGCGTGTTTTCATGTTATAATGGTCCATCGTAATCCATTATACCATTTCGTCAATAGGCGTAGCGTGTTTTCATGTTATAATGGTCCATCGTAATCCATTATACCATTTCGCCAATAGGCGTAGCGTGTTTTCATGTTATAATGGTCCATCGTAATCCATTATACCATTTCGCCAATAGGCGTAGCGTGTTTTCATGTTATAATGGTCCATCGTAATCCATTATACCATTTCGCCAATAGGCGTAGCGTGTTTTCATGTTATAATGGTCCATCGTAATCCATTATACCATTTCGCCAATAGGCGTAGCGTGTTTTCATGTTATAATGGTCCATCGTAATCCATTATACCATTTCGCCAATAGGCGTAGCGTGTTTTCATGTTATAATGGTCCATCGTAATCCATTATACCATTTCGCCAATAGGCGTAGCGTGTTTTCATGTTATAATGGTCCATCGTAATCCATTATACCATTTTGCCAATAGGCGTAGCGTGTTTTCATGTTATAATGGTCCATCGTAATCCATTATACCATTTCGCCAATATAGCGTGTGTTTTCATGTTATAATGGTAATCGTAATCCATTATACCATTTAATAGGCGTAGCGTGTTTTCATGTTATAATGGTCCATCGTAAGCCATTGTTACGTTCTAAGTTAAGTTAAGTTAAGTTACGTTACGTTACGTTAAGTTAAGTGAAGTTAAGTTAAGTTAAGTTATGTTAAAAAAAAATAAGTTAAGTTACGTTAAGTTAAGTTAAGTTAAGTTACGATTAAGCTAAGTTAGTACCTATATTAATCCCTCCAAATTTGTTTAGACTTCAAATTTGCCTCCCAAATTTTACCAAATTTGAATTATGTCTCATTCCATGGGTACGATGGCGAATGCTTCATGCATTTATATAGCTATGTAAGTGTTATTCATTGTTAAATTTAGAATGTATGTTCATGGTATTAATGTGGATCAATAATTCGTAATCCGCGAAATGAATTTTCATGTGGATTTTATCATTAGTGTTATAGTTTTCATGTTATAATCAAGTAAGTTATAACAATGTGTACCCAAATAAGACGTAAACTTTGTTATGGTGACTACGATTTTATCAATGTTGATAAAAGTATGATACAATGATAAGTGTAACGTACTTAATTTGTTATACCAATTATATGTGAACTTTATCAAGCGGTTTATTGATAAAAGTAAAGATGATACAATTTGTTGAATGGTATGAATGATATCCAACACATATTGCAAAGACTAATGTTATGTTATTTTGATTTGGATGTTAGACCAAATTGGTTGAAAATAATATTATCTTATTAATACAATTTATTAGACTTTAGTAAGTCTAAAAGTAACTGAAGTAACTGAAGTCAGTTACTTGACTCATTTGTTATAGATTGGGTTGAGAAATTAATTGTATTTAATTTTTGTTATGTTAAAGTCTCAATATTAATATAAATATTCATATAAATATATAATTGTATGATTGTATCCCCCAAATGTTTTTATCCCTTTATCCAAAATTAGATACAGTATATAATTTTAAAAGATGTGTCTAAAACTGCTGACCTGCTCAAACTGACGGCAGACTAGACACATTCCACTAAAAACTGCCCAAACGTTAAATGTTGGCGCCAGACCCAAAAATCTAACCCCTCAATTAATTTGAAAACTTTTCAAAAACTCAAATACTTAAAAATCTTCAAAAAGTTTTTTCTCTCCTCTCCTCTCTCTTTGCAACTGCCTTCTGGACTTCGTCTTCTTCCCTAAAACTCTGAAACCCTAGTTTCTTCGTTAACTCGGGTGCAATGGCTGACAACTCCGACCTAGGTTGCATTTTGGATGTCCCCGCACTCAACAAAACTGACATTGGTAAAAGATTGGTCCAGTTGCTTACAAATTCTGGACTTCTTCCCCTTCTGACCTTCAAATTACCCAACTACAGTCTGACTTTAACAGAGTTATTCTTCCATCGGATGCAACCCACACCAAATACACGCAAAACTCCCTCTCTGGAAACATCAACGGGACAGATGTAGTGTTTGATACCCAAACCATTCTAAATGTCTTTCCCAATATCAACACTACAGGTTCGTGTCTATCTGAAATTAGCAAGAAAATTGTGACTGCTGGATGGATTGTTATGATGGGAAATGTCCCTATACCTTTAGCTGCAGAAAAAAAGAAAAATATCTTCCATCCCCTTCATTATGCCCTAGCTTCTGTTTTAGACAAATGCCTAATTGTCAAATCTGGGGGAAAAGACCAGGTTTCTGAAAACCAATTGACACTAATGGCTGCCATTGTGCTGGGAGAAAAAGTAAACTGGGCTGCTGTTTTGGTTGAACTTATTTTTGACAATATGAATAAACACAGGAAGAACCCAGACAAACCGAAATTCACCCACCACCTCATCATTACGCACTTTCTGAGGCAGATACCTGTTGTTGTTAGCAGTGTAGCTCCTACCGATGTGATTCGAGCATACACTGCAAGGAAGTATGGTTCAGTAGATATAACCTAGGCCACTAAATCAAGCAAGTTTGTGGTACCTGCTGCTCCAAAACGACGAAGTAGAAGGAGAAATCTGCTAATTGATGAGGAGGAGATAAATGAAGAGGTAGCTACAACAACAACTATAGAAGCTACAGCTGCAAGACCCACCGGTGACGCACCTGCCAAACCTGTTGGCAAAAAGTTTGCTAGGAAGAGGCAGAGGACAACTGCTGAATCAAACCCTGACTCCTTCATTCCATTCCCTGCTTCTTCTGAACCCGAAAACCAACCATCTTCATCACCTATTGCTCCACCTACCTCAAAACCCAACCAATCACATAAACCATATTTCCCTCCTATTTTCAACCCAACCTTCCATCCTAAAAATAACCCCTTTTCTCCGATTCCTCCATCTATTCCTACAGATTGGGCTTTCCCCATTAACCATCTACCCTACTTCATTCAAGCCCTTCTATCCTTTAATGAGGAGAAAAAGGAAGACAAACCAAAGGTACTTCCCATCAAGTATGTAGACTCTAACCTGCAGAGGATTCAAGGGTACCATACAACCCAAAGTAGAGATGACCTCGGCAGTTTCCCTCAACTATGGCAAATACTTTGACCTGCTGCCCTTGGAGTGGAATGCCTTCTACCTTGCACAAGACAGGTTTGTGCAAGATGAGCTTATTATGGATGTGTGGGAGATCTTCAATAGAGAGTATGGTCTGCCAAATATGAGAGATAATGATCCTTACATTGTCGGGAGACCTGCTACTGATGAAGATCGCATTGCTAGAGAAGCAGGTACACTACCTCGAATGAACAAGGCCAAAATTAAGAAGATTCAAGAACAGGCCATGGAAAATATCAAGGAGAAGGTTGCGATGGCTACTGCCAGATATGTGTCCATTTTTGGCAAGAAATCCTCAAAGGAAGTAGGAGCATCAACATCTGCCCAGCCATCTGCTGAAACCCACAAAACCCCATCTCCATCTGGTGAACCTCAACCAGAACGTACCATTCCTTCTCCACCTACTTCACCTCAACCTATCATTGTTGACCTACTTCACCTCAACCTATCATTGTTGAACCTTTTTCTCCACCTACTTTACCTCAACCTATCATTGTTGAACCTACCATTCCTTCTCCACATACTTCACCTCAACCTATCATTGTTGAACCTACCATTCCTTCTCCAGCTGGTATAAATGAACAAGTCAATCAACCTGCTGAGGATTGTGATTACAGCTCCAGTTCATCTGAGCAAGAATCTGAAGAGGAAGAAGGATCATCAGAGAATTCGGAAGATTGTGATGAAAAATCTGATGATGCAAATGATGATGATACGGATGATGATGATGTTCTGACAAGTCTTGGAATTGCTTTTCAAAAGAGACAGAAACAACAAGAGATTATTAAGGATGCTCTATACAAACCATCTGGAAAGAAGATTATATTTCCTGACACCCCTCCAGTCTCTTCTCCTGTTGATGAAGCACCTGCTACTTCTCCAATTCCAATTCCTACAGATGTTGATTTTACAACATCTACAGCTATTCCAACACCTCCTGCTGCTCCTGCTGCTCCTAGAGATCCTTATACTTCAGCTCCTGCTGCCCCTGGTAATCTTTTCCCTGAGGGTTTAACTTATTATGAAGCTTTGGACTGCTTAAGGATTACTCAGGTGCATATGAAAGAGGACCTCAAGGAGATGAACCAACAACTGAATCAACAAATTCAAGGAGTGCAACAGCAGATGAACCAACATGTTCAAAGTTTACAGCTGCAGATTGAAGCTCTTCTACCATCTATCCAGGACTCCATCTCCACTGCAGTTCAAGCTACATATGATGCAGGTGAGTCTAATGGGTTCTAGGGGCAATACGTAGGTGGAGTAATACTTTTTTTGCTTTTAGTTCTAAACTTGGCTGGTTTACTGTAGGTGAGTCTACTGCACTTAAAGCATACAAGGAGGAGGAAGAGAAAAATAGAGCAGAACGAGCAGAGCTAAGAGCTGAAGCCTTAGCTCACAAGGAAGAGGTAAACAAGCAGAAGGCAAGATCTGAAAAGGCTGAAGCAAAGGCTGCAGCTTACAAAGAGAAGATTGAAGACATTAAATTTAGATTAGGCAGAGCAGCTAAACAACTAGGTGCAACAACAGAAGCTGCTGAAGAATCTTCTAATGACAATACCGATGAAGCTGCACATCATTGAATTTTTTTTAGATAAACACCAAAAACTCTTTTGTAAAACTTAAGTACTCAATTACATTCAAGTACTTAAGTTTAATATTTTATCCAAGGTGATTATGAATGATTTAGAATTGATTAGACTTTAGCAATTGTAAAAGTTGTTCCTGCTGAATATTAGCATGTAGGCCTACTTCCTGTTCTACCTGTTTATACTTATTGTATTAGATTTATATCTGCTCATACATTACACTAGTTTTATACATCAGTGGCTAATTGAGCTGTGTATCGATTAGCGTGGCAACTGTGTATAGAACTTTTCCAAGTATAGCTTTTATAGGACTTTAACAGGTTCAACGGAAGACCTCTTCGAAAGCTTCACCGGAAGACCTGCTTCAACATACAAACGGTAGACCTTGTTCACACTCGGTCAATCATGACGTGTCCAGTCAAGTAAATCTTAATGGATCAATTTAAATTTATCTTTATCAGTTTGAATTTAAATTGAGACATTCCCTGACATCTCGAAAGCCTTTCCAGAAGACTTTTCGCCGAACAAGGAAAGCGTGAGCATCGTCACCTACTGTCTACAACAACTCTTACAGATCTGACATCCAGATGGCCCAACTTCCAGAAGATCTCAATACTCATTCCCTGCTCGATATCTGTGAAGACGAAATTCTTGATTGACAGCCCCATGCATTTAATGCATTCAACCTAATAGAGATGTTAAGTCTTCGCCTTCTCCAACGGATCTCTAGAATTGCTCATGCTATAAATGCTGCCATTAAAGACTGAAGAAACACGGGACGAATTGCTCAAAAAATCAACAACAACTCTAAGTCTTATTACTCAGTGCATTCAAGAGATCCTCAACAGATCCAGAAGTCCTCGTCAACAACAAGAAGTTGTGCATCAACATTTATTGTTTTACTTCTTGTTGTTTTCATTCAATAGCTATCCTTCTGCACGAATTAAATATTCTGCTTACACAGATATTTAATTCCTTAACCCCCAAACACAAGTCAATATTTTGTACACGATCCATTGGGAATATTCTTTGTAATAGATCTAGTGGAAAACATAGTGCATTATTTAAATCCAAGGTTGACTGCCTTAGTGGTGGACGTAGCACTCTTTGTAGTGTGAACCATCCCAAAATACTTGTGTTAATTCCTTTACTGTTTGTCTGCTTAATTAACTACTTATTACTTTATTTATCTTTACCCTTTACAGCAAACTTAAATAACCTGTTAAGGTCTACCGGTAGTCCTTATCGGCAGACTTGAACTAGCTTCTTTGAATAGACTTCCGCTACTTCAATCTTTTCAATAGATTGTAAGTACTTTACAAAGAACTAACTTAAAAGTTTTTAAGTGTATAATAAGCTATTCAATTGTAGGGAAAAAAAGAAAAATTAATAATAAAATACTAATAAAAAGGCACGCTGTACTCCAAGCCTGCATACCTCCACCAAATTTTCCGATACCTCCAAAACCCCATTTTCCTCAGAAACCTGGCCCTAATTTGGAAAGGCAGAGATAATACTGGCCGGTTGATATGAGAAAGTAGTGCAAAAATCAGATCAGAGGGTATAAGTTTCAGATCAGACAGGGGCAGAATCAGTTCAGGGGGCACAGATCCGAGCAGTATGGCAAAAGAAAGTAAACAGCCAGCCATGGGTATAGATTCAGGGGCTCCAGGGTATGTTCCGCCTCCGGCAATGCAGAAATGGTTAGACCAAATTTTGGATGCATTTATTGATCGTATAATGAGCCAAGTGGCTAATCTAATGGAAAATTTAAAATCCAGTGGTGAGGAAATCTCTTCCCCTGCAGTTCCCCAAGAAGCATCAACCTTCCATGTTCCTCCAAATCCAATCTCCCCACCAAACACCAACCCACTAACCCAGAATCCCTATACTGTCCAAAATCCTTATCCAGTCCAATATCCTTATTCAGCCCAGAATCCCTATCCAGCCCAGAATCCTTATCTAGCCCAATATCCCTATCATGCCCAAAATCCTTATCCAATCCAATACCCCTACCTTATCCAAAGTCCTTATCCAGCCCAATATCCATATCCAACCCAAAATCCTTATCCAATTCAATACCCCTACCTTATCCAAAGTCCTTACCAGATACCACAGCCAGGAAACAACCCAGCCTTCCTTAATCCTACCAACATATACCAAAACCCAACCTTCCCGTCTGCCAAAATGGAGGCTGACATCGAAGATTTGAAAACCATGTTGCTTAAAGTTCTAAACCAGGAAGTTTCTAATGAAAATTTGGGGGACAACTTTCTGGGTATGATAGATAGAGGCACTAATTATAAAAAGCTCCCTGCTGAGTTCGAGTCTATGTCCAATAAGCCTCTGCACTGGTACACCACCGGTCCGCTCGACACCCGCACTTGGTAGACCGCCTGATATACTATCCCCGATCCTTTCCCTAGCTTTACGGATTGGTCATCTACCAATCCGCTACCTATAGTTGAGGATCTCAAACCCCAGGTCCTCAACAATGTAATAACCCCTGTATAATGTGCTTTTAATAATAATATGGATGTCTTTGCTTATTCCTTAGTTGCACCTACTTTAAAAGACGCATTAAATAATAATAATTATGGTAATGAGTCATTTAATAAAATGGACCCAAAAGATAAAAATTATCTACTTGAGCTTGCAAAGTCGATCGAGTACTGTGAACAGAGCCATTCATCGCCAGATATCTTGAAGACATCCACTATCAACCTGGGGCTAGACAATGAAATCAAAGAAATCAGAATCGGCAATTACCTCCAAGGCCCAGAAAGAAAGGCGCTTATTGATCTCCTCAAAGAGTTTGTAGACATCTTTGCCTGGTCCTATGAAGATATGCCCGGCCTAGACCCAGCTATAGTCGAGCACCGGATTCCCACATACCGGATGCTCGCCCGCCAAACAAAAGCTCCGCCGCATCAAGCGTAATGGTCACTACAAGTCAAAGAAGAAATCATGAAGCATTTGCATCAACTTCATTCGGGTAGTTGAATACCCGACCTGGCTGTCCAATATAGTGACCGTTCCCAAGCCCAACGGGAAAGTCAGAATCTGCGTAGACTTTCGCGACCTCAATAAAGCGTCGCACAAAGATGACTTCCCCTTGCCTAACATCGACATTGTGGTAGATGCCGTCGCAGCTCACAAAGTCCGATCCTTAAATCGGCGGATCCTCGTCGACGCATGCCGGGCTACAACCAAATCAAAATGGCACAGAAGATCAGAGAAGACCTCATTCACCACTCCCCGGGAACTTGTTACAATCGTCATGCCATTTGGATTGAAGAATGCCGGAGCCACTTACCAGAGGGCTGCCACCACCCTCTTCCACGACATGATCCATAAAGAGATGGAGGTCTATGTCGATGATATGATCGTGCATTCCAGCGACGCCTACGGTGCTCACATTAAAGATCTCTGAAGTTCTTCAAAGACTCGTAAAGCACCGATGAAGCTTAACCCCACCAAATGTACATTCGGGTTACCGTGAGGCAAGATCCTGGGATTCTTAGTAACCGAAAGGTGGCATCGAGATCGAGCCGCCTAAGATCAAAGCCATCCTAGAGATGCCACACCGAAAACTCCCACCGAAGTCAAAGGCTTCCTAGGCCGTTGCAAAGACATCACCAAGCTTCATCGACACCGACCACCACCTGTGAGCCCCTCTTTAAACTCCTAAAAAAGAATACTGACCAAGTCTGGGACGCAAAGTGCCAGCTAGCCTTCGAAAAAATAAAAGCCTACCTTACCAATCCCCCTGTGCTAGCTCCACCCCATACACATAAACCTCTCCTCATATACTTAACCGTCACAGACACCTCAGTAGGGGCTATGCTCGCCCAAGAGAAAGAAGATTCCTACATTGAAAATGCTATATATTTCATAAGTAGGAAGCTATGGAAGCGAAGCTAAACTATTCTACTGAAAAAAGCCGCCTAGTTTGGGCCCACTGAGGCTCAAAACCTATCTTCGTGGAAGGTCCATCAAGCTCATATCCGTGATGGACCCTATCAAATACATCTTCTAAGAAGCCATCACTATCCCAGACCGCCAAGTGGTCCTTTCTTCTTAACGAGTTTGACATAACTTATGTCACTCTTAAGTCTATCAAAGGGAGCGTCATTGCGGACCACTTAGCTGATCTACCTCTGAAGGTCGAAGATGCAACTAAGCCCGGTTTCCCAAATGAAGGTATCCTGGAAATCACTGACCATGACACCTGTTGGCAGATGTTCTTTGACGGAGCCGCGAACAAAAGAGGCTTTGGCATAGGAACTCAATCGATCCTACCGACTCTCATACTCCGCTGGCTATAAGGTTGGAGTTCGAATGTTCAAATAATACGGCGGAGTATGAAGCCTGTATTGCTGGCTTAGAAGAAGCTCTCCAAAGGGGAGCTAAAGATCTCGAAGTCTACGGAGACTCAGCCCTAATCATAAACCAAGTCGAAGGAAGGTGGAAAACCCAGGATCCTCGGCTGCAGCTCTATCATGCCAAGTTAATAACAGTCGCCGCCCTCTCGTTCCATTACCTACCACGAGATAGGAATCAATTCGCTGACGCCCTGGCCACTCAAGGCCACTAGTCCGATTCCTCCGAAACTAAAGTTCACCATTTATAGTCGGGAAGAAGGTCACTCCCAGATATCAAGCTTCAAAATCAACGCAGCCTCTGAAGCGGACCACGAGCCCTGGTATGCTGACATCTTAAATCTGCTCCAGAAAAATCTTTATCCTCCTGGCCTAGACAAAAGAGGAAGAGTCTCCCTACGAAGATGGGCCTCCCAATTCGTACTCAGCGGCGGCAGCCTGTATAAGAGGCATTATCAAGGCCTCAACCTCTTATGTGTCAATCAGGCCAAAGCTAAGCCGAGCAAATTATGGATCAACTACACGGTGGGTGGGCCCCACATGAATGGCCATATGCTATCAAAGAAAGTCATCCGACAGGGTACTATTGGAGTACGCGAGTGAAACCGATCAGATTCGTGGTGCGACATTGCGACAAATGTGCTAATCTACAAAGATGTGCCCCCACACGCCCTATACAACTCCACGCCCGGCCCTTCTCAATATGGGGTATCGACGTCATTGGCCAAATTCACCCGAAGGGATCTAATGGCCACGAATATGTCCTGGTAGCCGTCGATTACTTCACAAAGTGGGTAGAAGCCTCTTCCTATAAGGTCTTAAATGCCAGAAAGGTGTCCGAATTTATCCGGGCCAATATCATATACTGCTACAGGGTACCTTTCGAGATCATCTCCGACAACGGCTCTCATTTTGAAGGGGACGTGAACCGCTCGCTGACGAGTTCAAGATCCAAAGACACAAATCCTCCCCTACCGGCCACAAGCCAATGGTGCCGTTGGCGTACCAACAAAACTCTCGAGAACATCATCGAAAAATGGCCGATACAGAAGAGATCGCCGTAAAATTGCCACTAGCCCTCTGGGCTACGTGACGCCACTCCGACACCCACCGGGCTACCCCATATTCTCTGGCATATGGCATGGAAGCGGTACTGCCAATAGAGGTGGAAATTCCATCATTGAGAGTTACGATGGAAGCTGATATAGCAGAAGTTGACTGGGTCAAAGGGTGGTACGAAGAACTAGCCCTAATTGATGAACGACGCCTGTTAGCCTTGGAGCATACCCGGCATATCAAAGGCGTGACGCCCGAGCCAATAAAAAGTCAAAGGCCGTGATATCCAAGTTGGAGACCTCGTGCTTCGAGAAAAACCCCCTAGTTATGTTGATACTAGGGGAAAATGGAAGTCTCCCTGGATGGGACCGTACATTGTTAAGGAGATCCGATCAGGAGGTGTCGTGCTTCTCACGAACCAGGACGGGGAAGATCTTGTCCAACCCTTCAATCTTGACAAACTCAAAAGGTACTACGCCTGAGCCATCCTATCCAGCTAATGCTTCCCTCTCCAGCCCGCTAGGCTGAAAACCCGAAAGGGCGGCCTAGGCAAAGTTAGGGCATAGAAAAAAAAAAAAATGATGAAAAGAAATAAAAAATAATAATAAATAAAAGCTCGCTAGGCTGAAAACCCGAAAGGGCGGCCTAGGCAAAAATTAGAGCACAAAAAGAATTGATGAAAAAAAAAAAAAAATAAAAAAAATGATGGAAAATATATAAATAAAAAGGAGAGGGAAGGCATTATTTGAAGCCCTCAGCATACTACCTCCAGTCTTCAACACATCAAAGGCTCGACTGACAAAAGAGAAAAACAACTACAAAGCAGCTCATATTAAAACACTAAAATATAATTTTACAGGTCCTAAGGTGCAACTTAGGAATACTTATTAAGACGTTTATATTATACATTATTTGCATGGTACATATCTATATACTGCCTATACCCCCTTTGTTTTTCCCAGAAACAATTCCTTTTCTTGCAGCCCTAGCCCCGAGCGGTCTATTAGTGCCTGCGACGTCCACCAAGCCGGGCCCATATACTCCTTCTACGAGGCGCAGAGGAAGCCCTAGACTCATCAGCATGAGAGCCACCAGATGTGTCTCCCTCTTCATCATCGACATCTCCGTTCTCCTGAGCAGCTGTATTGCTCGGACCCGCTTCATCATTCCTGAGACCAGTACCCCATACAGGAGGGGGAGGAGGAACAACTATCTCTTGTTCCCAGGGGTTGTCCTGTCTGCTTGCCAAACTCAGCCACGGAAGCTCATGACCGCCAGTTCTCAGAGCAGTACCCCAACCAGTCTGAGGAGGAGGAGCAGGCATTTCTTGTTCCCATGGGTTATGCTGTTGACCAACATCACTCAATCTGTGGGATGTATTGCTGGGACCCGCAGTGTCCGGTCCAGGGGCCGTCCGAGTATTAAGGCCATGAACCCGTCGGAATTCTGCCTCCAGAGCCCGAGGAACAACCAACCTTGAACTATCAATGTCCTCGCCTACTTCCAGCAGGCGAACATCCACTCCATTGGTTATATGACGGCCCAGCAAATGTCTCAATACATGTCGAATGGCACGAGACGGCCCCTCAGCAGCTACCATAACCCACGCCAAATACCCAAGGGATAGAAGCATATAATCAGAATATGGGTATGCTACCTCCAGTCTTTCAGCATCTCTGAGCCACATGCCCTGGATAGTGGGACCCAGACGATCATCAGTGAATTCCCTTCCCATGTATATAGGACGGGAGGTATCCGGGTTCACTTGCTCCCTTCCAAACTGTCGTAAGATCCGGTCGGGCTAGTAAAAAGAAGTCTGATAAAGGCCCAACATGACCACCTGGATGTACTCATCGGAGTGACGAAGGAAAAGCCGGATCTCCCAGTGGCGAACGACCCAGACTATATCCATTGAGCCCCAACGATAAAAGTGATCGGTCCAGTCAATATCAGAATAATTAGTCTAGGGAAAATGCCCGCGCATTCCATAAAAGGAGGGATCATAAGGAACTCCGAGCGGCACGGGAGCCTGGACCCAAAGGAAATGCTCTTCCACCACATGTGAATCGAATAGGCTACCAAGAGGGAACAATTCATTCCAGCAAGCCAGTCCCGTGAGAGTCTCTGCCAAAATCACTGGAACAATGTTCAGCCGGCGATCCCGAGCCTGTAATGCTAAGTCTACGACCCGCTCATCTACTAATCCTGGTAGACCAACTATCAAATATCTCCCTACTAAGCATAGAAAAAGTGTTGTTAATCTACGCCGCTGATAGTCCACGTCATCTTCAATATATTCTGTGAAGGCTCCAGGAAGAACCATTAAATTAAAAGAGTCCCTATTGAAAAATCCTGGAGTAGCTCGGCGGGTAGAATTGAAGAGCTCCCGGATAGCCATGTACGGACGCCTTCTGTAGGCGGGTACCGCGATCTGACGAGTAGGTGCCACTCCAAGCATAGCACAGAACTCCTCGAATGTAGGACACATCTCGTTCATGCCAAAATTAAATAAGTGATCCTCAGGAGACCAAAACCTGGCGGCTCCCCTCAACATGTCCCAATTAATTATGACATTTCGCCAGGACAGAAGGCACCTAAAGCCGAAAAGATGTTCAAACAAATCCATTTCATCAGAACGCAAAGAAAGGATCAAGAAATCCATGGCATTTTCGTAAACCTCAATCTCTAGAGCCGTAGGAATGCGGGCGGCCATTTATAAGAAATGCGAGAAGTTTTATTGTGGCTAAATAAGGCGATGGCAAGCGAGACAGAAGTTGGAGAATTTAGAAAGAGGGAATGAAATGAATCGATGAAGGAACTGAGCTCGTTTCCGCCAGAATTTATACTACGCATCGAGAACACGGACAGTTCAGCGCACAGTGTCCATGTAAGTCCAGATGGCAACAGTTAAGGCTAGAGGGGGGGTGAATAGCCTTTAAAAACTTTTGGGGGTTGACTTTGTAAAGCTTAAAAGATTGGCAGCAGAAAACTTGATCTTGTCAGTCAACTGAGGAATTGGTCAGTTGGCTGACACTTTGAAATTCCTTAAGCTGAAGAAAGTTGGTCAGCTGGCTGACACAACAGTTTTCAAAAGAAATCTGTTTTAATGTTTGATCACTGAATATAGAGAGGAAACTCGAACACAAGTTAATTGAACAAATAAGCAAACAATTTTTGTTAACTGGCTGACACTTAATCAGTTGAATAACTTCTTAAGTGTTAAGTCAGTTTGCGAGAATATAAGAAATGGCTGACAAATCAGTTGAAGTGGTTCACAGATAAACTGCTACGTCCACTACCAAGTTGGTCAGACTTGGATTTTTGAAGTGCACTAATTTTATTAAAAATCTAATTGATCTCTAATGGATCAGTGTACAACAAAAGACCGGTGTTTGGGAGAATGATTGAGGAACAATCAAACTCGTGAGACAAACAGACTGAGTTCTAAATAATTTGAAATGAAATACTCAGTGTTTTGCCTAAACAATAACTAGAGAGAAATTTTCAATGAGAAGTTTCTAGCTAAAGTTTTCTTGAAGACAACGTCTGAGAGATTGAGAGTAGAAGGTTTCTTGACTTTTTAAAATTGTTAAGATTGTTGTCTTCACAAATGCTTCCAATGGGTATTTATAGATAGTCTTCGCAAGCAACCCGTTAGGAACACATTTGAATTTGAAAATGTGTTAAGGCAGAGGCAAGATTTCAAAGAATCTTGTGAGATATTATATGGCAGGACATCTACTACAAACACAAAGTGGGAAAGAGTTAGTACAAGTGTATGATTAAACAAATAAGGAAAGATAAACTCATACTTTAAGTACGTATAGATCAGCTGAGATAAGTGGCTGACAAAAATGTTATTCAGCTGACCAAATATAATCTAATTTTCCTGGCTGACAATCAAGTGGAATGTTTTTAAGCAAATCTTTTTAATTTCAAGATTCAACAATCTCCTCCTATTTGCTTAAAACCATTCACTTGAAAGCAGAAAGCCAAGAATTTTAAAGTTCCTACAAAATTTACGTTAGTACCACAAGCAGATAATGCAATAACTGAAAACATAGGAATACTGCTCAATGTGAGGTACAAGTAAAACGAGAGTTTAAAGGAGTTTGTTCATAGTAAAGAGAGAGAGATGAAATGTCTGATAAGCTGATGTGGATCCTTCAGTTGTTTTGGATCGCTTGGACCAACTTCATTTTGGACCAACTTCAGCTTCTTATCACTTGTTCCTTTTTGCACGGTTCTTTTCGCCTTCACCATGTTCTTCTCATCCAGTGTCGCATCGGGCACTTCGGTTTTCACCATGTAAGCATCACCGAGCTTTACGCTTCTTCTCCTCGAATGGTTTGAAGCATAGCCGCTTCAAAGATTGAAGGCACGATTGGACCACTCTTGTTGGTAGAGTAAGAGAGTCCTCCACCATCCATATGAGCTTCACGAGGAGCACCAGCAATGGCGCAGCACCTCGGTGGTGATGATCCGGGTGAGGTTCGAAGCAGAGGCAACTTGCTGTTGAAGAGTAGCAAGCTGATGTGTCTGACGTGTAAATGCTGACTTCATATGCAAATGATGAGTATATAAAAGGTCGAGCTTACCGACAGAGACAAGGAACCAGGCGGTAATCTTGAGTGTGGTTGAGATGGTTCAGCTCATTTGAGAATAGCCGATGGGTGTGAATATCAAGCATCCTCGTGGTCGTGGGGAAAGAAAACATCCATGGGGTAGGCCGATTTGGGCTTCGGCTCGTGTGAAGGTGTAGGCATGTCTTCAGGAAAGACAATTTTTGTGCCAGTAGGACGAAGCAAAGCCTTTGAAATGATTTTTCGTTGTTTTCTAGCTTTCCTACTGGCTAACTGTGAGGGGCTGAGAAGAGACTCGTCCTCAGAAGTAGATTTGGAGGAGTCAGAAGATGAGTCCATGAAGGTTTGGTCCATAGATTTTTCAGGGGAGAGGGAACCAAAATCTTCTTCTTGGAAAGGCTCAGGAGCAGTAGGCTTGAAGATAGACACTGGACTGACAGAAAGAGTGTGGGATGTGTGAAGAGAGAGGTCGCGCAAGCTGGAGAGGCTTGGTTTGGGTGAGAGGGTATGTCAACCGGGAAGAGGAAGAGAAGCGCGCAAAGTGTCACCGAAGAGATGATGATAGCAAATTGAAACCACAGTGCAAGCGACAATGGGAAGAGAGGCAGGGATGGTATCAGTTAAGGGTGGAATGGAAGTAGTGACTGACATAAGGGGGACTGATAGAGGAATGGCTGATATTTCTGGAGCAGAAGAGGGAGTGGCGTTGAGGCATGGCTGACATAGATTGAGCAAGAGCGGGAGTAACTGACACGGGAGAGATGGAAGGCAGAGTGACTGACACAGTTGGAACTGGTTGAGTAGCTGGCAAGGCTGGAGCTGATGAAATAGTAACTGGAAGAGGAATTGAAGGTTGAAGAGCTGGGACAGATGTAGGTAAGGTGGGAAGAGCAACAGTTGTAGGTGGAATGGAAGATGAGGCATCAGTGGTTGGAGTGAAGGATGGAAGAGAGATAGGTTGTAGAGTTGAGGTTGAGATGGCTATGGGTGCAACTGAGGTAACAACTGGAATGGTTGTGGCTGACACAACAAAAGGAACAGAAGAAGGGATGACATAAGGAACAGTAGGTATAGATTCAGTAATCAAAGGGGCTGGTTGACTTGACATAGCATCTGGAAAAGTTGTGTCCATGGAAGCTCCTCCTGGCATGGAGGCCATCCGTCTGTGTAGTTCTATATAGGCTTGATTTGCAGTATTTACTGCATCCTGGACATACTTATTGGCTGCTCTCTGGATACGGGCTAACTTGGCTGGGTCTACAGAAGGTTGTTCCCAATCCTGGTTAAGATCATCATCTTCAGGCAGTGCAGGTCTGCCAACCAGGAAGGGATCATTTGAGGGCAAAGAAGGAAGTTCATGAACCTTGCTATATATAGTCCAGACCAAGTAAACTAATTCATCTTGAACAAATCTGTCGTTAGAGAGATAGAATCTGTTCCAGAGCAGAGGGAGTGGGTCAAAGTACTTGCCATAGTTGACTATCAAGTCTTCTTGGCTGAGGTTGGGAGTGACAGAATACAAGACATGGGGTCTCCTTTTAAGGTTATGATCAATGTATTTGATAGGATTGACTGGGGGCTTGTCAGTTTTCTTCTCCTCATGGAAAGAGAGGAGAAACTGAACGAAGTATGGTAAATGGTCTATGGGAAAGACCCAGTTTGGAGGAATTGGAACAGGATTTGCTTGGTAATAGGAATGCCTAGGATGGAAGGTAGGATTCCTAATTGGAGGGAAAAACTTAATGGGAGCAGTGTTGGGTGACCTAGGATCGGGGGGAGAGATGGGAGCAGATCACCGCAAGAGAGGGGGAGAAAGGGACAAAGGTACCGGATTCACCAGATTCTTCTTCTGTCTCTTTGCAGCAGATCACCGCCTGTTAGTCTCCTCCTCCTTGGTTGCCTTCTTTTTCGAATCTCTTGCATATCACCGGCCGACCACGTGCCGACCGACCAATCCTTGGTCGACCACCGACCGACCCCTGGTGGCCGAACTCGTTGGTCGAACACTTGGCCGAGCACTTGGTCGCAACTTCTTTGTCGACCCTCATCACCGGCCGACCGGATGATACAATGAGGGCTTGGGTCCTAGTTCTTCTTGGTCTCCTGCTAGACTGAGCTGGAAGAGCCTCCTGACCAAATCTGCTAGAAATACTAGCTCTCCTAATGTCAGCAGCAACATATTTCTTGACCTTGACAGGTTCAAGGTCACCAAGGTTGATGAGCAGATGCTGACAAGCAGGAATGGATCGAAGGAACTGATTTATGATCAGGTGATGTGTCAGTCTTGGATTTCCAGTTTCCATGTTGTCCTTGTACTTGGCAATATTCACCTTTACACATTCCACCAGAATAGCTCCCCAATTCATCTCACAGTTTTCCACAATACCCTCCATGAGAAACATTTGAGCCTCAGTAATCTTGTCATGGCCACCAGACTTGATTATGAGACATTTATCCAGGATAGTAGCTAGAGCATAGTGGAGTGGAGCAAACCGATGCTTGTGCCTGTCGTAGGCAAGCTCCACTGGTACTTCACCCCTCATGGTAATCCATCCAACTTGCTGAGTTTCATCAGGAATGATATAGGTTGTAGAACCGTCGTCATAGGGACTCCTCTGATATTACCTATGAGTGAAAAAGGGTCGGCTGGGTTTTCCTCCATACCCATGAAGAATTCTTCAGTCAACTGGCAACTGAAGGTACGAATGTTGAAGTTGAGCAGAGGTAATAATCCATTTGCAGTGAGTAAATGGATCAGTTCAAGCCCTAGTGGTTCTTCATTCAGAGATACCACGTCGAGAAGGCATCCAACTGCTGGGTTTAAAGCCATCTCCTGAAACAATTAACAGATAAGTTAAGAACTTCTGAAAGCAAAAGAAAGAAGAAGGATTTGAGAGAAATAGAGAGTACCGAAAGATTTCAGGGTTAAAACAGTGTTTGAAGGCTGTCGATTGACCAAGTACGCGGCGTTGTATGCTCCGGCGATACCACACCCTATTCAGGATGCTTTACAGGTATCAATGGAGTTTCCAGCCAATATACTTAGACTATCTCTAACCATAACACTCTTTTAGGGTTTGAAAGAAGAAGTTTGTAGAGAGAAGGATTTTAGAGAGAGAGAGAGGTAAGTGAAAAGTGAGACAGTGAGTGTGTTTTTAAAGGGGATAAGATACGTACGGACTCTTATAGTGGGTTTTAAAAGCGAAGATATGGAGTGTAGTGATAAAGTACACGTAATTTTGGTTTTTGTGATAAAATAGCAATTTATGATAGATAGTCATTATCACAATGATGAGCCGTTTTTGTGAAAACACGCCATTTCAACCGCCGAGTTGGTGGGATAGTGGAAAGGTCATTTTGGCTTTTCAAGAAAGTTTCATGAAGTTCCAAGGAAAATAAATGGCGGGAAATAAATGAGGAATTTTAAATAAATTAGAGATTAAGTCTTAGCTGAGATACGATCAGCTTTGACTTAAGGCTTAGAGACTACCCGACAAAGGATCGTTAATCACCGTGTTGTCAATCGAGAGATCATGTCACCGACGCTTTGTCGCCTAATATGTGTCAGTGAATGTTTGTCGCCCATCGGCCGACATTTTTATAACAAATCAATCAAGGAATGAAGAGAAGTTTTGTCAGCTTAAAGGTTGTCAGCTGAGAAGCTTTGTTGTACAAGAGCTTCATGTGTCAGCTACTGGCTGACAAATGCTTCCTTTCAGCTACTGGCTGACAAATACTTGCTTGCTGATATAAATTGTCAGCTTGATACATAAGACTGAAGTATACCCTGCATAGTTTAGACAATTCAAATACATTTTTCTATGACATTATAAGCATTCCTAATTCTCCTCTTAAGAATTCAAATCTGTCAGCTTTTAAAGCTTTTGTAAAAATGTCAGCTAATTGAAATTCAGTAGGAACATATTCTAACTGAACATTTCCTTTTTCAACATGATCTTTCAAAAAATGATATCTGATGTCTATGTGCTTGGTTTTAGAATGCATGACGGGGTTTTTAGAAACGGATATAGCGAAAGTATTATCACATAAATAGGACAGGTTCCCATAGGCATTTCATAATCCAAGAATCGCCTGCTTTCATCCAAAGAATCTGAGAACAACAGCTTCCAGCAGCAATATATTCAGCTTCAGTTGTTGAAGTGGAAACTGAAGCTTGCTTTTTACATGCCCATGAAACTAGTCTGTTTCCAAGGAACTGACATGTTCCACTGGTGCTTTTTCTATTAACTCGCAGTCGCAAGGTCAAGATTCAATATCCCGTTAAATTAAATGAAGAGTCTCGGGATACCAAATGCCAAACTTTTCAAGATCAATCAAATATCTAATGATTCTTTTGCCGCAATCATATGAGATTCCTTAGGATTAGCTTGAAAACGAGCACATATACATACAAAGAAACATGATATCGTCCGCTAGTCGTTAAATAAAGAAGAGATCCAACTATACCTGCACTCGCTTGTATTAATCGGCTTACCCTTTTCATCGCTGACTAGATGACATTCAACTCCCATTGAGTGTTTGCCGAATTGGCTTCTTGAAGATTATACTTCTTGATCGCCTCTCTAGTGTATTTAGATTGATGGATAAAAATTCCTTCCTCAGTTTGCTTGATTTGCAAACCTAAGAAGTATGTTAGTTCTCCCATCATACTCATCTCAAACTTTCCTTTCATAAGATGCTCAAATCTTTTGCACAAAATTTCATTAGTAGATCCAAAAATAATATCATCAACATAAATTTGAACTAGTAAAATATTACCTTTGTGCTTCAAAGAGAAAAGAGTAGTGTCGATTTTACCTCTTTGAAATCCTTTTTCCATAAGGAATTTGGATAGGGTTTCATACCATGCTCTTGGTGCTTGCTTAAGACCATAGAGAGCCTTTCTTAACTTGTATACATGGTCCTTCTTTTTAAGGATCAATGAAACCAGGAGGTTGTTCAACAAATACTTGTTCTTGAAGGTCTCCATTCAAGAATGCACTTTTACATCCATTTGGTATACCTTGAAGTCCTTGAAGGTTGCATAGGCAAGAAATAATCTCGATGGCTTCAAGTCTTGCTACAGAGCAAAAGTTTGATCATAGTCAATGCCCTCCTCCTGTCCTATATCCTTGGGCTACTAACCTTGCTTTATTTCTTGTAACATTTCCATCTTCATCCAACTTGTTTCTGAACACCCATTTTGTTCCAATGACTTGTTGATCTGTGGGTCTAGGCACAAGTTCCCAAACTTTACATCTTTCAAACTGATTCAGCTCTTCTTGCATAGCCTCAATCCACTGAGGGTCTTCCAAGGCTTCATCAATCTTTTTGGGTTCAATGGAAGAGACAAAGGCATGAGAATCAAGAGTTTCATTTCGAGCTACTTCTTAGACCAGCAAAGGGTCTCCTATGATATTTGAAACCTGGTGGATGTCTAGCTTCCCTAATTTCCTTAGGAAGATCAAGAGAGGCTCGCTTTGTAAAGGTAGAGATGGGTGAGTGTCACCGACCGAATGGCTTGACAAACTAAGGACTAAGTGTGTCACCGACCGATCTATTGTAACAGTTTAGGATTGTCGGGTCAAGGGTGTCACTGTTTAGCTTTATCCTCAAGGTTTAGAGTTTCGTAGGAGGAGTTGAAGATGGAGGATTATTTTGAATTATATCGTTTCGCCTCAAATATTTCAAAATTGTTAGTAACATCAGAGTCTTACAAGACTCAATTAAACTTGACTCATCAAAATTAACATGCATAGATTCAACAATTACTTGAGTTTTTCTATTATAAACTCTATAAGCTTTACTATGCTTGGCATAACCAACAAAAATACCTTCATCGCCTTTTTTCATCAAATTTACCTCTGTAATCTCCACCATTGTAATGAATGAAGCATTTGCACCCAAAGATTTTAAAGAAAGCAATGTTAGGGGTTCTACCTCTCCATAATTCATAGGGAGTCTTACCATGAAATTTGTTTATGAGAGATCTATTCTGAGTAAAGCATGTTGTGTTGACAACTTCTGCCCAAAAGTATTTTGGCAAATTTGCTTCAGCTATCATTGTTTTACCTGCTTCAATCAGAGTCCTGTTCTTCCTTTCACTATACCATTTTGCCGAGGTGTTCTAACTGCCGAAAAGTTATGAAAAGTTATGATCAATTCCATGATCATCACAAGATGTGTCCATCCCAAGATTTTTGAATTCTGTACCATTGTCAGATCTAACACTTATAATCTCACATTCCTTTTGAGTTTGAAGATTTCTGAATAGGGAAGTGAGAATGGTGTAAGTTTCAACTTTGGATTGCATCATTTCAACCCAAGTATATCTGGAATAGTCATCCACGACAACTAAGGTATACTTGTTTCCGCCCAGACTTGCAGTTGTTACAGGGCCAAATAAATCCATGTGTAGAAGCTCACGAGTTCTTTTGGGGGGGTGAATAGCCTTTAAAAACTTTTGGGGGTTGATTTGAAAAACTTAAAGATTAGCAGCGGAAAACTTGATCTTGTCAGTCAACTGAAGAATTGGTCAGTTGGCTGACACTTTGAAATTCCTTAGTCTGAAGAAAGTTGGTGACACAGCTGTTTTCAAAAGAAATCTGTTTTAATGTTTGATCACTGAATATAGAGAGGAAACTGGGATACAAGTTAACTGAACAAATAAGCAAACAATTGTTGTTAACTGGCTGACACTTAATCAGTTGAATAACTTCTTAAGTGTTGAGTCAGTTTGCAAGAATATAAGAGATAGCTGACAAATCAGTTGAAGTGGTTCACAGATAAACCGCTACGCCCACTACCAAGTTGGTCGACTTGGATTTTTGAAGTGCACTAATTTTATTAAAAATCTATTTGATCTCTAATGGATCAGTGTACAACAAAAGACCGGTGTTTGGGAGAATGATTGGGAAACAACCAAACTCGTGAGACAAACTGACTAAGTTCTAAATAATTTGAAATGAAATACTCAGTATTTTGCCTAAACAATAACTAGAGAGAAATTTTCAATGAGAAATATCTAGCTAAAGTTTTCTTGAAGACAACGTCTGAGAGATTTAGAGTAGAAGGTTTCTTGACTTCAAAAATTGTTGTCTTCACAAATGCTTCCAATGGGTATTTATAGATAGTCTTCACAAGCAACCCGTTAGGAACACATTTGAATTTGAAAATGTGTTTTGGCAGAGGCAAGATCTCAAAGGATCTTGTGAGATATTATATGGCAGGACATCTACCAAGAACACAAAGTATGAAAAAGTTAGTACAAGAGTATGATTAAACAAATAAGGAAAGATAAACTCATACTTTAAGTACGTATAGATCAGCTGAGATAAGTGGCTGACAAAAATGATATTCAGCTGACCAAATATAATCTAATTTTCCTGGCTGACAATCAAGTGAGATGTTTTTAAGCAAATCTTTTTAAGTGCACGATTCAACACATGCGTATGCTTCTCCAATGCATAATGACAAAACATGGCAATTGAAAGGGTATAATCAAAATCATAGAAACTGTGCCTGTAACTACAACAACTCAAGCCTCAAGTTTGGTTGGATGGGAAAACCTTCATGAAAAAATTCAAAGAAAATCCAAAGTTAGGAACCAAGGAATTTAGGGGTGAGTTGTCTGCCACACTTAAGGTTAGGGGTGTAAATTGGAACTACCGAACCACGGAACCAAACCGAATTAAACCAAACAAGTCGGTTTGGTTCGGTTTTGGTCGAAGACGGTTTAGTTTCGATTTCAAAAATTGGAAAACCACCCGGTTTGGTTCGGTTCACGGTTTTTGGTATCGAACCAAACCAAACCAACCTATATATTTTTATTTATTTATTACATAATATATATTATATTACATTTAGTAACTATTTTGAACCTTTGTATCATCTTATATACATAATCTAGACCTTTGATTTATTCAAATTATATATATACATACATACATACACACACACACACACACTAAACCAAACAAAATCTTGATTGTTGGAGAACTATTATTTCTTCAATTGTTTGTGTTTATTTTAGAATTTGTATTGTTTTCTTTATGAGAATTTGTTGTTAGTAGGTGATATGCTCGGCCCAAGCCAGGTCATGAGCAAGGCATGAGCCAACATCACCTGCCAGTCGCGAGCGTAATCAATGTGGGCCCCGCCAACTTAGCGGGCAAAATAATAGAAGCATTGAGCAGCGGGCAATGCAGCTCCCGTCCAAACCTGGCCGGGCACAGGCCTTGCCTGTCCGACCAGGGGCCAGGCCAGGCCCGGGCACCGCACTCACACCTAGCAGAGGAACCAGATTCATCTCCTCCAAGCCTGGTCGAGCATTGGCCCTACCTGCCCGACCAGGGGCCATCCCTTGAATCTATACTAACTTCTGAGCAGTGCACATCAAGCGGCCGAGCAGAGCCTTGCTCGCCTGGATACACATCGATCAGGAAACATAGGAGGCTTGCTCCTTAAGACAAGTCAAAGGTTTCCATGTTTGAACATGGCACTTACCATATCTGCTCCTACATCTACGCGGCCAGCCACCAATCATGCCTAAAATAAAGGGATTCTCTCCTCGATTGATTGGATATCTAAGGAAACTGAATCCTAGACGGGTTCAACCACATTGGGGGCCTATAAATACCTCTTCATAAGCCATAAACAAGGCACACACACACTTTTTGAGACTTGAAACTCTGTCGAATTCTTTTTGACATTTACATTCGATACTTACTCTCACGCGAGAGGGGTTTCGCGAGGCCCTGCCTTGCACTTCCACTCAGGTTTTCTTGTGATCTTAGACAGGCTCAATGAAGGAGATTAAAGCCCAAATATCCTACCTAACATACGGACGGCCCAAGCTGCATTTTTGCCACATCAGTAGGTTATTTCTTAATTTTGATGTTAATTCCAAATTGAAGTCTTATTTTTAATGTTGGTTAATTTCATTAAAAATAATTTATCTAACCCACAAAACCGAACCAAACCAAACCAAACCAAATCAAACTGAGTGATTCGGTTTGGTTCCAAGTTTTACTCGGTTCGGTTTGGTTTGAGATTTTTGGAACCAATAGGAGGCGGTTCGGTTTGTGGTTTTAGCATAAACCAAACCAAACCGAACCACTTACACCCCTACTTAAGGCCAGTATTTCAAAACAACAGACATGTAGGGCTAATAAGAAAGCCAAAGAACTTTTGGATGAGACTTTAAAACAACAATTTCAGCAAATAAGAGATTACTGTCTAGAGTTGTTGAGGGCTAATCCAGGGTCAATTGTGGTTTTGAAGTTGTTTGATATGGAATTTGGCCAACCTATTTTCCAAAGGCTCTACATTTGTTTTGAAGTTTGCAAGAAGGGTTTTAGGTTTTGTAGGAAAATGGTATGAGTGGATGGGTGTTTTCTAAAAGGCCCTCAAGGTGGTCAATTGTTGACAGTTGTTAGAATTGACCCAAACAACCAAATGTTTCTTATAGATTATGTAGTGGTTGAAAATGAAACTAAGGATTCTTGGACATGGTTATTGTCATTGCTTGAAAGTGATATAGGGATTGAAAATCAATTTGCATGGACATTCATGAGTGACAAACAGAAGGAATTGATACATGCCTTTGAAGATTTATTTCTTGATTCATCAAATATATTTTGTGTTAGACATTTGCATACCAACATGAAGAGAGATAGTTTTACAGGGTAATCAGTAAAGAATGCTTTATGGGCACAACAGCTAGGGCAACCAGGGTTGAGGTTTTTAAGGCAATAATAAAACAATTGAGAGACTTGGATGAGAGTGCTTTTGAGTGGTTGATCAATAAGCCTCTTAGTCAATGGTCTAGGTCACACTTTACTAATGACCCTAAGTGTGACATCTTTCTTAATAACATGTGTGAGTAGTGTTCCTTCAAATCGGCCAAAAAAATTGTTTAGGGAAAAATCGGGAATGAGTCGCCCTAGTCGCCGACTAGAAATTGGAAGATGCTCATGTGATGGCGGAGGAAGATGAAAGGAGAAGAGAAAAAAATGAAAATAAATAAAGAAAGAAAGAATCACCGAATCAAATCTGATTTTCCCACGTCCAAAGTCTTCCTCGGACCATCAATTTGACTCAGATCTTTCGGAAACTAGAGTAGGAAGTAGAAAATCCCTTAATAATACAGAATAATTTGGACCCCCAAGTCAAAGTTTCAACTCTCAATCATTGAGTCGATTGCAAGCAAGAGGAATCGATCGGGGCTTAATTTAGGTGAGATGGTTCGACGTTCGCCTGAGATAAGTTAGGCAAGTGTGATGGCTGGAGCTGGAGTTGGGGGCGGGGGGCGGCTGGAGTAAAAACGGAAAAGGGGAAGAAGTAGGGGTCTTGGCCTTGGGCCTCTTGGCAGAGCAGAAGATGAATGAATGGGTGCAATGGTTTTTTTTTTTTTGGAAAGGGGTGTGAGTTATTAGTCTTTACTTTTCCCATTCCTTCCATTCAATGAGAAATAGGGTCCCATTGCCTAGGTGACCGGTAGGAAGAAATAAGACCAACAGGTGGTGGGGGAGAATTGTAGTATTGTATAATGCAATCCTAAGCTTTGGGCTTTTTTTTAGCTTTGGTCCCTTAAGTTTAGAACTTTATAAACAATTCTTAAATTCATAATTATTATGTAAGTGTTTGTATATGTTTAATTTTAGTCGATTTTACAAATTTACATGGTGTAATCAATGTGTTTGATGTCGCAGTGTTTGATGTATTTTAGAAATTTACATTAAAAAATTAAGAACTACTGTAAATATGCCTTAATTTCTAGGCACCGACTAGTCCCCTAGGCACTAGGCATTGGTTTGCCGCCTAGCGACTTTTAGAACCATGTGTGTGAGAGTTTAAATGCTTTTATTCTTGATGCAAGAGACAAGCCAATCATAACTATGCTTGAAACAGTAAGTCATTTTATTTGTTGATGACCAGATTGCAAGTGAATAGGGATAAAGCTATGAATTGAGATTGTAGACTGTGTCCTAGAATCAAACAATTGATAGACAAGAATGCCAAGTAGGGTGCTGATGGAATACCAATCAAATCTGATGAATGACATTTTGAAATAACTGGCCTCTGTGACTAGCACAATATGGATGTTGCTCAACATGTATGCAGTTGTAGAAGATGGGAGTTGACTGGCATTCCATGTAAACATACTTGTTTAGCCATTCAGTGTAGAAAAGAGGATCCTGTAGCCTATGCTAATGAATGCTACACAGTTAAGACTTACAATCAGGCATATGAGCAGGCCATCATGGGAATCACTAGATCTGAGCTATGGCCTACGTGTGACATACCTTGTAATACCCTATTTTATTGCATGCTTCACTTGTGCTTGTTTACATGCATTCATAATCATCAAAATTATGTTTACTTAGTTCATGTATATGTTTGAGAGCATTATTAGAGCATCCGTTGTTATTTCATTGCACGAGTTCATACTTTGGTTATGTTTCGTCACTTAATGTTTTGATTTCGTTTAGGTTGTAATTTAACATGTACATGTATTGTAAACTATTCATAATATGTTTAACATGTTCATAATCACGTGTGTGTACTTGGTTGATCATTAATTCAATTGCTACCTTGTTATTTCATGTTTCGTGCTTTGTTTTGAGACCTTCCGGGAGTTGTTCGGGTGAGTTTCGGACTCATTTTGAGTGTGGAATCGACCCTTGATGTTTGGGTTTGGGTTAGGACTCCTTTAGGTTGAATTTTGAGACATTTTGAAAGTTTGGAGTGAGCAGTCGCTCAGGCTTTTGGGCTGAATGAGCGCACAAAATGCAGTAACACATTTGGCTGGAAAAGCCACTGAGCGGTCGCCTAGCTTAGGGGTTGAGCGAGCGCTCAGCCCCGATTTCTGCAATTCCCTGTTTCGTCATTTTTGACGAAAGTGAACCATTCAACCCCATTTAACCCATTCTAAACACTTCCTAAACACTCCTAAACACCACTAATCATACACTAACCTATCTAATTAAGTTTTGAGTAGACTTGTTAGCCTTAATCAAAGGATTGCCCCACATCATTTGGACACTTGTCCCACTCACATTTTGACCTCATATAAGCCACAAGACTTCATTTAGGACCTCATTTGGTGCCTTTCTTTTCTAAAAACGTGGGAGTCTTCTTTGGGAAGCCTTGAGAGAGTTCTTTAGGATTCTTGGGGAGTTCATCCTTGGACTCCATAGCTAGGGTTGTCCATTTCCCAATCCAAGCCATAGAAGTGAAGATGAGGTATAGAGGAACCATTTCCACCGATTGGATTTTCATGCAAGTAAGTTACTACATCTCTTTCTATTTGATTTTTGCCTCATTGACCTTAGGGAAATCAATCTTTGTGCTATTTGAGGTCAATGAGTGCAATTAGGGCTTTTTAGACATGCCATGATTTCTATATGCCTAAATGTTTATTTTGGTTGGATGAACTTACTAGAGACCATGATTAGGATATTATTCATGTTTAGAGAAGTATGCTAATCTAGCTTGTGTTGTAGGCTCGAGTATTGGAAGCATGTTGATAAAATTGCTAAAATGTATATATGCTTGAGAAATGTGACTTTTGCCCGATAATTCCTAATTATGGGTTTTGTTGGGGTTTTGATGATTTAATGACCTTGAAAACATAGTTATTGATGTTAGTTGTGAACATAGGAGGGTATTGTGGCCAATGGCTTCTATGCCCTAATTTTTGAAAGTATAGAAATGACTCAACGGAGTCAACCTTTGGGTTAGTATGACTTTAAGGAACTATATGCTTAAGTCCTACGGAATTTGGGGTAGATTTGATGGAGGTTAAGCCTCCGAGCATTTTAGAAGTGTATGAAAGACACTTGATTATTAGAGTCTTAATATTATCTCTAATGTGTTTATATGCTAGTTATGATTGAAATGCATGACTAGTCGATTGTAGAGTATGTGCCTACTTGTTTGAGCATATGAGTATATATTACTTGTGCATGAGTTTAAGTCCAGCTGGAGTCGTCTTGTTAAGTCTGTGGCGGGACGATGTATCATCTTCACGAATTGTGGGATTCGTGATTTCGATGGATCGCCGTGCCGGGTTGCACACACCCCTCCATCGATGGCCACAGTGGGGAAGTAGTTGATCTTAGTTGTAGTATGAAAACATGACTTTCATAACTATGGAACTCGGGCGGGGAACGTCTCGGGGACGTCGATACCACGAATTGGGTATCAAGGACACATATGGTTTGCACGTGTTTTTGCAGGAGCGACACGGCGGAAAAATGGTAATGGTATCATATCTCTTTTATGTGATTTATCCCACGAGTACTTATATGTGAATAATGTGTTGCGTGAATATGATATGATATGATGGTTGAGATGATTTAATGACTTGTTATACTTATTTGATAGCATGATATTAAGATTATTAAGCATAAATGCCTTGACATGAATATTGATGAAATGTTATATTATACCAATAACATGATTTATTATTGTTGAGCATGATGCCATGAGTTGAAGTTATGTTTAGTAACTTATTAAGTCATTATGACTTACTCCGCTTCGTTTGATTGTTTTCCCTATATCCGAGTCGCGCTAGCAGATCGAAGTGATTCTTGGGTATCGTTGGAAGAGCTTTTGCAAGGTTGCTACCTAGTAATCTAGTACTTTTCTTTTGGCAAGGACGTTTGGGAAAGTAAAGTTATGTAAACTTTACGATGGGTAGCAAGTCTATTTGTGTACTTGATATTTGTACTTATGCTTTAGTACCTAATCTTTTGGGAGCCGACTTGTGTAAGTAGTGCCTTGTATATTTGTGATGATCGTATTCTAGTATGTTAACCATTTGATGGTTGGTTTATTATGTTATCATCTAGCTTGATTTTAGCCGTTGAGTATGTTAGACTAGAGTTGTAGACTTAGTTTAATGTTGGGTTCCGACTGTAACGTCGCCGATGACTTGGTTTATTAAAATCTATATATTGCATGACAAGTGGTTTTGTTGTACGTGCCAAATGTTGCGTCACATGTTTTTAATTTTTGGGCAAAGAGATTTATTATCTCTTTGGTTGTATTTAGTTTGAGCTTGTTAGCTCGGGTGTCACTGTATTTATGTTTCGCTTCCGCATTTGTTAAAGTTGTTGGCGTATCGCTGTTATAGCCTTACCCATTATTTGTTGTGTTGCTTGTTCCCGGTGGCACGACCTTGGGATCTCATCTTGTGGTCCGAGTCTGGTGCTGATGGAATACCAATCAAATCTGATGAATGGCATTTTGAAATAATTGGCCTTTTTGACCAGCACAATGTGGATGTTGCTCAACATGTATGCAGTTGTAGAAGATGGGAGTTGACTAGCATTCCATGTAAACATACTTGTTTAGCCATTCAGTGTAGAAAAGAGGATCATGTAGCCTATGCTAATGAATGATACACAGTTAAGACTTACAGTCAGGCATATGAGCAGGCCATCATGGGAATCATTAGATCTGAGCTATGGCCTACGTGTGACTTACCTGACCCTTTTCCCTTAAGTTATGAAAATAGGTCTGGAAGACCAAAGAAAATGAGAAGAAGATAGCCTGATGAGCCACCTGCATCTTCTAGCAATCAAATCAAATTGAAAAAATTTCAGAAATCCTTGAAATGTGGACAGTGTGGTAAAATTGGATATAATTCTAGAACTTGTCAAAAAAGAAATGCAAATGCAAACCAGATTGTAGACTATGTTTCACAGCCAACTCCAAGTCATGTTGATGAGATCTCATTATCTGGACCAGAACCTGTTTTTGGTGGCACAACAGAGAACACCCAACCTGAGTCCACAAAAATATTAGTATCTAAATTACCTGTAAGTCTTTCAAAGTAAGCCTATGTTATTACTCTTTAAGTTTTTGTATTATATAGTATAATATAGTATAATGAATTTTTAATTTGAAATTGCAGGTTAAAAGAAAGAGGGGTTCAAGCTTAGGCACTATGGGTGTGAATGTAGGTGGAAACACAAACAACATATATCCTCTTTACATTTAAGAATTTTTATATACTCTGTTTCTTCAGCATATGTTTTTGTACTTGGTGATTTCAATTGATGATGTGATTTGTTTGTTTTTGTATTGTATAGGTTAATCAATCATCAACTGTCAGTACTCCAATAATTGTGAAGGGATGAGTGAATTACATTACCATGGCAAATCTTAGGAATGCAATAGGAAACTTCAAGTATAGCTTAAGGGAAATTAAAGGGCAAGGAGAAAATCTGAGTATGTTGTTGTTGTTAGACTGTTACAGCCAAATTACCAGACTCTGTTTCAAATGCTTGTTTAGTCTAAGACTCTGTTTCACATGGTTGTTTAGCCATTTGACTGTTAAAGTGACACTTTAAGTTGTAAATTTGTTTTATAATAACAATATTTTAAAAGTTGGGTTTTAATTTGGTAATTTGGCAATGAATTGAATTTGTTCAAACAAATGTTCTTTAACTGCTTGGTAATGTAATTTGTGTTCTTCCTTTTATTAACTGGTTATTTCTTTTAAGTTGTTGTTGTTGTTAAACCAATCGTGTTGTTGGTGTTGTTAATAGGGATTGAAAATCAATTTGGTTGTCAGATTCAATGGTTATCAACTGAGTATGTAATTGAATTATGTCATAGCAATTAGTCATTTAATATACTGTCATAGGTTATCAATTGTCAGAATCAGTCATGCAATCACTTGTTAGACTTTGTTTCTTCCTTGTGTTTGGTAATTTGAGTTTGTGTAATATACTGTCATAGGTTAGCAATTCAAGTTAGCAATTGTCAGAATCAGTCATGTAATCACTTGTTAGTACTATGTTGTTAAACTGAAAAAAGTTACAAAAGTCATTGCAATGTATTTGGTCATTGCAATCAAAGCATTGTCATTACAAATACAATTGTCGCTTCAGTCATTGCAATTGTCATAGGTTAGTAATTGCCAACTGCATCACACACATTACAAATACATAGTTGCCAAAAGCATTACAATCAAAGCATTATCATTACAAATGCACAGTTGCCACTTCAATCATTGCAATTGTCATTGCAATCAAAGCATTACAAAGTTGTCAAATACATTACAGTCATTCGAAATAAAACTGATCTTCATTTGATATTTACATAGCAAACAACATGACCAAACAAGAGAAAAATATAATTGTCATTGCAATCAAAACACTTCTAACTTATTTCCTCGTCTTATTTACTTCAGTCTTCATGACCTTAACCATGTTATTTGATATCACCAACTCAACTTGCATTTCACTCTCTTTAATCTTCAGTTTCTCTATTTCAGCTTCAAATCGATTCACCTTTGCTAACAATTCTGGAATGATTTGTTTGAACCTTTGGCATATTTCATCATCTAACCATTTAAAAAAAACCACAATATCCATCTTTCTGTAATGTAGACAAAATTTAGATATTTCCGCAACATTAAACAAAAAAATAAGCCAGATGAAAAAAACCCCCATATTTTGGACATGCACAGTATCTTCTTTCTGGATTATTTTTTGCTCCAAGAAGTCTTCAGTGGAACCTTTATTCCACACCCACAGTACATCTCTTCCCATGACACAACATTATTCCTTGAGCTCAAACTACAATTTGAAGAGGTTGGATTCGACTTATTCATTCTCTATCGAAAATCAAGGTGAAAGGTTGGAACGAATTAATTTCTAAGATGAGAATGATGAGAATAGGGAAGAAATTGGAGTTAGGGCTCGAATCAAAGTGAGAGAGAGGTTGGACTCAGGGCTCGAATGAGAATAGGGAAGAAATTTGAGAGAAATTGAGCAACAATGGAGGGATTTTGACGGTTCGGGTTCGAAGGAGAAGACGAATTGGTGTGGGGAAGAAATCGGGGAAGAACAATGACGGGAAATGAGAATGGCACACATTTATCACTTGTTGACAAACTGTAGCTAATTCCTAACCTATGATAACCTGTTCTAGCAGGTTAATCGTTAATAGTTGACAATCAAGTGACGAAATGGACCAAAAATGATGAAGTTGGGAAACATTTGTGATGAACTTTGATGATTTAGGAAATGAGGGTATCAAAAGTGAAATTGATCCTTAGTTGGGGTATCAAAAGTGAAATTATCCCTTAAAAACATAAGTGATCTAAGCAATTATGCACTTTGAAAAAGAGATCAACCCGAATTTATCCCATTATTCAACCACAAATGGGTCCGTCTTAAACTAGGAATCCATTTTATATTCTCATCGGAGATAATCAGGTCGGTCCTTTTTATAATATTTCCAACCTCCAAAGGACATGATTTTTGTTTTTAACCGGTAAAGGACATTTTTTAGGCAAAAGGTTGAGTATACTGTATACCCTTAATAAAATTGAATTAGGGACCCACTGCATCGTTATTCAAAATTAAGGCATCGCAAGTCCAATATGTGCATCGGTAATCCAATATTTGCATGGATTACTGGGAATAAGTTTCATGAATCACAATTCAATATCATGCATCGGGATGCACGACTTTGATTTTTCTCTCACTCTGTTTTTTCACATTTATCTGGTGTCCTAAAAATCGGTCTAAGCAGCCGCCTAGGTACTGGGCGTGTCCCAGACACCGTGACTTTCGTTAAGTCGCCCAAAAAAATCGACCAAGGAAAAATCACCGGCTAGTAGCTCAAGTCGGCGCCCACGCCTAGCCCAACTGAAGTATGAAGATGTCGTTTTAGGGCTTCTTCACCAAAATAGAACTAACAGAGGTTGAGCCGCTTAGGTAAGGCTCTGACCAGTTATGAAAGTTGACGAAAATGGTAAAAATAGAGAACGCTTACCTCAACGATTCAGATCTCAAAAGTGAGCTACCGGAGATGGGATAGGGGAAAAAGATCTTCGAAATCGGTGAACAAAAAAGGGAATTTCGGGGAGCGTCAGAACTCATTTAGGAGGAATAATTATTCAAAGATATAAACCTAGAGTCAAGAAGAAAGAAAGATTAAAGATATTAAATTCAAAGGATAGAAAGATATAGAACCAGAGGAAAATCAAGCAATATTTCAAGATAAGGATGACGGTGATGAAGGGACCCGACCTGGGTCCTCCTACATGGAGCAAACACGTGGCTTCCAACTTAGCATAAGTGGGGCCCCTCATCCAACAGGTCATCTAACGAGAGAGTCGGCCATTACCTACTCGCCAAACAAGAATCCTCGGGTCAACTAAGGATCATACCAAGATCCGAGCAAGACCGACCACCAGGCCGAGGAACATCCTTGTTCGGCATACGAGCATTCCGACCAAGCAACCACCAGGTGTCAATTCCTGATTAGAGGCCACGGGTCATCCATGCAAGCAAAGGTCAACCAGTAGAAGATTAACAACAAGCCGACCAAGCGACATGCCCCTACATTAGAGGAGCAGATATAACTTGGCAAGCACTCAACCACCAACTATGTAAGGCTACATGTAGTGTATCAACCAGTAAGAAGCTGCTAGCAAGCCGACTAGCAACAGGTCCCTATGCCATGGGACCCATATTCTAATCATGATCTCCAAAAAGACAACTAATATAAAAGGAAGCCTTTCCTTTCAAGAAAAGACAGGTTCAATAACAATCATTCAAGCACAAAAGATATTAAGCACAATCACTGGAAGCTTAAGGGGACACTTAGCTCCGATACACATATACTCCCTGATTACTAACTCTCACACCGAAGGGCTTTAACTGGGACAACCCTCGGCACCCTAACAGTAGTTTCATTTCAGGTCACAAGAGTTCACGGTCAGACGCACAAGTCACAGAGTTAAGAGAAAACAAAACCCAAATATTCTAAACTCTTTAATGCACCAAGTATCCCAGTTCATTACGTGGACAGCAATCATCGACACGTCAGCTCTGGTCCATTACGTGGATCGCCAGCTCAGCCCACCCATTTTTATGGCTTGATCAGGTGAGAAGTTTATAACAGAGCATAAACAAAGGGATTAAACCCTAGGAATGAGAGAGAGAGAGAGAGAGAGAAACGAGGGTATAGTCGTACACGAAAACGATGCTGCTGTGCTGAGACTTTCCATAATAGACTTTGGAAAGGGAAAAGACACACAAATCGGTGAGGAAGTTAAGAGTGTACAATTGTCCCTCAAGTTTTGGGATTTTGCTAACTTTGGTCCTTTAAATTTAGAAACTTTATAAAAAATCTTAAATTCATAACTCTTATTTTATTTTTGCGTATTTTTAATTTTAGTTTATTTTACCAATTTAAAGTGTAGTCAATATGTTTAATAAAATAAAAAAATTGAAAATTTTCAAATTCTAACATGTGTTAATTGTATTTTTAAAATTTACATTAAAAAATCGAAAAATACTGTAATTGTACCATAATTTCTAGGCCCCGTCTAGTTTCCTATGCACTAGGTGCTGGTCTGACTAGCGCCCGCCTAACGAATTTTATTATCTTGCATTTATCTCTCAAATTTGACAGTCTTGACTCCCAATAATTGATCACCTCGTATAACCACGAAAATCAACTTTCTTGGATACAAGCTATTGGAATAGAAACCGAGATTTACCGGAGAAATATTAAGAAGAAGGGATAAATTGCAGGCTGAAGTCGAAGATATTTGGGAAGATGAAGACGAAAATACTTGGAATAGAAACTATGATTTACCGGAGAAATTTTAGGAAAATAGATTCACCTGAGAAATTTTAGGACATAATGATAAATTGTAGGCTGAAGTTGGAGACATTTGGAAAGACGAAGACAAAGATATTTGGAATGAAAACATGATTCATCGGAGAAATTTTAAGAAGTTCAGGATCCAAGAAGAGGAAGACGAAGATTGAGCATTATTGAAACAAATTTATGAAAATGGACTTGTGCAGTTGAAAAAAAAAACTTAAGCGATTAGACATTTGGAAAAGTGAACCAACCGGTAATTTATATTAATTAAATCTCTCTAAAAATACATGACATTAGTTAACGATAGGCCTGACAATTGAGTGTGTCAGGTTTGATTGAAATAGATAACGAGTCGAAACCTGTTAATGCCTAATATCAAATTGGGCAAAATGGATCACTCCGACTTAACCTGTTTTTTCCACAAAAAATATAGATTTATATTACAAAAAGTGTGGGGCAAAATGAGTAAAAGGAGCGATCTGCTTTATCTTGACTCGAACCAATCCATTAATATTTTTATATTAAAACATGTTATTAACGAATTATATTGAATTAGATAATTAATGAGTTGTATTAGATAAGTTCATGAGTAATATTGTATCTCGAAATTTCAATCAATTATTCAATAACAGATGTGTTTTCTCCCATTCTTTCTATGACTTCTTGTTTTTTTCTTCGTAATAGATTTTAGAATCCTTAAAGTACACCAATATTTGATTAGGTCTCCCTAGAAAGGAAAATTATATTCACATAACCATCATTATTTATAAATAATCGATATCGATTTGACTAATTATATTATAATATATACGAAGTATTATAATATCTCAAATATAACATAATTAAATACAATGTAAATTTTTTTTTTTTTTTTTTTTCTCCTAAGGGGGACATGGGAAAGGATCGAACCTGAGACCTCACATATTGTGAAGTCCCATGTGAGCCACCCCTTAAGGGCAAATACAATGTAATTTACGGATTGGCCCGTGCAAAAGATAGTTTTGACTTTCAATTGCTCTCAGAAAGTGAAATTGAAATTGAAAGAAATATGTTTGGGAAAGAAATATGTGTAATTAAATTAAAAAACAAAAATACCCTTACCAATTCCAGATGGGCAGATTAGACAAAAAAAAAAAACATATGCATTTCATATAGGAGTAACATTTACGGACTAAAAAAAGTCAAACATAAGAAGGTTTGGTCTAGAGAATACGCCCATAAGGGGGTGGCCCAGTGATAGATATAGGACTTCATAAAGTGTGAGGTCCAGGTTCGATCCTTTCCCATACCCAACCCCTTAGGCAGGCAAAAAAAAAAAAAAAAAGGTCTAGAGAATACGAAAATTGAAGTCATAATTTATAAAGCAGAAGGTAGGAAAATAAAAATTATATACTCAGCATTCAGCACACAAACAAACTTATAAGCAATAAGCAGTAGTAGTAAATTTAGGTGCTACAAAAATCCCTTTCTTGACTTAAAAAAAGGTACAAAAATGAACAATAAGATTTATTTTGTAGACATGAACATAGTAAATTCATTTCAAATATAGTAAAATTAATTATCAACTGAAATTAATTTTAACCAACAAGGTCTTCTTCCTTGTGGGTCACAATGGTGACATCGCTGGTAGGTTTGGCCACACAAGTCAAAACCCAACCCTCTTCAATTTGGTCGTCGTCAAGGAAACCGCCGTCCGACTGGTCAACGGACCCGGAAGTTATCTTTCCGGCGCAGGAAGAGCAAGAGCCGGCACGGCAAGAGTAGGGCAAGTCGATGCCCTCTTCTTCGGCGTGGTCAAGTACGTAGACGTCGGAAGGGCACTCGAACTCCTGCTTTCCATCAGGGGTAATGAGGGTGACCTTGTAGGCCTGGCAGATTAGTCTGCCTGATCGAACTGAGGAAGAGGAGGATTTGGAACCGGACGACTTGAGACCGAAGAAGGCCGCTTGGTGGGCCATGGGGAGGGAGCTGAGGGGTCGGTTTTTGGGGAGGAAGGAGGTGCTGACCATTGTACCGGAGAATGTGGCGGCCATTGTTGGAGGTAGGGAGGAGAGAGAGAGAGGTAGCAACTAGCAAGGGAGGGAGCTTTGGATAGAGGAATGAACAAGGCTTGTGGAAATAGCGTGGTTTAAGTGAGCCGGGTTGGGAATGTGGGATGAGATAGCCTCCACGTGTCAACTTGTTGTGGTTGGCTTTATCATGTTATCAGCACAGGAGATCCATCCATTTTCTTTTATTGTTTTTAACATTTAACTTGTTATTTAGGCCGTCCGCACCGTACAATACGTTAATACGTGATGCATCTTTTTTTAAAAATAATAATAATATAACTTTTTGATATTATAATTGAATTATTAAATTCTTTTATAGTTATAATAATATTTTTTTCTTCTATTGTTAACAATATTAAATGTTTATTTTTACCTAAATACTTTTAAAAGTAACATAAGTTTTCATCTAACGTGAGATATTGGTAAAAATAATAAAAATCTTTGATCTAAATACTTTTAAAACTAATATCTAACTTGATAATAATAGTAAAAATATTTTTGTTAATTTTTTTAAAATCATTATTCATTTTTAAATAATATGATATACTTATTTTCTATTTCTATTGGTAATGAAAGTTTAAATCTTTTATCTAATGATTTTTAAAACCAACATCACTTTCTAACCATTTAGTATACATATTTTCTATTTCTAAAAAAACTTTTATCCAAAAACTGTTATAACCAATATTTATTTTTAAATAATGTAAGATATATTTCTTTATAAACAATGTGAGATACTGTTGATCCTCATAGGTTCTAGATTTGGTTGAGTCATTTATTTAATTATATTATACAGTGGCTAAAAGATTTGGATATCGGTTAACATAACAATTGTCTTAGAATCAATGTTTGTAATAGAATAAGTTTAGTGTTAATTTCTCAAAGGCGCGGATCAGCAATTTTCAACAGCAGACCTTGAGATCTTCCTTCACCGACAGTCCTTCAAGTCTGCTCTGACGTGACATGAAGATTATTCAACACGTGGAGTCCAAATCACATAGTATTAATCTAAATATTTCAATATCTAGTTAATAATATTCAACTTTTATCTTCATCAGATTTCCCTCCAAAAGAAAACTAGGATGCATTGACTGGCTCACTACAAACAGTTGTACAACTATATCTCTAAGGTGAAGCTCAAACTAGTCTGAAGACATTACCTTACGTGGCTAAGAAGACTTTCAGACTCTACACACCTGCAACCTGTCTACCCCTCTGTTTGTCATGTCTGTCCCAAAACACTGCAACTATGGTACTTGTCCGCTAGACAAAACCTCTGAGCGTTGAATGCATTTAATGCATGTTATCGTTCGAGACATCTTCCATATTTGAATCCAATGATCTTAAGATCTCCCTTGATATATATTCCAACATTGAAGTCTTGAAGAACAACTCTTGAACATTCAATACTTAGGCATTAATCTCCAACCTTCAAGTATTCAAGAAGATCTACAAGGATAAGAACTAACATTCTACCAAACTCATTGAAACTGCAACTCTCCTCTTCATAATTCATCTCAGCTTCTTTAGTTTGCATTTACTAATTTGTTACTTAGAACTTGAGAGTGAATACATCTTCATTGATTATTCCTCTTATCAATATACACTTGGTTAAAATCTTTTGTACACGATTCATTAGTGGTCTATTTATAATCATTGTAATGGATAAACAAGTGAAACTTTCAAAATTCAAGGCTAATCACTTTGTAGTAGACATAGTACTTTATAGTATGAACTACTTTTAAATTTTGCGTAATGTCTTGATCATCTGCCTTCTATATTATTCTATTATTGATTTGTCCATTGATCTTAACTTTGATTAGAGGAGACTACTGCTATACTTCATTATAGTTAGCAGCCCTTCTAACCATTTTCTTTCTTTTATTTTTGTTGCCCCGAACTTAATTTATAAGTTCGTTGTTTTTAAAGAAGAAGAAAAACTTGTGATAAATTTTAATTTGTTACTAGGCTATTCAACCCCCCCTCCCCCTAATATAGATTATTTAAAAGCATTTTAAACCAATATTACTTTTCTAACCAGTGTGAAATATATTTTTTATTAGTAATAAATCTTTTATAAAAAGACTTTTAATACATACATCACTCTCTAACCAATGTAGAATACATCTCATCATTTGGTAATAATAGTAAAAAAAATTTATTTAAAAAAAATAAAATCAACATCTATTTCTATATAATGGAATACATTTGTTTTCTTCTCTTCTATTGATGATAAAAGTAGAAGTCATTTTATCTAAAAACTTTTAAAATCAACATCACTTTTTAACCTACGTAGGATGTATCTCTTTTATTGCTAATAATAATAATTTAAAACCAATATCAATTTATAACAAATGTGTTATATATCTTTTATATTGTTAATAATAGTAAAAGATGAGAGATACACATTTTATATTATAATAATAGTAGAAGTCTTTTATCAAAAGATTTTGAAAACAACATCACTTTCTAATCAATGTAATAACTTTTACCAACATCAATCAACATCTAACTAATGTGAGATACATCTCTACTTTAGTCTAAAAACTAAAATCTAATTATTTTTAAACAATGTGATTGGTAAAATCTCATTTTCTATGTGCTAATAATACATAATTTAAAAATTGGTAATATTAATTTATAATCAAATGTGTGATATATCTTTAAATATATATGTTAAGATACAATATGGTGATAAGTAAAGTCACCAACATGAGATACATAATACATATAGAGTAAAAAGTACTTTATATTTATAACTACTTGATTGAAAGATACATATATATATATTATATTAATGATAAAATAACACTTTTGAAAGTAGAAGTTTTTATCTTAAAACTTTTGAAACCAACATCATTTTCTAACGAATGTGAGATATATTTATTCTATTAATAATAATAATTGAAGTCTTAATTTTATCTTAGAACTCTTCAAACCAACATTATTTTCTATCTAATATGAGATACATCTCTTCTATTGTTAGTAAAATAATTTTATCTACCAACTGTTAAACTAAAATAATTATTTGTAACCAATGAGGAATAAATCATTTTTATTGGTAAGATTTTTTACTAAATAACTTTTAAAGCTAACATCAACTTCTAACAAATGTGAACATATATCTTCTTTTATTAGTTTAATAAAAGTCATATATCTAAATACTTTTTAAACCAACATCAATTTTTACCTAATGTTTGTTACATCACTTTTATTGGTAATTATAGTAGAGATCAATCTTACATTGGTTATAAATTAATATTAATTTTAGAAATCATTAAAGTACTCACATAATACTTCTTGAAAAATTAGTGTTTTTAGTTAAAGAAATTGTGCAACTTGAGGCACGAATTTCTTTATGTGTTATTTGTTTGTTGTCAAAGGTAATTGTGCAAATGTGCTCTACGCGGTTAGAGCATCAAAATGATGTATTTATTTTTATGAATCAATTTTTTTGATGAATAAGATATCAAAGCTTAATGGTTAAGAAATGATATGGTAGAAAAGTACTTACTCAATGTCAATATAATAATATTATCTTATATTTGTTAAGAAATGATGTGGTAGTAAAAGTCTTTCTATATAAGATTTTCATTATTATTAACAATAGAAGAGATTAATAGTAAATGATTAATATGACAATATCATATCAACTATTATTTTTAGCTAATGGCTAGAAAATGAAAAGTTTCAAGTCAAATGATGTGGAAACTTGAGAATTCAACAATATCAAATGTTGCATGATGTGATATATTTTTTCAATTGATAATAACATAAAAATTCTTTTATTTAGAGACTTTTATAATAAATATATATTTCTAAATAATGTGTGATACATCTCTTTGTAACCAGTGTGAGATACATTATCTATAAACATTTTAAACCAATATCACTTTTCTAATCAATGTGAAATACATCTTTTTTATTGGTAATAAGTCTTTTATAAAAAGATTTTTAATACATTCATCACTCTCTAACCAATGTGAAATACATCTCATCATTTAGTAATAACTAGTGTTTTTAATCCATGCGTTAAACGTACGTCAACTAAACCGTACATAAAAATAATAAATAGGATTTAAAAAAATCTTAAAAGATAAAATAAAAAGAATCGGTTTATTAACAATTACACATAAGTATATTACTAATCATTATAGATTCTAAAAAAATCCTTATTCACAACATTTGTCACCTTATTAGTTGGTTTTTCATTTTCACCGCATATCAATATCTAGTTTCTTTAAAAAGAGACCTACGACTACGTGTTATTATTGACTTTGACACTTGTTAATTGTTATTATATATAATACTAGCAATGGTAATTGTCTTCTTTGGAACATGAAAGACAGTCTTACATTGAATGGAATTAATGACAATTTTATGATAAAAACATTTTCTCTAATATTGCTTCATTTCAAAAAATTTGTTTCAATAATATGATCCCCAAGATTTATGATGATTAGTCTTTATCAATAGTAAAAGTCTTTTATATATATTATCGTTGTTGTTGTTGTTGTTATTGTTAGTAAGGTGGTGTTAATCTAAAGTAATTTCGACTTTATTTACATCAGTGTTCTAAAACTCCCCGCCTAGCTCCGCTTAGGCGCTAGACCCCTCTCTACCGCCGCGACTTTCTTAGTCGCCGCCTAATCGACCAAGTCGGCGCCTACACCAAACCTCGTCGACCTTAATTTATTTTTGTAGCTTTGATTTTGTGGCATGCGGTGACCATAGAAGAAAGGGGGCGAACTGGAGAAAGAAGGAGGAGTGGTAATGGTGAGGCAGAGAGGGAGGTAATGGGGGGCGAACTGGAGTGATATCTTTTTTGTTTATTGTTCTAAATTTGACTGGTTTATTGCTTTGGGGTTGTTGAGAATTGAGATTAATGGTAGGTTTGTATATTTTTGATCATTTTACAAATATAGACAAGTGTTTGATAAAATGACAAACATAAAAAAAATTTAAATTTGTAGTCATTGTATTTGATCTTTGATGTAAATTATTTAAAAAATTGTAATTATGCCTTAATTCTAGGCCCCGATTACGCCCTGACTAGTCCCCTAAGCGCTAGGCGCTAATGTACCATCTAGTGGCCGCCTAACGATTTTTAGAACCTTGATTTACATCTATTGGTTTCGTGGTCGGCCTTCCAAGTTTCAACCCCAACTATGTATCAAAAGTTACCACAAAAATTAAATCTTAATGGATGGTTACTCACTCCATTTTCAAATAACTATAATATTTTCATTTTTTTGTCTGTTTTAAAATATTTCTCCTCTTTGAAACTTTTTTTAATAAAATATTTTTACCATTTTATTCTTTTTTTTACCTACTTTAATTATAACTATATGTTCGAGGATATTAAAAAAAATCTACACATTACACGTATCACGATACATCAATGTTTGAACTACGATACATTAATTTTATTGTATTAATTTTCACACCAAAATGCATCAGTTTAATTGCATAATATAATTAATCTACGATACATAAGTTTAAATTACCTAATCCATTTTTGTACCGCAATTAATTAGTTTTTGTATCGTGATACTTAAAATATTATCTATTACAATTTTATACCACGATACAAAATCATAATGAATCAGACCATGTCCTTCACCTCTTATTCCCTCTTTTCCGTCGTAAGCCTTTTTTCCTCCTCCCACTCGGATCGAAAAATTCTTCAACCCAATACAGATCCATTACAGTTTTGTATTTAATGAATCAAAAAAACCCTTTACCTTTCTGAGGCGTTGCCCCCGAATCCCCGCAACCTGACCGGGTAAGTCGATCCCCCGTTTCATTGCCCAACAATGATGATTGTCAAATTCAATGTGTTTGTCGGACCTGTTGAATAAGACGATGACATTTTTGAAACAATATTTCGAAAAATGACTTTTTACGGTTGAAAAAAAAAACATAAGTGTTAGAAACTTTAGAAAATTGACCGATCAAAAGTTTACCCTTTACTTTTTTAGCTTTGGAGCACTCTTAAGAAAACAATTAAATTTACCGCATTGATGCAATACATTAACTGAAATATTTCCTCACTTCCATATAAATATTCTAATATACTATTTTAGGATATTATACTTATAAGAATCTGCTTTAAAAAATGTCTAAAATTTCTATAGCATTTTAACTTTTCACTTTATATTTGAAATTAATATATTGGTTATATTAAAATATTACTGTAATTATGACCTACTATATTATAATGTTACTTATATATCTCTTAATTATTACACTTTTCAAACTTAAATTCTTTGACCGGAACAAAGAGATTAAGGCCATCTCCAAGTCTAACCCCCAAATTTGATTAGATTTTACCCTAAATTTGGTCTATTTCAGCACCAAAAACTATTCCAACCCACAACCCCAAATAATATTCTATTTTTATTTTTTTACTTTATTTATCAACATGTATATTAATTTTCTACTAACCTTTTAAATATTAATTATTAAGATTGCACAATTAATAATTTTAGTATATTTAATATGTTTATAATATTATTTACGTCATCAATAATATTTAAATAATAATAATTTTATAATTAAGTTTATAAATGTTCTAATAATTTTAATATGTATGCACTTTTTAGTTTAAACGTGAAATTGGTGTTCTCTAAACAATTTAGTATAATAATAATTTGTTTATTTATTTATATATAATATATACAAAATAATTGAAAAAATGTTAATTAATAATAAATTATTGTTTAAAATACATAATAATAATAATAATAATAATAATAATTTATTTATTATTTATATTATCTCATATTAGATATTTATTACTCCATTCGTTTCGGATAAAGAGTTCATTATTTCATTTTGAAATACTTCACTTAAAGAGTCAACTTTCAAAAATTAAAACATGTAAGTGTCATTTTATAATTTTATTACTAATAGGCTACTAAAAATATAATTTCTTAAAATATTTGACTTTCAAACGAAAACTCTTTACCAGAAAAGAAGAAAGTAGTTTTTAATACATTTAAATTAATAATATCATATAATTAATAAATTTGAGTATTTAATAATTCAATAAAATTCAAAATATATCATGGGTTCCACCAATACCAAATGTAGGGTGAATGAATAATGCTACCCCAAATTTGGTATAGGTTTGAGGGGTGAGTTGCAATTGGGAAAAACCCCCTAAATGGAGATGTGAATTGTGAGGGTACCGTACCGTTGGATGGAGATGCCCTAAATATTTATGTAATCCCCCCTCCCCGTCCCAGAATGAATATCTTTTTTTTTTTTTTGTAAACGTCCATACTATGATATAATAAGTTAAACTTATAAAAAAAAAATGAACACTCATTTAAAAACAAGAAATTTTCAAAGATAGAAGTACAAAAGGAGTTTAATACTGTGAATTGGTGCAACAGAAATAATAATATAGATTGATAATAGTGATAATCGCATTGCCAAGTGAAGTATTATGATATGGAAATTATAGTTTCACCTATAAAGAAACGAAAATCCTACTTCTCTCGTGAATTGACCTTTTGAGTTAAACTAGATGTTTGAAAAATGGTCAATTTTGCTATCGTACTTTCAGCTATCATCGCATTTTACCATTGTACCATCTTTTGAGTAAGATTGTAATTGTACTTTGAAGTATACATGCAATTTTGTCATTTTACCTAACTTCCATTCAAAATCTAACTGAGGTCATAACATGACGTTAAACTTTTCCACCTGGCATGATGACATGTACCATTAGGGACCAAAATATAATTTTCATGTTCTACCAAAAAAATATACACTTTCTTCCCCTCCCCTCCCCTTTCAGAAGTACTACCGTAACAAGCAAAGAAGATGAAATGTTTACACATATTTTGGAGCACCTCAAGAATCAGGCCTTAACTTTTTCCATGAGTAATATTTTTAAGATTTTTTTTTTGTAAAAAACTAAACTCGTGAGGCTTTCCAACCATATATAGCATAAGGGTGTAAATTGTTTGTTTTAGGCTAAAACCATGAACCGAGCCGCCCACAATTGGTTCTGAAAGGACATAATCCGAGAATTCACCAACCCTCATCAACGGGACCCATATCCATCGTACTTGTCGAGCTGAAACCAACTAGGCAGCTGAGCTGGAACCAACTCAGCAACCATACACGAGCCAACAGTCATCTCTAAAAAAGTTGAACGCTCCAAATCGACCCTGAATGACTCCTCATTTGATTAACGAGTCCTCTTACATCTCGCTCAACATACAGATTATAGACGAGGTGTAATAAGTCAAACGGGGCAGTTGAGACAACTCCAGCTTCTGACATAAACCTGTCACAAGCAACCTAGTCAGAGCCATCAATGCAACATGGCCCGACCACCAAACCCGACAGAGCGTCAGAGAGTAATGATGACTCCGCGTCATCAAACTTATTTCTGGTATAAATAAGTGACTTTCCTTATTTTTAAGACCAAGCCAATTTCAAATATCCTAAGACACTTATCACATTTATTCCGTTTGGACATAGAACGAATTGTCACAATTAAATACCAATATCCCAATGGAACTCTTACTCTCATGCCAGATGGTTTTAGTCGAGAAACCCCCGACTCCTTAACGACGTTTGTTTCTCTTTGTCAGGTCACCAGCTATCATCCCAGTCAAATGGACCACGTCATCAACTTTGCTTCTACTTGGACAAAACGACAAGGTCATCACGATTTTGGCGTGATCAGGTTCCAAAAATCTCAAACCAAATAATAAGGCTTTGAACTGAACTGAACCACTCGGTTTGGTTCATTTTGTGGTTTATAAAGATTATTTTTAATCAATTTAATCAACATTAAGAATAGCAATAAAAATAAGATTTTTGTTGAAATGCAATTGATATGAAAAGAAGGTAGGATGAACTGAATATGTGATTGAATTGATTGACTTTAATAAAAGGATTACATGGGAGGAGTATTTATACTACATAGAATCCTGGAAGACAAGGGAATACTAATCCTGGAATAAAAAGGAAAGATAACTAACTTAACTTAACTACCAATATACTTCCTTAGTTTGACGTCCTAGCTTCTGATTACTACAACTAGGTCCCTTAACAATTCCATCCGACTGATCCTTGCTTAACCTTTCTTGGACTAGGCTGTCTTGATTCTTGATACTCATCATCCCCCCTCAAGTTGAGAAGGGAAAATAGATTTTGAACTTTCAACTTGGACAGAAGATGAAAAAATTGAGGAGAAGGTAAGGCTTTGGTAAACAAATCTGCAGGTTGTTCTGAGGATGAGATGTGAGGATTAGCAATGAGCCCTTGATGCAGGATTCCCCTAACCACATGACAGTCAATGTCAATGTGTTTAGTCCTTTCATGGAACACTGGATTAGCAGCTATATATTGGGCTGCTTTGTTGTCACAGTAAAGGGGTATAGGCAGTTGAGATCGAATATGAAAATCAAGTAGGAGAGCAAGTAACCATTTTAATTCACAGCATGAGTTAGCCATACTCTTGTATTCAGCTTCTGCAGAGGATCTACTAACAGTAGATTGTTTCTTGCATTTCCATGAAATTAAAGAATCACCTAGAAAGATACAAAATCCTGAGATGGATCTTCTTGTGATTGGGCAGGAGGCCCAGTCAGAGTCACAGTAGGCTTTGAGGGAAAGAGAACGGGTGGTCTTGAAGTGTAATCCTTGACCAGGACTGCCTTTGAGGTATTTAACAAGTCTCAAGGCAGCTTACCAGTGATCTGAGGTAGGTTTGGCCAGGAACTGACTGAGAACTTGGACTCCATAGGCAATGTCTGGTCTTGAGATTGTGAGGTAAATAAGTCTGCCAACAAGTCTTACGTAGGGTGCGACATCGACGAGGGCTAGTACTGGCTGCAAGTTTGTGATTAACTTCAATGGGGGTTCCAGCTGGTTTGGCATTCAGAAGTTTAGTGTCAGAGATGATTTCCATTGTGTATTTCCTTTGGTGTAGATATATACCAATATTGTCTCTAGTAACCTCTAGTCCAAGAAAGTATTGAAGAGGACCAAGGTCTTGGACAGGGAACTGAGACTGAAGATAGCTTTTAACTTCTGATAGGAGACTTATATTGGAACCTGTGAGAAGCATATCATCTACATATACTAATATGACCATAAAGCCTTTTTCAGTGTTTAGTGTAAAGAGTGAATGATCATTGGGAGACTGTTTGAATCCAAAATGAAGAAGGGTTGTAGAAAATTTGGCAAACCATTGTCTAGGTGCCTGCTTCAAACCATATAGGGATTTGTGAACCTTACAAACAACAGGAGTGTTGGACTAAGGTAAGGAATGAGAAAAACCGGGAGGTAACTGCATATAGACTTCTTCTTGTAATTCTCCATGTAGAAAGGCATTGGAAACATCCATTTGAAGTAGGGGCCATTGTTTAACAGAAGCAATAGAAAGAAGAACTCTGACAGATGTCATCTTAGCCACGGGAGCAAAAGTTTCAAAATAATCATCCCCTTCAGTCTGAGTGAATCCCTTTGCAACAAGTCTTGCTTTGTACTTATCAATAGACCCATCAGCATTGTGCTTGATTTTAAAAATCCATTTGCAGCCCACAACATGTTTGTGAGAAGGTAAGTATTGAACATACCAGGTTTTGTTTATCTCCATGGCTTGGAGTTCTGAAGCCATAGCCTGACACCAAAGGGGGTCTTTTACTGCCTGGTGATAGTGCTTTGGTGCAGAAGTAGCAGAGATGTTACAGACATATGTGTGATAGGAAGGAGATAGGTTAGCAAGAGAGCAATAGTTGGACATAGGATAAGGAGTAGAGCTGGAGGCAGGTTGATGGAGAGTGGATGGTAAACCTGTGAAGTCTTTGAACTTGGATGGAATGGCTTTCTTTCTTTGAGGTATTGTTGGAATTGGTGAGGGAAGAGAATCAGGCATGGGAGAAGGATCAAGATTTAGAGGAGGAGATGTCTCATGAGAATGGCTAGATGTTGGGAAGAGGTGATCTTCACAAACATGTTCAGAGGTAAGATTTGGGAATATAGGTAGGGGATTGGTTGGAATTGACTCTGTTTTGAAAGGAAATACAGACTCGTAGAAAATCACATACCTACTATAGGCTATTTGGTGAGTAAGGAGATTGTAGACTTTATAAGCTTTCTTGTTGGGAGGATAACCAAAGAAGACACATCTTTGGGCCTTTGGAAAGAACTTATCTCTATTATGAGAGGTAGTTGAGACATAGCAGAGACATCGTAGAGCTTTCAAGTGACTGTATTCAGGTAGGGTGCCAAACAAAGTTTCAAAAGGAGTTTTAAATTTGAGAACATAGTTGGGGAGTCTATTGATGATGTAAGTAGTTATGAGCAGACAGTCACCCCAGAATTTGATAGGGAGACTAGATTGAAACCTAAGAGCTCTAGCCAATTCCAGAAGATGCATGTGTTTCCTTTCTACTCTGCCATTCTGTTGAGGGGTGTCAATGCAAGAGCTATGGTGCTGGATGCCAAGAGATTAAAGAAGAGGACTAAGAGTGGTGTTGAAGAATTCAGTTCCATTGTATGTTCTCAGTTGTTTGACAGATATGTTTAATTGAGTTTTGATCATAGAAAAGAAGGTTTGTAGAATTTGCCATACATGAGCTTTTAATTTAAGTAAGAATGTCCAGGTCAACCTTGAGAAGTCATCCACAATGGTGATGAAGGAGTTGCATCCATCATAAGTGACCTGCCTGTAAGGTCCCCACATATCACAATGGAGAAGATTAAACATGGAGGAGTTGTGGGATTGGCTTAAGGGAAAGGGTTGTCTAGTTTGTCTGGCCATATGACAAGTATCACAGCATAGATTAGTTTTGGAATTGAGAGTGTATTCTATTGACTTGATATGCTTCATGGATGATAGAGGGGCATGGCCAAGTCTTGTGTGCCCCAGATACACTTTATCAAGAGGATTGGTGAATATGTGATCATTTGTAGAGGTATTGAAATAAGCTGCAGAAGGAGGAGAGCCAGGAATATAGAATTTGTATAGGTTACCACTTAGTCTGCCAATCCCCTTGTTTTCCTGGTTGTTCTGATTCAGAAGCAAACAAGAAGTTCCAAAGAATACAAGGTTGCGGCTAGTGTCAATAGTTAATTTGCTGCCAGATATCAGGTTGAACTGGAAAGTAAGTAGGTACATAGAAGACATTGTGAAGAACAATGTCTTTGGATAGTCTTACAGATCCTTTATGAGTTATAGTAGAGGTTTTTCCATTAGGCAAGTAAATCACAGAGTTAATGGGGACAGGGTTAACAAATAGATCAAAACAGACAGTGATATGATCACTTGCTCCTGTGTCTATAATCCATTCATGAGAGGCATGCTTATGGCTGGCTAAGGATATAGGGTCAATAGTGAAGTTCATACCTGCGAAGTGGACCTCAGGATTGTCTAGGTTAGTAGAAGAGTTGGTGTTGCTGAGAAGAGTTATCAGTTGATGATATTGTTCAGGTGTAAAGATACCTGAGTTAGTATTGCTGTTGATTGCAGTAGCTGTGGTAGACTTGTGATTTTCCAGAGTAGAGGCATTAGCAGCAATACCAGTCTGACTGTTGGATTTGTTTTTAGGCATCCTTGAGAGATCAGGTTTCACTCCACATAGAGGATGTTTTTCAGGGAATCCATAAAGATAGAAGCATGTATCCTTAGGATGGGAATTACCATGACAGAAATCACAAAAGAATTTTCCTTTGTTGGTTACTTGTTGTATTCATGCCCTTTGTATATTTGTTGTAGTTGTTGCTGGAGGAGGGATTGTTTTTGCTCATCATGGCAGTGGGAGTGCTATCAAGGTTAACATGTTGTCTTTGGCCTTCTTCTTGAGCAAGCATGGATACAGCCTTGGTGATAGAAGATAGAAGGGTCATTCTTAAGATTTGACCTCTTACATCTGTGTAGGAATCAGAAAGCCCCATGAGAAATTGGGTGAGCTTTGAGACATGGTCATATTCTTCATGTAGTTTAATGGCACCACAGATATAATTGCAGGCACATTTAGGTAGCTGCAGAAGGTTAGACAGTTCATCCCAAAGACCTCTGAATTTGGTGAAATAAGCACTTATGCTCAAGCCACCTTGTGAGCATAGCATGATATTCTTTCTAACTTGAAAGATTTTTGGAGCATCACTCTGGCTGTACCTAGTTATGATGTCTTCCCAGATTTCATAAGTCGTAGAAAAGTAGACAACACTTTATTTGATTTCTGTATCGGCAGAATTCAAAAGCCATAAAACAACCATGCTGTTGCATCTGTCCCAAGCATGAATATATTTGGATTGGATGTTAGGTCTAATGTTGGAGCCATTAACCATTCCTATTTTGTTTTTTGCAAAGAGGGCTATGGTTACAGATATTTTCCATTGACTGAAGTTTGTATCATTGAGGACATCAGTCACAAGATTCATGCCAGGATGATCATTGGGGTGGAGATACAAAGGGTGTCCTGAATGAAGTTGAAGAGTAGATTTTGGCAAGGCGTAGATGTCAATTATGATTTTTTTTTCTTTAGGGTTTGATGGATCACCAATATTCTATTTTGTTTCAGTTATGATAAAGGAAAAGAGAAATTTTTACCTTTAAAGAAGAAACTGAAGATGCAGGGAAGAATATAGAAGGAGATTTTGGTGATAAGAAGATTTTAGAAGATCGACAGCTCTGATACCATGTTGAACTGCAATTGATATGAAGAGAAGATAAGATGAACTTAATATGTGATTGAATTGATTGACTTTAATAAAAGGATTACATGGGAGGAGTATTTATACTACATAGATTCCTGGAAGACAAGGGAATACTAATCCTTGAAGAAAAAAGGAAAGATAACTAACTTAACTTAACTACTAATGTACTTCCTTAGTTTAACCTCCTAGCTTCTGATTACTACAACTAGGTCCCTTAACAATTACAGCCGTGATTGATCCTTGCTGAACCTTTCTTGAACTAGGCTGTCTTGATTCTTGATACTCATCAATTTTAATTTGGAATTAACATTAAAATTAGAAAACAACATACTAAAAATAAATTATCATAAAGAAAACAATACAAATTCCAAAATAAACAAAAATAGTGGAAAAAAAAATAGTTTTCTACCAATCAAGATTTTGTTTTGTTTGGTATGTGTGTGTGTGTGTGTGTATATATATATATGACTAAATCAAGGGCATTGATTATGCGTATCAGATAATCTAAATGTTCGGAATAGTTAACAAATGTGATATTATATAAATTATAAAATAAATAAATATATATATATAGATTGGTTTGGTTCGATACTAAAAACTATAAACCGAACCAAGTGGTTTTTTTTTCTTTCCAATTTTTGAAACCAAAACTGAACCAAATCAACTGGTTTGGTTTGGGTCGGTTCCGTGGTTCAGTGGTTCTGAATTTCTGATTTACACCATCAATATAGCACACCATATAATTCTCTCTCAATGAAAATAGTTTTTTATTCAAAGTCAGACCATGTGCCAGAACAATTTCTAAATTTGCTTTAGCCACGATGACATCAAAATTGATTATTCTTTAAAATTCAGTTTTGTATTGATAGTTCTAAAATATCTTTATCCCTACCTTAATACTGAAAGAGGGAGGGGTAACAAAGTGTACTATTCTTTTTGGTAGAAAGTGAAATTTAGATTTTGGCCTCTAAACACGTCATCACGAGAGGTGACAAAGTTTAACGTCATATTATGACCCCATTAAATTTTAGATGGAAAATAGATAAATGGCAAAATTACATGTATACTGACAATCTTGCTCAAAAAATAATACAATGACAATGTAAAGATAGCTGAAAGAAGAGCAGCAAAATTAACCTTTTTTTTCCACCAGATGTTTTTACAATAAATTTTAACGTAAATTATTTTCTTAAAATCACCAAACATTTAAGGTAAGAACAGATGGAGTAATATTTAGGTGTTGTCTTAGATAAATAAATAGACTACGCCCTCGATTACAACAGAAAGGAAATGTCAACTAGAAAAAGAAGTAAAAAGGTGAAAGTCAAAGAAAAGGGGAAGTGGAAAAAGGAAGAGAGAAACGCATGTGATTGAAGATGTAAAATATTAGGTAGGACGTATATAGAAATAAAATTGTTTGTTTGCACATAGTCCACAAGCACAAAAATCTCCCCATTTATCCCTCGATAATTCCTCCAACTCCAACGTCAAAACAACATGGTGTATACCCATAATCAAGTGAAGAAAAGGGAACATATGGGAAAAAAACAAGAGCACTTACAAAGGGCATCAATTTAAGAGGGGAATAGGGAATAGGGGGTGGGGAAAAATAACTACATTGACTCATGTCTGGCATCGATACTAAGCCTTTTCCTTGGATAATAAAACAATCTCTGGATTCTAAATTAAGTAAGGTGGGCTTTCTTCTACATCCCAGGGAAAAGAAGCAAAAAAAATTATCAGGCTTTCCCCATTCCTGAAGAGTTACATATCCATCCCTTGAACTGTGTAAATTCCGTTCTAGGTCTCCCCGATGCAACGCCTCCACTTCATATCATTACAAAAGCATGGGGAAGTATCCTCAGTCCAATTCTTCCATAAACCATTAATCACACTTGATGTTTCTGTAAATCCTCCTCACGAAGAGATTAGAGCCCAAATAACCAACAGCTCCTGGAAAATTGATGCGACAAGAAAATCAAGGTTAGTGAACAACTCATAAATGGTCCTAAATTCTCATAATTTACTTTATCATCATCAGATGGTACCAGATTCCTCATCACAACTTTGTAAAGGCAAAATGTAGCAAGTAATGTGCAGCCATTGTGGTTCTACAGTTTATTCTCAACCTCCATCCTTGAGTTGGGGGAGTGGGAGGAAAACTATCTACATGTTTCATACACCCATAATTTTACAAGGAGCATCAATCTTGTCGGGTTATCTTTTGCATCTAATGTCAACGCTATTGCAGTTTAGCAGCGTTTAAATCATGGGTTACAAGGAGTGCAAGTATTTTAGGTAAGTTGTCACTTGTCATGCCTAATTAGTTGTCAATTCCCTACCCTCCTTTACACTCAAAGAGATCGATCTTCCTATTTTGGGACATTACACTCAAGGAGTCATGTTTCAAGTTTAAGCTAATCCTCCCCGTTCCAGGCAGAGTCCCCGTTTGAAAATCAAACTTTTTAAGAAAATATCATTTTTCATAGTTCATTAGTAATAAAATAACACTTTTATGCCTTAATTTTTGAAAGTGGACTCTTTTAGTGAAACATCTCAAAATAGAACAGTGAACTATTTGCCCAGAATGAAGAGAGTAGATATTTTGACTTTTCAAACTTACCCTTAGTACATAAAGCTTAACACTCCCTCCATTTCGGGCAAAGAGTCCCCATTTGAAAGTTAAACTTTTTCAAGAAAATGGCAATATTAGCAGCCTATTAGTAATAAAATAACATTTTCATGTCTTAATTTTAGAAAGTGGACTCTTAAGTGAAACATCTCAAACTGGAATAGTGGACTCTTTGCCCGGAACAGAGAGAGTATAAGGAAAGCTATTTTTTTAGTCCTTAAAAAGGAAAGCTATTTTAGTACTTAATGTAAGGAAAACTTAATATAAGAAAAGCTATTTTAATAAGGCTTCTTATTAAAAGTTTGGTAATCCTTGTAAGACGTGGAACAAAGGAGTAATACTCGAACACATTCATTCGCTCTTTCCTCATCAAGGCACAAATGTAGTAAAAAATGTAGTAATGAAACCATTTATGGAACCAGAATAAACATATTATTATAATAACCTCATGTGTAGAACACACTTGTACTTCCACCATTATACTACATAAGAAATTTTATCAACTTCACCGACGGACTAAAACACGCTACGTCCATCAATCGTATTATGGGCTGTTCACATTTTTCGTCAGTGTTTCCAACTACATAAGACCTAGAAAGTTTATAGTAAGGTTATATTGCAGAAAATATCAGTTTTGTGTCCATATCAGGTCTTAAGACATCCATAATTAAGACATGCAAATGTCAACTCGCTAAGTTAAGTAATTGGTAAATACAGTAATAAGAAAGATCTGAAATTATAGAGCAAAATTATCAAAATAAATAAACTCACCGCAAAGAATTCCTAGGCCAAGACAGAACATCGCTGTGTATCCAAAGTAGAAGCTCGTTTGGAAGAACCCTGACATCTTAGTCTTCACATAGTAGTAATATATGGAATACAAGTACACATAAATAGCTGTGGAGGCAGCCGAAAAGAATGATGTCCATTGCCAGTGATAGTTCTCAGCATTTAGCAGGAAATATGTTCCCACTATTGTCACACACACAGTGACAATAGTGAGAATCAGAAAAACCAGCAGCATAAAGCCATAGACATAATACACCTGTCACAAGAACAGTAAATGAACAATTTAGAATTGACAGCAAAATTCTGCAACTTGCATGAGTAACAATCAGGTGCCCTGTCATTATTATCATGATAAAGTCACATGAGCTACAAGGCGAGTCCATCCACCAATATCTTTTGATTACACGATTTACATTGTAAGCAATTTACTTCTATTTTACTGATTCCTGATGTGAAGTAGAAAATAAAAGCAAAGCACGTGGGAAAGGGGATAGGGGGGAGGTAAGCGGAAGAAGCAACCCACAGAAAGCCACGATAGCATCCAGTTGACCATAGTCAACACCAACCACCTGACACACCAGCAATGTAATATCTAGTCCAATCTCATATAGTGTCTCATACATTCATGTATTTTCCTTGAATAATATATCACAATCTAACTACAAGGCAAGGGCAGATATTTTAATTCTTTCACCGACTCAAAAATGTTTTTACAGCTAGTTGCACTGGCACAGACACCAACACAGATGCCACAAATAACTCGTTTCCAAGATCTCTATGTTATACTCAAACGAGCTTGAGCATATACGGGAAAAAAATATTCAAGGATTTCATTTATTAAACTATCTATCTTCTATTTTTGTAGCAATTAAAAAATAAACTCAATCTGCATAATTTCCATTGGGAAGTTAAAAAATGACTACAGTACAGGCCATTGCCAATAACCAAGTGATACAATGGTGATACCTTGTAATTCCAGAAGGATGTGAAGACAAAATACATCTCAATGAAAATACTGCCAAAGGGTAGCAATCCTCCCATCATTGAAACTACAGATGGTGTGAGGTACCACTTCTTCTCAGGAATTGGACGAGGAATGGTCTTCACGCGACAAGGATTGTTTGGAGCGCCACTCCAGTTTCTCCCAACAACTGTACCAAGAAGAGCTAGAGGAAAAGAGATGAAACCCCATATGACGAAAACAACCACCATTGTGCCGAACGGAATAGCTGCTAGAGACCCATAAAATATAGCGATTGTGTTCAGAACAAAACCAATCCCAAAACACAAAAATGGAAAGAGTGAAGCAGTGAGGATCATCGACTTGATCCAGTTTTTCCCTGTGAATAAAAACAAATCAAACTTCATAATCAACAAATGACATGATGGAATAGATCAAGGAAACCAAGAATGAACAAAAGAAATAATAACTCAAAGAGAGTAAGCAAAAGTAGAAAATGGGGCACACCTCCGTTGCGAGAGTACATTCCACCACTCACATAACCAGATATAAATGACGTGAAAGCATAACAGACTATAAAGGTCGTGACAATTGCTCCTCTCCTGAACCACATAAGCAGTATACAGGTTAGGTTGAAGACTATCTAAAAGAAAGCTAGTATTCAAAGAAACTATGAATGCACAAACATGAATACCAGCCAAAACAGAATGATATCCCACAATATTAAAATTAAATACCGACATATAACAAAGTAGCATGTGTAATTTAAAATGTAGAATGTGTAAGTGCACGTACAGAGTAACACTGAAAGTCTGAAACATCTCATATACTAAGACATGGACCAAGTGTCATAATGACCTAACTGTTACGAAACCCATATCCTTCATCACAGAAAAGCTTTTTAAATCTCCAGATAACAACGTATCTTACATACCCGATGTACAACATTCCAACAATTGCAAACAAGATGACAAGAAGAACCAGTAGCGCCAATTGAGCACCCGTGCCAACAACAGCAGAAAGCAAAACCAAACTGCGAGGAGGCCGAAATACGTCCCCATGAACAAGTTTCCAACCAGACTCTTCACTTACATCTCTTTCCTGGAAACAAAACATTATACCAACCAGCAATTGAATTGCTAGAGTCTAGAAATTCATAATTTTATGACATGGTTACCAGAGTTTCCAGATCATCATCTTCCCGAGCATATTTTGCGTAGTCATTCCTAAGAGTTCTCATCAGAATCATTGACACCAAACCAGTGAGGAAAATAACCATCATAAATGAATTGAAGATGGAGAACCAATGGATCTGCAAGATAGGTCAAGGATGTAGCACACAGTAAGTTGAATAATACAGAGGAGTTATTATTGATGAGCGAACTCGCGTGTAGGAATAAAAGTCAATTAAATCAAAAATAAACCAACTACGATCCCCAACCATAATGCAAAGATGGTGATTGGTCATTAAAATATATGTTTGCAATTATAACATTCACCTGGTGCTCAAAGAAAGGGTAATCCAGGTAAACATCAAAACGCCGTGCAAAAGTGACATTAGTTTGAAGCCATTTGACTGAATATGTCATGTCCAATGTTCTCCCAACTTCCAATGGTTTTGGGCTCTCTTGAGTGAGATTCACATGAATGATCTGCAATAAAAGGAAACCTCAAGTATAGACTTAGGGAAATTACAAGGCCCATTAACCTGTGTCCACTCTGGAATGCAAAGTCACAAACCTGATCTTTGTTGTATTTTACAATGATATTTTTATGGGTGTAAAGCACATGCTTGTGATTATCACTATTTTTATCAGGATGTAGCTCCCCAACAAAACCTACAAGATTGATAAAATGGTACATTAAAACGAGCATTCCACTAAGAAATACCTTAGAAATGTTGAATAGATCTAAAACAGAAATAGTTACAAGCACATACCCCATAACGGCAGATCATCTGCGGTTGCATTCAGCACACCAAAGACCAAGGAAGATGATACCAGAAAGAGAACAAAAAAGAAAAAGAATTAGCAAAACCAGAAAGCTGCTCTTTGACAGTGTCTTTGCAAGCTGGAAAGACAACCCAAGTAGAGATAATACAGCTAAATATTTCTCAGATATTCCAAAACTCATTATACTCGCAAAAGCAACCATACATGCACAGTAATATGACTATAGTTCTTCATTAGTCCAACCAAGAATTTAGCACGTAAGCCTCCATTATCTAAGAAAAATAGCTCCAACTTTTCTTTTTGTCTTCTGGAAAAAAATTATCTTTATTTTCCATTATTTAAATGAGTAAAAATTCTCAGGACCTTATTCATGGAAAATGAACAATATTGATCTCAGAAAACAAGAACTCAGGCATTTACAAAATCTGCCCAATCTACTTTTTGACGATCAGGGGAATAATACTTTTGAACAGGATATTTTGGCCTCTCGCAATATTATATGGAAGATGTATGATTGCACTTCCCTGGTTAATCAATAGGAGAATCTTTTACCTAATAAAGCCTACAGTAAATTCTAAACAACATATTTGAAGTTTTTAAGAGTTTGTCGAATGTTAAACCATATTGTGCAATAGCATGGGCATATCAAGAGTTATTAAATAGAACATAATCTAATGATTATAGGGAGAAAGAATATAGCACATGACATACCCATGAAAAACTCAAACCAATAGCTATTCTCAATAGCATCCTTAAAATGTTTGACTTTAGCTTCATCAAGTTCCAGCTCACAAATGACACTCTTCTCCACATTTTCTGTAGGATTACATAAATGCAACGTCATGATCACACACAACAAAACTGTATAAAACTTTTTTTATAGGTAAGTGTATATAAAACATATTGAAGAAGATTAACGTACTTTGGAACTTTATTTCGATCTGGCTATCAATAAGTTCATTTCCACCCAAGACCTCACCAAGACCACCCCATTTGTGTCCGGCATTGCCAATGCCAGCTTGACGGCAAAATGGAAGGCTGTAATAATTGTAAGTCTCTTGTGGATTATTATATGGCCCAACTTTATTCACCCAAAGTGTAACCGGGTCATTTAGCTGATACTGTAGAAGAAACAGAAGGGATGTCAATAGCAAATAGGGATAAAGCTAGCAGGAGGATAATTTTTTTAAAAGATACATCTGTTTGGAATAATGAAAACACATAAAAGCACCATGTATATACATGCTAAGCAGTAAGCAGGAGCACAAGAGCTACTTAGGTAGATATTCAGTACAGCAGCACTAAATACCTGTCTCACAATATACATGTTAACAAACCAAAACAAAAATGGTAGGAATACTAAAACTTTAGAATCAGCCAGGTGGTTGAAAAAGAGAAGGCATAAGGCGAAATTGAAAAAGATTTTAGTTGCCTGGTTCATGGAATAAAAGTATCAATGAACTCAAAGTTAGCACGGATGTAAATATCTTGCACCGAGTAATTGGAAAGAAAACCATTGTAAAGAAATCGGATGGAGAACCAGAAACAAAATTGAACACAATCTTTTTCATGGGATGACTAATAGACAAACCCTTTCGACTAAGGCAGCATAAATGCTCACGCGTGAAAAGAGGACGTTCCGAATGTAGACTTTTCCCCATACTTGAGGTCTAAAAACATCCTTAATTGAGTCAATAGCAATGCGACATTGTTATAAGGATCTTTAATGTGCAAGCTCACACGCAAACAAAGTAGAAGCAAGCATTTATAGTGATATGGCATTAACAACGTCTTAAAGACCATTTATCCTACATGAGACAAATGGAAAAACACTTTTGTGCTACCAAATATAGTAGAGGAAAAGACAACTAAAAACCAAAATTAGGTTTATTCTTTCAACAGCTTCAATAACTTTTTTTATTCTTTTTTTCAAGGTACGAGGTAAGAACAGTTTCAAGAAACATCAGCCTACTGTTTTCTAATGTGTTTTTTGTTAATTAATTTGACAAATTGGAACCTTTTACAATTCCAAATAAGAGCACAGTTCATAGGTAATCAGTACTTCAATCTATTCAGAGATTTTTCAAATAAATGCATCGCATATGATAAAAAAAAAAAAAACTTTACCTACCACATCTTTACAGTTTACAGGACATCATGCATATAATCACACCACGACAAGCCATGAATTCAAAGCAAGGATAGTACCTGAATACCTAATGCATGTTAACAGAGATGGAGAACACCAACCCCTCATGTCTTGAGAATCATTTTTGTCCATGACATATTTCTAATAAAAAATAAAAAAGACGGACACATAATTTTTAAAGGTTCACACACCGTGAGAGGCTCATGCCACCAACGGATCTAGAACAGGTCTAATGTACCTACATTGTTCCATGAAGCAGAAGCAATCTCGGTGAAATAAAAGTTTCATAATAAAATATTGGCACAAGCATACAGAAAGGCTCCGACCCAGCTAATCTTTCTGGCTCTCTGCTCTCATACCCACTACAACTGTTCGCATGGGGATGACAGAGAGCACGAAGAAGAAACAAGATGGACGGTTACAATTTTTGTTGCTTATTGAAACAAAGAGATGACGAGAAAGAATAAATGCAAATGTTATTTCCCAGTAGCAGATGGATACTTACAAGCTACAAACACCTAAAAATGAATGAGATGAGAATCAGGAAAGGAATATTTGAATCAAAAGCGAATCCGAGGAAGAGCTAGTGAGCGTTATGCTACTTCCTGGTTACTAAAACATCTAAAAGAACAATCCAAATGCATGAGAATAAGGAAGAGGGTTTACCTGCATGCATGTGTGTTAATTGATATGAGATACACTTAAAATACTGAATACCAATATAAATGTCGGAATCACCACAAGAAGTAGATTTACAAGCCTATCACAAGCATATATGAGCATGCACTGGAGCAGCAAACAAGTCAGAAAGCACACCACTATCAAACTGCATTCCTGAAAATTCTCTACCACATATTAGTCCTGAACAAGCAATCCGAAGATTGCATATGATCAAGAGGCCCTCATGACCAATGTATCTAAGAGTTAGTTATAGGTTCACATACAACTCTTTCAGCCATAAACTGTCCTACCAAATGGACCATTGATATCTAAATATTTCATCAATGGAATCAAATTTTAGTCTCAATTTTGCCCCAGATTCTCTCTATTATAGACTTATAGTTAGTACAAGGTCAGTGCACATAAGTCTAAGGGACTATTCACAGAACCAAGACATAACAGTAATCCTGCTACGTCAACAATCTCCTCACTCAAAATTCCCCCCAATCCATAGCAGCATCAAAAGCACACACAATTTTAGTATGATTCAAGCTTCAACTTTCTAATGCACAACATTAGTGAATCAAATCAATCCATCCCTGCAGCTACACTCCTATACACGAAAACCTACATAGATCTAAACCCTAGATTTCACAGACTACAAAAATCAAGTAATTCAAAGGAGTAAAAACCAAACAATCATGAGCCTCCACACAGATCTAATCTAACAAAAAAAATCGCGTAAATTGATATTTGAATTGAAAGATCTAAGAGCTAGTGAATGCGAACAACAACGAAGCCAGCTGTGACAGGGTTAGGGTAAATAAATGGAGCGTTACTGGTATACATACCTTGTGATCGTACTCCGATGCGAACACCGGCGAAACGATGAGAAATGCAAAGAGGGCGAGGAGGGAGGGGGATCGGACGGTGGGCCACATCGGGGATCGCCGGCAAAGGTTCGGGATCTAATGGGGAAGATGTTTTTAAAGAGAAAGATAACAGTGTTATGTCAGATGATGTTTTTATTTGGTTTACTTTCGCATTTAGAGGTGGAAAGGAGAGCGGGGGAAGGGCTTTTGCCTTTGCACACTCTTCTGTGTGTATTTTGCGACTTACTCCCTTGTTTGTATATTTTGCAAGTCAACGAAAATAAAATGCTCCTTACTGCAAAACGCACGAAAATGTGCGTCGTTGATTTGGTATATATTTCCTGATTTTTCCTTTCTTCTCTCTTCTCGATTCGATTCAACCTTAATTTGGTTAGAATTTGACCACTTACTACATATCTCTCAATGATCGTGTTTCATTAGAACATTTACTTATGTTTGTTCTTTTTTCGACGTATCTTCGCGTTAAACATTCGAGTCAAGTTTTGATAAAAGTTAATGTGTGGAGTCGATCATCAAAATCTTCCTCAAACTCATTGTAACTGAAATATGACAATTTTTATTCACGATTGCATTGACACCGATCTTTTTTTTCTTTAAATGTGTAAATCCTAAGAGCATCACCAAAGAAATTATAGAATTAATTTTATGTGGCCGTGAGTAATTAACAACATCAATCATATGTGGTAAATTTTCTCTTTTCATTCTCATTCAATCAAAACGGATTTCTTCAATGCAGATGTGAATTTGATCTTATGTAACATGTAACACACCACTAAAATAAAAATTGACCAAAAAATAAAAAGAACAACCAATGGCAAGAGTTTTTAAAAATTAAAGTGCTGACTAGGATGTAACTACATCCTCAAGTAGAATGTGAAAATTTGACATTGTTATCCACAATGTAAAAAAAAAAAAAATCGAATGACATCGCCATATCCACAGCTACATTAAAAAAGTTTTTCTTTCAGAAATGGTATAAATTTTAGGTGTTATCTAATATCTTTTGCATCCACACTAGCACTGGTGAGTGATGCTCCAAGTGACACTTTTTTTTTCACCTTTACATTTGTATTGATTATGTTAATCTAATGCCTATATATTGTGGTTATGTTCTTGGTTGATGGTTTTCTTTGTGTTTTCATTTTCTTTCTCATAGACCCCACCATTCCTCCATCTATTTCTCTCTCGCATTCCGAATTCAATCATTAAATCATAAAAAATAACCACGAAACCAAAACAAAATGCTTCACCCAGTAGGGATGTCAATTCATACTGATGTCAATTCGTATTATCGTGTCGTGTTTGTGCCTCATTATCGTGTTTTTATGATATATATGTAATTTGATCATAAATATAACAATAATTATTTTTTTAATATATTAACAATTTCGTGTTTTTCGTATCGTGTTTCGTGTCGTATCGTGTTGCTCTTATCGTGCCATTTGTCTCTGTAATCATATTTTATAATCGTATCGTGTTGGTTTGTACTATTGTGTCGTGTCAGTCATTGTCACCCCGGCCAGCAGTCAATGCATCTTGGGTGCAAATGTCAAATGTGAAATGTGAAATGTGCAATGATGGATGATGGGTCGATCATCAGATTAGGAGTCTGTTTTACCGTCCTGTTCAAATGCATGCTTAAGAGCATATATCTTGAATCCATTTTATTCTTATTTTTTTGTTATAACAATAACAAAAAGGCGCCAACTAAAATGACATGGACTATTAACTAGTCTATGAAATGTTATTCCCAGATTATGCCTAAATTGAACAGTCGGACAGTAGTAGAAGTAGAGAGTTGCCAGAAAATGCAGTGGTGGAGAGGTGGTTGCTCGTGGTGGCGCTGTCACTGATGATGGTGGTGGAGTTGTGGAGGAGTAGAGTAGGTAAATGAGAGTCGTTGACTTGGAGTTTTAATCCTATATGAGGATTTTATTTCAAATATTTGTTTTGTGTGGCTTTAATAGGTTTCTTGGTGATAAAGAAAATATGGATTTGGGATTAAAAAGAGGTTATTGAGTTTTGGAAGGATTCTCTTTAGAAAGGAAAGATTGTTGTGATAATTTATTATGATTTATTTATATTTAAATGTGTTAATTAAGTTTTCAACCCATTTAAAAGTTTAAAATGTTTGATACGGCTCAACAAAATTAATTATTTCAATATTAAATAATTTTGCCTTTCTTGGTAGGATTTTCGATCAATCGAGGAAACGATATTTCGTTTATATATGGTAGTAGTATTATGATTGATTTGATTAGCACACAACCTTTCAATAACTTGGAGTGTGACTACTAAAACTTTAAAATTGTTATTATAGATACACTTGTATGTATGTCATGTGTAAAGTGATTATTTTTGGGAAAAATGATTTTTTAGTTAACGTATTAATTGGGGGCGACACAATTAACCACGTAGTTTGTATAAGACAAATTTAACTAATGTACTATATTTTGAAGGCAAATGAAAACAATTACGTAACGATCGTTTGCAAGCCGTTAAAAAGCGATGACGTCGACACGTACGTGGTTGTTTGGAGATATTCAGCCAATTGGAAAATGACACACACTAATATCCTGACATTCAGGCCCAATCGATATAACAAAGTAAGAGTTATATATATATATATATATATATATATATATATATATATATATATATATAACTATCAATCCATCACATCAAGCGACTCAAATTATAAAATGAAATCTACATCTTTACCGTTGAACAACCGGATCAAGTTCCAGACCCAAGTCCTATCCGGCCACTTCCACCAACCCGATCCATCACTATCTCTCCGACCAGCCGTATGCCTCTCCTACTCTCCGTCGGAGCTCACCGAGCGAATCGATTTCGACACAAAGTCGATGCGAAAGCTGGTGGACAAACGGTACCAGGAAGATATAGATTGGGTATTTGGACTAATAGCGCAGAGCGAATTGTTCCGTCGGTGAGAGAGGGGAGGGAAAGTATTCGTGTCGCCGGACTATAACCAGAAGACGGAGCAGCAAAGGGAGATGACGATGACGCGAATCGAGTATTTGAGGGATTGTGCAGTGTTTGATGGGTGGTTTTCAAGGAAAGGAGCCGAGGAATTTAGGAATTTTGCTTTGGGAGAGATTCTGGGTGTGTACGATAATTCACTCACCGTCAAGGCCGCCGTTCATTTCTATCTGTTGAATCTTGAAATTAAAAAGATTTGCTTAAAAACATTTCACTTGATTGTCAGCCAGGAAAATTAGATTATATTTGGTCAGCTGAATAACATTTTTGTCAGCCACTTATCTCAGTTGATCTATACGTACTTAAAGTATGAGTTTATCTTTCCTTATTTGTTTAATCATACACTTGTACTAACTCTTTCCCACTTTGTGTTTGTAGTAGATGTCCTGCCATATAATATCTCACAAGATTCTTTGAAATCTTGCATATGCCATAACACATTTTCAAATTCAAATGTGTTCCTAACGGGTTGCTTGCGAAGACTATCTATAAATACTCATTGGAAGCATTTGTAAAGAAAATAATCTTACAAATTTTAAAAAGTCAAGAAACCTTCTACTCTCAATCTCTCAGACGTTGTCTTCAAGAAAACTTTAGCTAGATATTTCTCATTGAAAATTTCTCTCTAGTTATTGTTTAGGCAAAACACCGAGTATTTCATTTCAAATTATTTAGAATTGTCTCACGAGTTTGATTGTTCCTCAATCATTCTCCCAAACACCGGTTTTGTTGTACATTGATCCATTAGAGATCAATTAGATTTTTAATAAAATTAGTGCACTTCAAAAATCCAAGTCGACCAACTTGGTAGTGGGCGTAGCTTATCGGAACCACTTCAACTGATTTGTCAGTCATTTCTTATATTCTTGCAAACTGACTTAACACTTAAGAAGTTATTCAACTGATTAAGTGTCAGCCAGTTAACAACAATTGTTTGCTTATTTGATCAGTTAACTTGTATCTCGGTTTCCTCTCTATATTCGATCAAACATTAAAAAGCATTTCTTTTGAAAAGGTGTTGACCAATTTTCTTCGCCTTAACGAATTTAAAATGTCACTAACCGACCAATTCTTCGATTGACAAGATCAAGTTTTACGCTGCCAATCTTTTAAGCTTTACAAAGTCAACCCCCAAAAGTTTTTAAAGGCTATTCACCCCCCTAGCCTTAAATCCGGACTTACACTATCTATGGTCAGTTTGTTTTCTTTTGCTTCTCGGGAGAAATGATTGAAGGTTTAGTTTATGAGTACTACCCCCAGCTGTTTGCATTGGCCTACTGAACCCGTAGTTGCATCTGGCCAGAACGAAGAAAGAGCTGGAGCGACGCTGTTAGATGAATCTGGGTAGAGATGGGAAAAGAAAATGGGGGTGGTGGGATCCGACGGTCGAAGGATGCTGCTGGGTTTGTAGATGGGAAGGTGGCATTGTAGTTGGTGATGATGCGCTGAGAAGGAGCCATTTGGAAGATTGATGAACTGGGGAGATAGAGAGATTGGAGTTGGCGTCGGCGATGGAGATTCATCGGAGAAGAAAAGCTATTGAGGAGGGTGATTCATCAATTTATAGATGAGATGGATGTCGGTGGCCGGAAATGATGGATGCCTGCTCAGATAGCCACATCAGCATAATCCAACCCTTAATAGCCACGTCAGCGAATTATTAACAAAGTTAGACAGAACGTTAACGAATTTTGTTACATTTTGTATAAATTGTTTGTCCGTTTCATATATTTTGTTTCAAATTTCAGTACATTAGTTAAATTTGTCTTATATAAATTACGTGGTTAATTGTGTCACTAGCATATAGTACGTTGACTAAAATACAATTTTTCCAATTATTTTTTAGTTAGGTTTTGTTTGTTTCACGTAAAATCATTTCTAGAAAATGATTTCTGAAAAATCAAAAGATTTTATTTTCAAGTGTTTGATAAATCTCTTAAAAATATGTCAGAAAACATTTACGGGTGTTGGCAAACACATGAAAAATGTTACGAAAAATAATATATGAATAAATACAAAAAAAAAATAGAAAATGAACAATGTTTATGATGTCCCTAGAAAATCAATAAGGATATTTTTTTTAATAAGGACCATCTTTTTTAATCTCACAATTACAAATAAAATTTTTGATAATTGATATGAAAAAAAACATTTTAAAATAGAAAATAGACAATGTTTAGGATATCCCTAGAAAATGTTATAGAAAACTATTTATTAATAAATACAAAAAAATATTCTAATATTAATGCACATATTAAATATAAAATAGTGTTAAACTTTAAGTAATTTTTCTTTAGTACTCTTCAATTTATCATTAGTGGTGTCAAATCAATGTCTATCTTTTTTCAATCTCACAATTACAAATAAAAAATTTGATAATTGATATGAAAAAAAATGTTTTAAAATAGAAAATTGACAATGGTTAGAATGTCCCTAAATAATATAGTTGACATTAATTTTAGAACGTAATAAGCATTTAGTAAAATTATAATTTATAAATAGTGTACAGAAACTTTATTTATATTTCTAAATAATTTATTTGTTGAGTGAAATATTGTGTGTGTAAGTTTATAAATATGGAGACAAGAATTAACCAAAAACAATCTACAAGCAATTGTGAAAGAGGCTTGGAGGAGGTGGGAAGAAAGCCCAAACATATGAAAAATGACTTACGGAAAATGAATATGTAAATCAATTGAATTTTCGAATGAAAAGAAGCATTCATTCTCTGTTGACTCGGAAAGATTATCAATTAAACCAAGATTATGTTTTAACAAAACTATGTTGAATAACTAAAATATTGCATTAGTTACCAAAAATATATTAAGCAAGATATCTTTTACCAATACACCGAAAATGATTTGCAAAGATTTAGAAAACGAAAATCTTGAAAGAATTCTAAACAAAATCTAACACCTAAATAAAAGTCATTTTCCGTATTTTACCCTTACATTAAAACAAACAGAGCATCAGTAATAGTATGAACAAACTTAATGATTATTTTCTTATCTCCAAGCTTATTAATTATGGTACTAAAGTACTAACTTATTTCATTATTGGTAAAAATATATAAAATATCGTTTTATGTGTATTTTTGTAAGACGAATCTATTTAACCCGACACACCGCGTGTTGGTGTATTGGTGGGCTGAGTTGTGAGAGATCATGACTTCATATTACAAATTACGATATGTAAGACAATCTTACATGAGACATACTCTAAATTATTTAACAGTTTCAACTAATCAATTCATTGTGTATTTATTTATTTTCAATAATATATAAGACAACAAAACAATGAGATTAAGAACATAATACACATTACTAAGACGAAAGAAAGTTTACATTTTAATAATGACGAATTATTATTGTCACTAAAAAATAATAGGTACCAATTACACATTATCAATAGTAATAATAATAACGCAATTTTAATAGTAATTCATTTTGTATGTTTCAAAAAAAATTAAAGGGGTCGGGTAGTATAGATATGAGCAAAATGCATAAGAGAATGCCTATGGTTTGGTTGATGTGCGCATAACCCCCCGGTTGGCACAGTATTATTTATTAGGCACGTAAGACTACCCACGATGGTGACCCAACCTAACCCAACTCTCAATTAATTTCTCTCACTTCCATATACACAACTCCCAGTCTTAGACTACCCACAAGGGTGACCTCCGTTATGGGTTGTAGAATAGGACAAACCAATTTTTTTTTTTTTAAAGAGAAAGTCATGGTAAAGGAGCAACCTAGGGTGGCCAGCCAACCCAAGGTTGGGTCACCAAAATTGTACTCATTTTGTACACATGTCACCCTTTCATTGGGTGGCATGTGTTTATATAAATATATATATTTAAAACTAGTATATTTTATATAATTATATAAAATAATAAAATAAAAAAATATATCAAAATTCATAATTTTTTATCTATAAATAGAGCCTAATATTGATACAATTTTACCAACAACCTACAACTCTATTTTTCTCTACATATTCTATATCTCACTTCTATTTCTTCATTTTAAGTGATGGATCCAAATCACCCCAACTATTATCAGGGTTCCGAAAATTATCCAAACTTTGGATCTTACTTCCACACACAAAATTTTCCAAACTCACAAGGTGAACAAAATTCTCAATATTATCAAAGTTCTCAATTTTCTCCAAACCTCACTCAAAATCCTACCTCTGAAGAACTTCCCACCAGAGAAAATGTCTCTCGCAATTTGTTTGGGAATGTTCAACACCCAAACCAAAATTAGAAAGGAGCAAAGAATGTAAGTTGGTATGTGAAAGAAGATGTAGCTCTTATGTCAGCTTATATCTTTGTTAGCGAAGATAGTGTATGCAGAATACACTAAAAAAAGGTTGTGATGTGGTCACGTGTGCACAAATTGTATCACGAAACTCAGGCAGAAAATCCAGACGAGCTCAACACAAGAAATATTGAATCAATGAAAGGTTGTTTTAAACGACTTAACGAAAATGTAGGCAAGTGGGTTGGTGCTCTGAAAGAAGCAAATCGTAGGAAAAGAAGTGGAATGAGCCAGAAAGATGTTGAAATGGAAGCTCATACAATTTATGAAGTGGGTGGCGGAAAATTTCAAGACTTGATTGTTTACAATGATGTTATGAGTAAAAATCCAAGGTGGGCTGTAACGTCTCATCATGATGCAAGACGGTCTCATCTTGAAGATGATGTGAACGATGATCAAGAAAGTGGTGGCAGCACGAAAAGATCAAGGACTTCTGAAGATGAGAAGTATCATCCTTCTAATTCAGAAACCCCAACTGCTGAAGGTTCCTCGTCCAAATGGTAGAGATAAGTCAAAAAAGAAAGCAAAAGGTAAGGCAACACAATATGAATCTGAAGTTGTTGCAAAACTTCGTGCATTGAGACTCACAAAATCCAATGAATATGAGTTAATTGCTGCGAAACTCGAATTGGAGCGCCAAAAGCTACAAATGAATTCCTTGAAGATGGAAAAAAGAATGTTGATAAACTATCTCCAGAAGACAAAGAAATGAAACGCCAACTAATTGTCCTTGTGTTTGGGCAAACTTGAATTAATGTTTAAATTGTCATTCTATTTGGGCAAACTTAAATTAATGTTTAAATTGTCATTGTGTTTGGGAAAACTTAAATTAATGTTTAAATCGCCATTGTGTTTGGGAAAACTTAAATTATGTGTGAAGTGAGATGTGTTTTTCTCAAATAAAATTAATGTAGTCGAGAGATGTTTATGTCATTGTTTTTCTCTCTGCAAATACTATTCATTTATTGAAAATATCACATGCATTGGATCATCATTTTCAAACATTGGATCCGTAATGATCTTAATGTTTATGTCATTGTCTTTCTTTATGCAAACACTGCACACACACATGCAAATATAAAAACATCACATGCATTGATTCTTTCTCTTGCATTTGATTCTTTCTCTCTCATGCAAACATAAACACCATGCACACACACATGCAAACATAAAAACATCACATGCATTGGATCACTTGTCTCTGCAAACAATGCACACACACCAAGAAAAGATCACTGCAAACCCCCATACATATGTCTCAAACCTGCAAAATAAACTCACTCAAAATCCTCAATATTTGTCCATAGTATTACTTTTGTTTACCATATTTTACCATTTCACTTCAGAAAAAAAATGTATGTCAACTCTCACTCTTCAGTTGAATCAGACTCAAGTTCTGATGTTTCTGATTCCAACACTCTTGATCAATGGGAAGAACGAGTTCATGAACAAAATCATCAAATTGATAGCATCATCGAGGATACGCTTCTAAACAATCCTAATTTGATTGTAGGAGCTCAAATTTCTACAGTCAAAAGAAGGTGTATTGATAGGGAACGCGCGATTGGTGAGGAACGTTTGATGAAAGACTATTTTGTCTGTAATCCAACGTATTCTCCGGAGCTCTTCCGACGTAGATTTCGCATGCAGAAATCGCTTTTTCTTCGTATAGTGGATGTTGTTACTATCAACGATACATATTTTCAACAGGGAAATGATTGCACAGGTAGAAAATCTCTCTCACCATTGCAAAAATGTATTGGAGCCATGAGGGTGTTGGCTTATGGGATATCAACAGATGTTGTTGATGAATACTTACGAATGAGTGCAACGGTAACGAGAGATGCTCTCATCCATTTCGTAGAAGGTGTCATTTATTGCTTTGGTAACACATACCTTAGACGGCCTAATAAACAATATTTGGAAAGACTACTCTATGTTGGGGAACAACGTGGTTTTCCTGGCATGATTGGTAGCATTGATTGCATGCATTGGGAATGGAAAAACTGTCCTACTGCTTGGGCTGGGCAATATGCAGGGAGAAGTGGAAAGCCAACAATCATTTTGGAAGCTGTTGCATCATATGATTTATGGATATGGCATGCATTCTTTGGAACACCATGCTCGTGCAATGATATTAATGTTCTCCATCGATCTCCAGTTTTTAGTGATATTTTAGAAGGTCGAGCACCAAAGGTCAGTTACATCGTGAATGGTCGCCAAAATAATAGGGCATATTATCTCACTGATGGCATCTATCCTTCTTGGGCTGCATTTGTCAAGTCAATTAGAAGTCCTATGATTCGAAAGCATAAGTTGTTCGCTCAACACCAAGAGGCTGTTAGAAAAGATGTAGAGCGAGCCTTTGGAGTTCTACAAGCTCGCTTCGCATTTATTTGACGTCCATGTCTTGTTTGGGACAAGGTTTTGATGGGAAAAATTATGATGGCTTGTATCATCATGCATAATATGATTGTAGAGGATGAACGAGACACATACCAAAACTATTATGATCCCACAGAATTTTTGATGGATGTACCTTCAGAAGGAGAGGCCGAACTTCCTCAATACTCTACTGCACGCATTGCAAGTTTGTCGATTTATATGGTTAATAGAGATCAACTTCAAGAATGCAGAGGCTCATAGCGCTCTCGTAATGATATGATTGAGCACATATGGGAGAAATTCGGCATTAATAATTGAATATGTAATTTGCATATTATGTATGCGTAATTTAAAATTCAAGTGTTGTATTTGTAGTTTGATTTTATTTTATCTATTTTATTTTCATTTTGTTGTCAAGTAAATTATGAATTTATAATTGTATGGGTAATTATTTTTAATAATTGTACGGGTAATTTTAGAAATATTATTACTAATACATTATTTAAAAAATTAAAATGATAAGTATTTTAGGTAAGTTGGAGTAAAGAGAAATAAATATTTTATAAAAATGTTGGGTTGGGTTGGGTCACTGATGGGAGTATATTATAGGAATAATTACAAGCCGGTACATTTTTTAAAACATGTTTTCAAATCAATCCAGTTATTTTTTAGACATATCTTTTAGATACATTTTTTGGATAAAAATACATATCGCCTTCCAATTAACATCATTCCCGCTCTTCATTTCAATTCCTCCCTTCGAGACTCAACACCGAAGACTTTTTGCAATTCCTCTCGACCCATGTGGTTACTTCTATGAATGCCATCGAACAAAGTTGCTATTTCCACTATTCATGTAACCCCGTAAGATGGGTTTAGCTATGCAAGCTTTGAAGCAAAGGTATGACTTGAAAGCGTGCATGGATGTAGGAGACCTTCTCGATAGGTATCGGGCTTGCTTTGAGCCTACCTGAAGTTTTTCGTGGCCTTGCATGCTTCGATGACGTTAAGGGACTTGATTCCAGCCAAAGATGGAGGTAAAGTGGCAACGGCCAAGAAAGGAGCTATGAAGTGTTGGATAGTGGTGGTGGGTCTTCTCTATCACAGCCAAAGGAGGGCCAAACTGGGTCTCCCAGTCAATTCTTTCCCATAGCTGTTGGAGCGAGAGCGATGATGAGGAAGCTGGGAAGAAATAAGTGGCGCTGGGTGGTAGCAGATGAGATATTGCAATGATTCTAGCTTTTCCTTGTATTTGTCATGGTTTTTGGTGTTTTCCTTGTATTCTAGTAATTAGCTTTTCCTTGTATTTGTCTAGTATTTGGAAGGAAGGGGTAAAACTGAAAATAAGTAATGGAGTATTTGAAATGTTTGAAACAGAAGACATTATTAATAATTCTCCATAGAAAAAGGAAAGAAAATTAATTCTTCAAAGAATGCACAAACCTCAAGGGTTCAGAGGTTACTTCTTCATCTCCTTCATCGCATTTCTTCTTGATTTTCTGCTATTTAACAACATTAGATTGTCCTTTTGTTACTGAGGCACATAAGGTTGACATTTGGTAAGAGTTCGAAGTTCCAAAGTTGGGTTTGACAGCTCCGTTAGTTTCCGTTAAGCACTAGAGAGCACCTAACTGGCCTGCTAACTTTAACGGAGCATAACTTTCAAGGTCCGGATGAATTACGGACCCACAAAGATATCAAATCGAAGCTCTCGACGAAGCTTTACAAGATTCACCGGGTTTACCCCGTGAACTATTCATTTTAGCCCAAAAACGCTGTTTAAGTACTGTTATGGGCCTCAAGTTTTCGAGCTTTTTCGCCTTTTTGTTTAAGACTTTTCCTTTAGGGTTTGGATTGTTAGGGCATATAAATACCCTATTGAACATTATTTGGGTAGTTTTTAATAAAATTTGATTTTTTTTTGCTTTTTGCTTGAAGAACCCTAAGCCGCCATGGCTTGGATTAATTTGATTGTTTTTCAAAATACCGCAAATCCATCCCGATGCCGTGGCTTGGCATCGTAGTTTTTGGATTAATTTGGTACCGCATAATATCGTCAATGCATCCCGATGCCGTGGCTTGGCATCGAAGTTTCGATTGATTTTTGCCTTCCAAAATCAAGTCATGCATCCCGATGCCAACCGCTTGGCATCGAAGTTTTCGATTGATTTTCGTCAATGCATCCCCGATGCCAAGATTTGGCATCGAGTTTCTAGATTGATTTGGTCCTCCAAAATACTATCAATGTATCCCGATGCCGACTTGGCATCGAGTTTTTGGATTGATTTTTGTCTTCCAAAATCAAGTCATCGCATCCCGATGCCGGCTTGGCATCGAGGTTCTTGATTAATTTGGTTCTCCAAAATACTATCAATGCATCCCGATGCCAAAGACTTGGCATCGAGTTTCGATTGATTTTGGTCATGCATAATGCCGCTAAATGCATCCCGATGCCGTGGCTCGCATCGAAGTTTCGATTGATTTTTGTCAATGCATCCCGATGCCAATGATTGGCATCGAAGTTTCTCGATTGATTTGGTCCTCGCATAATGTCCGCTAAATGCATCCCGATGCCAAGACTTGGCATCGAGTTTCGATTAATTTGGTCCTCCAAAATACTATCAATGCATCCCGATGCCGTAACTTGGCATCGAAGCCAGATTGATTTTGGTCCTCCAAAATGCCGTTAATGCATCCCGATGCCGCGATTTGGCATCGAAGTTTCGATTTTCTCAATGCATCCCGATGCCGGCTTGGCATCGAGTTTCGATTGATTTTCTGCCACGCATCCCGATGCCGTGGCTTGGCATCGAAGTTTTCGGATTGATTTTGGTCCCGACATGCCGCCAACGCATCCCGATGCCAAAGACTGGCATCGAAGTTTCGATTGTTTGGCCTCATTAATGCCGCCAACGCATCCTGATGCCAAGACTTGGCATCGAGCTCGATTGATTTTCTCAAACGCATCCCGATGCCGTGGCTTGGCATCGAAGTTTCGATTGATTTTGGTCCCCGCATTAATGCCGCCAATGCATCCCGATGCCAAGACTTGGCATCGAAGTTTCGATTGATTTGGTCCCCGTTAATGCCGCAGTCGCATCCCGATGCCAAAGACTTGGCATCGTAGTTTCGATTGATTTGGTCCTGCATAATGCTATCAACGCATCCCGATGCCAAGACTGCATCGTGAGTTTCTCGATTGATTTGGTCCTCCAAAATACTATCAATGCATCCCGATGCCGTAACTTGGCATCGACTTTCTCGACCGATTTTGTGCTCCATAACTCATGAATACAACCTCGATGCCTTGCTT
>CM028377.1:127706636-127836196 GCA_013146195.2 Codonopsis lanceolata
ATTAAACCTGAAATACTCATAAACACAATAGGTACTTTATTTCCCTATGAGAATAGCTTTACTTTATTTCAAGCTAATTCAACATAAACCACTAGGAACCTTTCACATTATTTACCAAGGGTAACAACTTAACTTATTGATCAACCCATGAAATCCGAGGATTCACAGTTCCAAAAGATAGATGCTACAACCTTGTCCATAGGTAGCTCTTTTTAGTTAGAGGCACTTCTGTCAATTAAAGGGAGTCAATTTAGTCAAGATCAACCCATGAAAGTCTAAACTCCATAGTACATTGACAAATTCGGCATCCCAAAAATTTCAAAGGTAGCTCTTTCCTTTGTGGTTTAAAAAACTTTCAAGTACAATATAATTTTTTAGGGAGATGGTGAGGAGAATTTGAACAAGAAAATCACAGTACATATTGAATGTATAACCAAAGCAACAAACAAACTAAAAACATCTGAGTGAAACTAGTGTGCCCCATAAAACAATGCAAGATGCCTAAATTTTTTTTTTAAAATACTAACAAGTGAGGGATTACATGGCACACATACCGAGAGATTTTCTAAGATTTATAAATCTCTCAAAATCTAGACTCTTTGTGAAGATATCAGCCAATTGGTTTTCTGTTCCCACATGTTCAATGCAGACAATGCCTTGTTCAACCAAGTCTCTAATGAAATGGTGTCTTATGTCTATGTGCTTAGTTCTAGAGTGTTGAATTGGATTTTTAGCTATGCTTATAGCACTTGTGTTGTCACAATACATGGTTAATATATTACTGTGTAAACAATAATCTTTGATCATTTGTTTCATCCACAAAGTTGTGTACATCCACTACCGGCAATATATACTCGATTAATTTGTTGATAGGGCTACACAATTTTGTTTCTTACTAAACCATGAAATCAGATTATTTCCCAGATAAAAACATCCACCATATGTGCTTCTCATGTCATCTATAATGCCAGCCCAGTCAGCATCACTAAATCCAACAAGATTGGTGTTAGTGTTTTTAGTATACCACAAACCCAGCCATAAGTCTCACCAACATATCAAATTATTCTTTTTACTGCTTTCAAGTGAGAGACTTTGGGGTTTGCTTGATACCTAGCACACAAACACACAACGTACACATAATATACGGGCGAATTGGCGATTAAGTACAACAGACTTCCAATCATACTTCTATATAAGGTAGGGTCAACACTTTCAGATTTTTCATCTTTATTGAGCTTATTGGATGTACCCATAGGGGTTTTCTTATGTTTTCCATTCTCAAGATTGAATTTCTTCACCAAGTTAAGAGCATACTTGGCTGAGATATGAACATCCCTTCGGATGATTGTTTAATCGAATTCCTTAAAGAGGTCAACTCACCAACCATACTCATCTCAAGCGTGGAAGTCATGCGATTAACAAACTCTTTTCCAAGGACTTGGAGGTGGATCCAAACACAATATCATCAACATAGATTTGAGCTATCAAAATGTGTTTGTCTTGATTTTGAATAAAAAGTGTTTTATCCACCTCTCCCCTAAACCCACTTTTTAAAAGGTGGTGCATGGCCTCCCATACCAAGCTCTAGGAGCTTGTTTGAGACCATAGGCCTTTTTCGGTTTAAACACATGGTGGGTTTTGGGGTCCTCAAGCCTTTTGGTTGTTCAAGCAGCTTCTTCTTCAAGAATGCCATTTAAGAATGCACTCTTCACATCCATTTGTTGAAGAGTTATGTCAAAAGAAAACAAGCGATGGCAAGAAGCAGAGCGAATGGACTCAATCAGACTCTGAGGGCAAAGGTTTCATCAAAATCCACCCCTCAACCTCACGTATACCCTTGAGCCACAAGTCTAGATTTATTTCTTATTATTTCTCCCACTTCATTAGTTTTGTTTTTGAAAATCCATTTTGTTCCAATAACATTTATTGAAGTGGGTCTATGAACAAGATACCAAACATCATTTTTTGTGAATTGATCCAGTTCCTCTTGCATGGCATTTATCCAGCTTTCATCCTAAAAAGCCTCTTGCACATTTTTAGGTTCAATCGTGGAAACAAAACAAGAAGCATGAATTTCATCAAATTCAAGTGTGGACATGCATGCAAGTTTCTTGTAATCCACTTTACCTTTCCTTCTTGTTGACACACCATCCTGTACATTACATATGATTTGAGAAAAGGGATGGATTTTCTGGATCTTGCTTGGAATATTTACTGTCGATCGACTGGGTGAATATCTTCCCCGATTTGAATAGGCGTTGCGATTCAAATGCATGCATTGCGTTCGAATCACATTGGGTGACACATTCTGAATCTCATCATGCATGCTTGCGAATCTCACGAACTCTTCTCCTGAATCTCCGCTGATCTCGTTTGGATTCGCCGTTTTGTTTTCGATCAACAAAATCTCCAAAATCTAGGATCCCTGAAACATCTTCTTCAACAGTTTTGTGGCCAAGATCGGTTAGATCATCAAAAACAATGTTCATGGATTCCATAATAGTCTTAGTACGTAGATTAAAAACTCGGTAAGCCCGACTATTAGTAGAATAACCCATGAAGACACACTTATCACTCTTAGAATCAAATTTGGAAAGTTGGTCTCTATCATTGAGAAGGTAGCATACACAACCAAAAACATGAAAGTATTTTAAGGTTGGTTTCTTTCCAAGAAAAATTTCATATGGAGTCATTGTGCTACCTGGTCTTAAGAAAACCCTATTCCCAATGTGACAAGCAGTACTTAAGGCTTCAGCCCAAAATATTTTAGTCAAATTTTTTTAGGTTAACATCACCCTAGCCATTTCTTGTAATGTCCTATTCTTTCTTTCCGCCACTCCATTTTGTTGTGGAGTTTTGGGAGCAGAAAATTCATGTGAGATACCATTTGAGGCACAATAATTAGAAAAGGATGAGTTTTCATATTCCGTGCCATGATCTGATTTAATTCTAATAAGCTTTAGATCATACAAGTTCATCACACGGGTGTACCAGATTTTGAATGCCTCAAAAGTTTCAGACTTCTCTCTTAAAAATATCACCCAAGTGTATCTAGAGAAGTCATCCACACATACAAAGGTGTATTTTTTTCTACCTAAACTCTCTACCTCAATGGGACCCATGAGGTCAGTGTGGATCATCTCTAGACATCTAGATGTGGAGCATTGTGTTATGGGAAGATGAGGAGCCTTGGTTTGTTTACCTTTTTGGCAGGGTCCACATACCTTTGAATAATTCTTTTCCAAATTTGGTAATCCTTTAACAGCATCATGCTTTACAAGCTCATGTAGCTTACGAAAACTCATGTGACCAAGTTTCTAATGCCAAAGATCTGTAACATCAAGACTAGCTTTTTGACATGATTGGCTGTTGTTGAACATGTAACAATTATCATATGACCTTGTACCTGTCAGAAGACATTTGTTAGTTTGATCAAAAACTTCACAAGAATTTTTGTCAAACCTTACCTGAAGGTCATCATCACACAATTGACTTATACTGATCAAATTTGTTTTAAGTCCTTCCACATGATAAACATTTGTGAGACTTGGAAGGCCTTCAACATTTAATGTTCCTTTGCCAATAATTTTTCCTTTGGCACCACCACCATAGGTCACCGACCCACCATTGATGCTCACATAATCTTTCAAATTTTCAACTGAACCTGTCATATGTCTAGAGCACCCACTGTCAAAGTACCAAGATCCAGCAATATATGATTTTAATGAAGTGAAAGTAACATTGCACACCTCATCATCTGACATTGTAGCACCAGGACATATATCAAACGGCTCACAATATTTGGCTTTACACTTGTCATTACAAGTTTTGGGAACCCACATTTGTTTAACACTTTTAGGTTGGTAGTTTTGAAAACGATTTTTCTGATGAGTCTTCGGATGAGACTTCCAATGTGACTGCCAATGTTGCTGCATTGGCTGTCGCATTGGCTGCTTCATACGATTCTGCATCTTAGTTTTTCCCAAGAAATCATGTCTTGTTTCATCCTCATACATAGCCTTTTTCAGAAAACAAAAGGGTTGTATGTGACCAGGCTTATGGCAGAAGTGACAAACAAAATTTTTCTTTCTTATTCACGGTTTTTCGAAAAAAACAGTTTCTTGAAAATTTTGATCAGACTGTTTAGTTCCAGACGTTCCTTCTCTTACAAATACCTTAGGAACAAACCAATACCTGCCTTGGATGTGCTGCCTGAATTCAGCATTTCATCCACTTTTGTTTGCTTGAATTCCATTTGGCAATGGTTTCTTTTGTTTGAGCAAGCTGCTCCTTCAACCCTTCAATTTCAACATCCTTTCTGCTTAGCAAGCTTTCCAGCCTTACTATGCATTCTTTTTTATCCTCATTTGCCTTTTTTAACAGCTCATTTGCCTTACCAAGTAGTGTAACCTGGTGAGCTCGTTTCTCCCAATCCTTGTACATCTCCTTATACCCTTCCAGCAAGTCTGAATCTGTATCTTCACCATCTTCTGGAATTGTGGAATTAAAATAGAAGAGTTCGTCCCTGTTTCTGTTCACTGTATCTGCCGATGTGACTCCGGATGTAGCTGCATTGGGTGTCACATTGGCTGAAAAATCTGTACTTTCAGATTCAGAGTCATAAACAGCATTAAGAGTGATAAGATCACCTGGATCTTCTCCATCACTGTCACTCAGGGTTGCTGAAAAATTTAAACCCTTTTTCCTTAAGGTGTTTGCATATTGGTTAGCATAGTGACCATAACCTTGACATTCTCTACATTGAACAGAATCAATGTTCTTACCATTGTAGGATGATTTTGATGCAAAGGGGTTTGTGAAGGGTTTTTCTGGAGTTTGGAAAGAGTTTTCTTTGGGAACAAATTTTCCAGAATCAGGTTTAAAATTGTTTTTCGAGCATGATGATGGAGTTCTATTTTGACTCTTATTTTTCAAAAAAAATTTGAATTTGGTAGTCAATAGAGCAATAGATTCTTCTCCAAAATCAGACTTCTCAATATCTTTTTGAATTTCGAGCAAATCACATGAGATATCAATAGGAGCAGGCATGGCAATATTTTTTACAATGGGTGTAGAGGATGATGAAGCCCCTTTGCCTTTTTTGTTTTATTTGATCATTTAGGTTCAGTTCAAAGTTTTGAAGAATACCAGCCAGTCTTTCAAAACTCATCTTGTCAATATCATGTGCTTCTTCAATTGCACATATTTTGACATTGAACCTTTCAGGCAAAGTTCTCATCATCTTGCTAACAAGACGCTCATTAGTAATAGGATCTCCTAAAGCAAGTGCAGAATTAGATAAGTCAAGAAGTCTACCATAATATGTCATGATATCCTCAGACTCATGCATTCTAGTATTCTCAAATTGAGTGGTGAGCATTCTTAACTTAGAAGCACGAACATTGGCAGGTCCTTCACACAAGGTCTGAAGGGCCTCCCAAACATCTTTAGCAGATTCATAATTTGCTATCACCCTAAAAGTATTAGCATCTAAGGCTTTATAAATAGCAGACAAGGCTTTTGAATTAAAGGATGCAGTGTTCCTATATTCATTGGTCCATTCAGATTCTTTGGTGATCTTGACATCACCATCCGAATCTGTTGTTTTGGGAGGACTCCATCCATTCAAAACAGCAAGCCATGCTCTCTCATCAATTGATTTGATGAAGATGCGCATCTTGACTTTCCAAATAGAATAATTAGCATTAGTAAGAGTAGGAGGGCGAACAACGTTCTCATACTGAGAATTCATCACGACTTTAACCAGAATCAACTCTTAGTGATATCAAGAGAAGGCTCTGATACCAATTTAAAGAACGTGATAGTACAGATTCTCAAGAGAGATCAATGTGATTACCAATGTAGCTGTGATTGTAGCTACAATGGGAATCACAATGATTCAGCAAATAATAGCAGCGGAAGATAATTTTGTCGCAGCACCAAATAGTAAGATAGAACTCAAGTTTTTACCAAAAACAATCTACAAGTTTAATACTTGTAGACCAAGCCTCAAGGCCACACAAATTTCACTAAAAATATTAATGTTTTACACGGAAAAACTTAGTGAAATCATTAGCAAAAATTCTCACAAGACAATATATCTTGGAGAATAAAATCCCCACATAAAACAGTTAAATAAAACGTGGGATTAAACAAACACAGCTTCCTAATAAAACGAAAAACAGGAAGAGCAAAACAGTTTTTCAGAAAACTGTTATTACTGTCAATGTTGCAACATTGACAGCCTTCAGCGATGGTGCTTCTGATCTGAAAAACTGGTTCTGTATGTTATGCTTTCTGCTCTCAGATGTCTTGCCTTGATTCTCTCTCACAAGCTCTCTATCCAACCCGTCTCTTTGTCCAGAATATATATACAGCAAGACCTACAACACACGGCAAAAGAGACTACATCCTACAAGGAAAATGATTAGCTATTCAATGGTAAAATCAACAACATTCCAAACTTGCAAGATTATCTTACCAATTATGATGAGAGTCAAGAATCTTGGTTTGACTAGGATATTTGCCAAGATTTAGTTACCAAAAATAATGTAGCCGAAATCTACAAAAAGATCTTGCTACCAAAAATTAACTAAACTAAATCTAATACAATATACTAAGTCCTAAATTAACACTAACTAATTTAAAAACCTATTTTGACCAAGAAAGGTGAAAACAAGTAAAAATAGGCCTTGCCTATTTTACCCTTACAATATCATAGGCAAACTAATAGCTTGTAACTTGGCCTCTCAAACTTCATCTCTACATACAATCCTTTCAACAATTGTTTTGATAAACTCAAATCCTCAAACCTCTTTGCAGAGTTATATGGCGTCTCTCCTGAAGTGACCTAGAAACAATTAAACCTAAAGATTAACAGTGGCAAGGAAACAGAAAATCCAGAATACATAAATGACTTAAGTGATCTAAGTTAATCCATTGATAGTTGCACCGTACTAAGATGCATCATAGCATGATTGAATTTCACATAGTGTGTTTGTGCTCTTGTGTGTGACTGATGCCAATTTGGCGATGTAACCTAAAACCTTAATTTAAAAACAGAAATTAATTAGTGAATGTGATAGTGCGAAACAAAGAGAATATACCCGTGGAACTTAAGCTCACATTAAGAACCCTAATTAGTGTCCTAATTCACCTAATGAGCGTGTTTGTGCTCGAGAAATACACGGACAGAGATAAAAGAGAAGAGGAATACGGCTTGGATGTTGGAGTCGTTGGGATCATCGAGAAAAATGTTCACTTTTCTGGATGAATCGTCGATGGCTAAAGAGCCGATTTTGATTACATCTGCAGCAACTTCGGGGTCGTCTTCTTCTTCGTCAGCCCAAGCAGGCCTTATCAACGGACACTTTATCACCGGATCATTGAACACCTCGACCAGGATTTTTTTTTTTTTTTTGAAATCTGTAAATTAAAAAAGCCCTAATTTTGAATTTCAAGTTTTCAACAAACCAAATAAAAAAGCCTTAATTTCGGACCAACATTGTTAGCCTTATAATTATTTCTAATTATTTCTATAACATTGCTAGCCTTATAATTATTTCTATAACTTTCCTTATAACTAAGCTTTGAAGAAGGGTAAAATTGTCTTTGTCCAAAATAATTTTTCCCAATTCAAAGCTTAGTTGTAAAGAAATTTATAAAATTAATGGTAATTAAGGATAGCATTTTCCATTTCGAATATCAAACATTCAATGATTCAATTCAAAAGAGAAACAACAATTAAAATTTGAACAAACTACATTATATAATATAATCAGAATGCCTAAATGTAACACCAAATTTTCTAAACATAACACCATTTAATGTATGAAAATACCTCACTACCCCTCAATACCATTTTAACTATACCACCCATTAAATTATACCTCTCTCAACAACCCACCTCCTCCCCTCCATTACTCCCTAACAAATCACTAACAAAGTACCCCAAAACCCAAATCGATCTCTCAGTTCCCTCTCTCACTTCTCGCTCTCATCTCGCTCTCTCGATCTCTCTCCCTCAACAACCCACCTCCTCCCCTCCATTACTCCCTAACAGATCCCTAACAAACTACCCGCTCAGTCACTCCCTCTCTCACTTCTTGCTCTCATCTCTCTTTTGATCTCTCGGTCCCTATCTCTCTCAACTCTTTCTCTCTCTTGAAATCTCTTAGTCTGCACTCCCTCCAACCCGCGAGCAACAAGGTATGATTTCTATCTCTCTCAAATGTCTGTGTTCAGCCGGTTCGTTTATTTTTTCAAATTCGAATAAAACAACCGCTAGTGAACGGTGATTGTTTAGTAGTACAACCGCTACTATTCAGCGATTGTGGACAACAACATCGGCAAATTAGTAGCGGATGTTTCATATAAATACCGCAGGTTGGTAGCGGATGTATTTAACAACAACCGCTATTTTGTAGCGACTGTTTTAATATTTTTTTTAAACATTTTAAAAAAAATCTAATGTAATATGTTTGTTGTTGTTTTTTTAATTAGGAAACTTTTGTAGCAACTGTTTTTTCAAGTGGGGTAGTTTGTTAGGGATCTGATAGGGATTTATTAGGGAGATTGATTTGTTTTTTCTGTTTGTTAGGAATGTTAGTTAGTTACTCAATTGGAAGTAATTAGAGGGGTGATTGATTGGAGGAGTAAATGAAGGGTTGGTTTAATATTAAATGCGTAGAGGGATAGAAGGATAATTTTATTCATTAAATGGTATTACATTTAGGGAAAATAATGTGACGGCTCAAAACTCAAAAGTCAATCACTGAAGCCGGATCTCCACCAAAGTACTGGACCACTTCACTTGGTCGGTTGGTCCACTTGTCCAATCCACTAATCCAGTCTCCTACTCTCTTCAGTAGGCCAGTCCTCTCTCTCTCTCTCTCTCTCTCTCTCAGAGTCTCTCTTTCCCTTTTCCCTTTCCCAAATCTGAAATCCAGACACGGGCACACACACAGTTTCCCCGAGGAGGCGACTCACTCAAGCGAGGACCCCGACGGCGATAGCAAGATCCAGTCCTCTCTCCCAGATCGGCGCAAATCCACTCTATCTCTCCAACTCGGCAACTCGTACAAGTACTCTCTTCTTTTTGAATAACGGGACTGGAAATTGGGGGTGGGTCACTTGAAAATTTGGGGTGGGTTACCTTGAAGCCTAAGTAGACCTAGGGGTGGGTATCGGGGTGGGTGGGTTAGTTGTGTTTACCAGTCAATTCATGCCTTTGGTTGTCAAATAATTAGGGGTGTGTATCGAGGTTTTCGGGTCGGGCACCCGATATTTCAGGTGTTAAATTTTACTACCCGAAACCAATTCGAAAAAATCGGGTAACCGATTTATCGAGTTCGGTAATCCGCTTTATTTAAAACAATGTAACTGGAAGACTGAAAAGAGATTAAAAACTATAAAGAGAAAATAGGAAAAGATAAACTATTCCTTTTATCCAACTTTTACCCACGCTACCTTCTCTCCCTGTCTCATTCACATTGGCATCGCAGATTTGCAGGCACTTTTTCCAACACAAAACAAATGAGAGAAAGAAGAAATTAGAGAGAGAGAGAGAGAGAGCAATTGTGAAAGAGAGTCGACGGATTCAAAAAGTGAGCGAGAGGCGAGAGCCGCATCCACCGTGGTGTGAACTGTTTAGAGGTTGGCAGCAGACGAGTGGCAGCATGGTGCGACGGCCACTGAAGGGTGGAATGCAAACTTGGAACCCTATAATTTAGATATAGGTTTTTGAGGGAGATCGAGAGAAAGAGGGGATGTGTTCTCTTTGAAATGTTTTGGAGTTCAAGAGGGAGATGGGAACTGGGAAGTCTTTTTTCACGCATCAAATAAAGAAAGCTAATGGAGAAGGTTCGATGATGCTGGCTATGGAAATGGTGAAAGAGAAAGAATGAATGAGGTATGTCTTGATTTCTCTTTCCTGTTTAGGCTATTAAAGTAAAAAACATCAAGTTATACAAATTACGAAGTATATTTTATATATTATAATATATCTATATAATATATATATATATATATATATATATATATATATAATATTAATATGTTTATTTAAAAATATCGGGTACCTGATCGGGTAATTCGGATAACAGTTTAAAATCCGATAACTGACCTGATAAATCATACGGCGGGTTCGGGTAACCCGAAACCCGAAATTACCCAACCCGATCGGTTCGGATTGGGACCTGAAAACCTGAATCTGAATGCTCACCCCTATTCTAAAGTATGGAAACACCTAATGTTAACTGTAATACCCAAAATACCTCTCAACACCCTCCCTCAAGTTGGAGCGTGTAAGTCTTGAACTCCCAACTAGCTAAGAAGAAAATCAAACTGTGTCGAGCCCAATGATTTTGTAAAGATGTCTGCGAGTTGTAACTTCGTATGAACATATGATGGGGTTATAACTTCATCCATAATCGCATCGCGAACAAAGTGGCAATCCACCTCTATGTGTTTCGTTCGTTCATGAAATACAGGGTTATGAGCAATATGCAAAGCTCAATGACTATCGCAATAAAGGTGCATTCGTTTGCGATGTTGAATGCCTAAGTCTTCTAGAAGAAGATTCAGTCACTTCAACTCACACGTCACTACTGCCATGGACCTATATTCAGCTTCAGCGGAAGAACGAGACACCGTGGGTTATTTCTTTGTTTTCCAAGAAATGGGAGAACACCAAGAAACACAAACCAACCCACCCGTCAAGGAGCGTCGTGTCACACCATGCAGACAGCTCCAACTTACTGTCTGAACTAAGAAAAATACCTTGTCTCGGGTGTCCCTTCAAGAAACGAACCAGCAGACTCTCAATGTTCAGTTCGAGGATGTTGCATGAATTGAGATAGGATGTGAACTGAATATGCGAGATCCGTCCTTGTCACGGATAAGTAGATGAGTTACCCAACAAGACGTATATACTTCTCCGGGTCATCAAGGAAGGAGCCTTTTGCAAGAGCTAGCTGATGGTTTTGTTCAATTGGAAAGGTGGCTGGTTTGGCACCCAACAGCCCAACCTCTGAAATAATGTCTACAGCGTATTTCCGTTGACATAGGAAAAAGCCCTCGGGATTACAAGCCACCTTAAGACCCAAAAAGTATTTCAAAATACCGAGGTCCTTCATATGGAAATAGCGACTCTTTAAAGGCAGCAAGCGCAACGTCATCATTTCTGGCAATAATCAAAGCATCAACGTACACAATTACGTTAATCTATACGGTGCCTTGTACCAAGATAAACAGAGAATAATCTAAATATGATTGCACAAACCAATACTCTTTCAATGCCGCATTTAACTTAGCAAATCAACACCATATAGAGATTTTCAAAGTCAGCAAACCTGGTTGGGAGCAGACATGGAAAATGATGGAGGCAGCTTCATGTATACTTCTTCATGTAAATCATATGAAGAAATTTTGCCAAATAGTAATTTAAAAGGAGTTTTATTTCCAAGTAGACGAGAGGGGGTTCTATTAATTAAATAGCATGCTGCTAGCACACACTCTCCCCAAAAAGATACATGCAAATGTCCTTTAAATCTAAGAGCCCTGCCAACATTCAAGATATGACGATGTTTACGCTCAACCAGTTCGTTCTATTAAGGGGTGCCAACACAGGAAGTCTCGAATATGATGCCATTAGCAGTAAAATAATCAATTAAACTCCGAAATTCGATTCCATTGTCATTATGAACAAACTTTACTTTTTTGTTGAATTGACAATCAATCATAGCAATAAAAGCCAAAAACATCTTACAAACTTTTGTTTTATCTTTTAGCAAGTAAACCCAAGTAGCATGAGAGTTGTTAATTGAAGAAGAAGAGAAGAAGAAAAGAAGAGAAGAGTTTGTAGAAGTCGTAACCTAAATCACGGTTAGACAGAACTATATATATGTTTGTGATAACAAATATTACACCAAGACCCCCCAAACATATACCTTATACCAACTAAACCCTTAATACTTCTAACACTCCCTCAAGCCGAGCATAAATGTTATGCATGCCCAAATTTGTTACAAATATATCCTATTCTTGTGCCATTTAAAGACTTCATGAAAATATCTGCTAGTTGATCGCCAGTCGGAACAAAACTCGTGGAAATTATTTTCTCTTGAAGTTTCTCACGAACAAAGTGACAATCAAGCTCAATATGCTTTGTTCGTTCATGAAACACTGGATTAGATGCAATATGAATAGCTGCTTGGTTGTCACACCACAACTGCATAGGCATTGGATTCCCGATACCGATCTCCCCAAGTAACTGACGAATCCACACTAGCTCGCATGTAACATGAGCCATAGCCCTGTATTCTGATTCAGCACTTGATCTTGACACAACCGATTGTTTCTTACTCTTCCAAGAAACCAAGTTACCCCCAACAAACATGCAATATCCAGAAGTAGATCTCTTATCGGGGATCTCGCCTAATCCGCATCAAGAAACCCTTCTACTCTCATATGTCCATGATCTCGATATAGTATGCCTAGCCACGAGCTCTCTTAAGATACCGAAGAATCTTAACGGCCTCCCAATGTATAGTCCGCGGAGAGGACATAAACCGACTTACTACACTAATCGCAAATGCAATATCTCGGTCTCGTCACAAAGGCAAGATAGTTCAATTTCCCAACAAGCTGTCGATATCTCTCTGGATCAGCAAAGCTTTCACCCCCTTCAGCTGTAAGTTTCGTATTCGGATCCATAAGAGTCTCAGAAGGCTTCGCTCCCAACATGCATGCCTCACTCAACAAGTCACACACATACTTTCTCTAGGACAAGAAGATGCCTTTGCACCGAGCAACCTCAATCCCTAGAAAGTATCTCAAATTACCGAGATCCTTCGTTTGAAACTTTTCCTGAAGGAACCGTTTTAGTGCACTAATACATGCACTATCACTTCCCGTGATGACAATATCATCCACATAAACAACCAGTAAAATGATTCCTTCACCCCTGCGCTGATAGAATACTGAGTGATCACTCTGACATCTCATAAGCCCGAACTCAAGCATTACCTCACTAAATCTCCCAAACCACGCACGTGGAGATTGTTTTAACCCGTATAATGACCGCTCAGCAAACCAACCCAGACTCCCACCGAGCAACAAACCCCGGAGGTTGCTCCATGTAGACCTCCTCGTGTAAATCACCATGAAGGAATGCATTTTTGACATCCAATTGATAAAGAGGCCAATGAGAAGAGGCAGCAAGAGAGATAAGTAAACGAACAGAGGCAAGCTTAGCAACTGGAGAAAAAGTGTTCGTATAATCAACCTCATATGTCTGAGCATACCCCTTGGCAACAAGGCGAGCCTTAAGACGAGCCAAAGAACCATCCGGGTTGACCTTAACAGCATAGACCCATTTGCACCCAATAGTATGTTTACCTGATGGCAACGGAACCAAATCCCAAGTTTGATTGTGCGTAAGGGCAGTCATTTCCTCGTCCATAGCAACCTTCCAGCCAGGATGACCCGCTGCTTCAGACACAGACTTAGGAAGAGAATGAGACTCAAGGAAATTAACAAAGGCACAAAGATCAGGAGACAAACCATCGTAACTAACAAAGTTAGAAATAGGATGTAACATACAACTACGTTTACCTTTTCTAAGAGCAACAGGAATATCAAGATCGAAGGTACCTCTACGGGATCGGGCGACGATGGTAGGACGGACTCGGCAGAGCAGAGCAGAGGCATATTCCACTTGAGAGCATGTGCGTCGGGTGTAAACCTGTTGAATAGGAGGACGAGGTAGATCGTGGGAAGGGAAAGAAGTGGACTCCACAACCCGATAGAGTAGAAAATCATCATCGGGAACAAACTCAACAGGTGGAATATCTGATGTAGGGTAGAAGGACACCGACTCATGAAAAGACACATCGGCAGAAACCAAATATCTATTCAAGTCAGGAGAGAAGTATCGATATCCTTTCTGAGTACGAGAATAACCCAAAAAGATACACTTGAGTGCCTTAGGATCTAACTTGGTGACATTAGGGCGATGATCGATGAACAAAGGCGTGCAACAAAGGCGACGCACCCGAATATCCTAGGAGACAGAATAGAGACTCCAAAGGAAACAAGACTTGATGAGGGATCGTGCGCTCCAGAAAGAACAGAAGAAGGCATACGGTTGATAAGATGACAAGCAGTTAACACCGCATCCGCCCAAAATGGTTTAGGAACATGCATCTGAAACGAAAGCGCATGAGCAACCTCGAGGAGGTGGCGACGATTTTTCTCTCAAAGGCAACACCATTTTGCTTTGAGGAGTATCGATCAAGAGGATTGGTGGAGCATGCCATGAGGTAACATAAATTTGGAGTAAACAAGGTGGAGAAATATTCTTGAGCATTATCACCGCGAAGATGTTTAACGAGCACACCAAATTGAGTTTTAATTTCAAAGCACGAAATGCGAGAAAAAATATCAAATAACTCGAGCGATGTCTCATTAAATAAATCCAAGTAACACGAGAATGATCATCCACAAAAGTAACAAAATACCTATAACCTAACTTCGAGACAATAGGACTAGGTCCCCAAATATCTGAATGAACTACATCAAATGGGGTAGGCGCTTGTTTATTAACCCTAGAAATATAAGAAATGCGATGATGCTTAAACCGACAAGCATCACACCCAAAAGCGGTAAAGAGGAAAGATCTGGACATAATTTCTTGAGACTCGACATAGACGGATGACCCAAACGACAATGGATTTGAAACGGAGACAAAGAGGCACTCGAACACGCAACTGGAGTAGATGAAGCCTCAAAGAAATAAAGTCCGCCACTCACGCCTCTACCAATAATCCTTTTCGTCACACGATCTGAAAGATGCAATGAGTGGGAAAAAATGAGACATCACGATTATGATCACGGGTAAACTTACTAATAGTAAGTAAATTGAACGGGAAACCAGGAATGTATAAGACAGAGGATAATGAAAGAGAGGATGTGAGACAAATATCACCCCGCCTGCAATGTAAGCGAGATCCATTGACTACAGTAACACTCGGTAATGTCGAAGATGGACGGAATGAAGAAAAAATACCTTTGTTGCCACTCAGATGGTCAGAAGAACCAGAATCAATAACCCATTTACAAGGAGAGGAAGAAACACATGCAGTGGGCATACCTGTCCGAACAAAAGTAGCAGTGGAAGAAGCGAGGAAGAAGCGTCTGGGTATATCTCGCAAACTCATCATCGGTCATCAGTATTACCTTACCCTCACTAGGTGGAGGCAATTTGGGGTGGGGGAGCGGTTCAGTGTGAGAAGCAACATGCGCATATCGATCACCGGGCGGTTTACCATGCAACTTCCAACAATTACGAACCACATGATTCGCATCCCCACAGTGATAACAAGTACGAACCTCTCTACCTTCCCTACCTCCACCACGGCCACCACGACCACCATCACGACCTCTTCTACCAGAAGATCGACCACCACGGCCACTAGTCTCCGGACCCCGATTAGGGTGAGATGTCTGACTCACAAGAACGGAGGAATCACCAATGCTGGGGCCAAGCGAAGATGACTCGAGAGGCCGAAGCACACGAGAGAACACATCTGAAGAGAGCCAACACTGTGTGCCCGATAAAATTTGAGAGCGGCGATCGAACTCGGATCTCAAACCGGCTAAAAACCAAGAATAATCGAGATGTTCTCGTTGTGTCTGCATAGTACTAACATCGGTACTCAAAGGAAGCAAAGAACTCCATTCAGTCGCCAATTTCTTATAGTCCGTAAAATACTAGGTAACACTACGACCTTGTTGATCCTGGCGAAACATAGCACACGACAAGTCATACATCCGGTTCATGTTATCCTTGCCCCCATACAACACAACTAAATACTCCCACAAATCACGAACGTTGGAAGTATGAGCTACCAATTCAAATTGTCTCATCATCCATGGAATTCATGAGCTTCCAATACAAATCGATCGCACGTACCCAAGCGACATCGGTAGAATTAACTGTAGTGAGATGATCCTCCTTATTTTGCCCTTTTAAATTCATTTCAACAACCCGCCGCCACATTAAATAATTCTTGCCCGTTAATTTCTTATCCGTAATTTTTGTGCTAGTGGAGAAAACCTCAGAAACCATGGTTTTAGACTCCGTATTCCACGATGTCAACATCGAAAAAAGCCAACCAGACCAAACGAATCGCGAGAAACAAGTCGAGTGGCGAATGCAAAAAACCCCTAAAAACTTGTTGAATCAAAAACCAACCTGAATCGAGAGACCTACGAGGCTCTGACTGTCCGAACAAATTCGGTGAACCTCTCTCCGTGACGCGAGCAAGTTCCGGCGACCTCCGTGGCGGCGAATGCACGAGCAGTGGTCGCTAGGCGGGCGACTCAATCTCCCTATACGCAATCCTTCAAATCACGTCGCATCTCCTCCGGCGACTCAGATACGTGCGCAAGCTATACTGCGCATACCCACGAAAGAACAGAAAAGAAAAAAAATGAAAAGAAAAAAGAAGGATTAATGAAGAACAATCAGCACAGGAGATTAGAAGGATTCCTGCTATAATACCATGTTATTGAAGAAGAAGAGAAGAAGAAAAGAAGAGAAGGGTTTGTAGAAGCCGTAACCTAAATCATGGTTAGGCAGAACTATATATATGTTTGTGATAACAAATATACACCAAGACCCCCCAAACATATACCTTATACCAACTAAACCCTTAATACTTCTAACAAGAGTAATCGTCCACTATGGTTAAAAAATAAGAGGCACCATGTTCTATATCCTCCCCACAAATTACAATGTATCAAATCAAAAATATCATCAGCTTTATGTTCACTAATAAGAAATTTATCTCTAATCTACTTAGCACGAAGACATACATCACATGTTTTATTCTTTGTCCTAGAAAAATGATTAATATTAGGTAACAACTACCACTTTCTGTGACGGATGTCCTAACCATTTATACCACAAGTCCATTGAAGTCTAATACTAATTAAAATAGGAAACCGAATTAGAATATAGCTAAACTTCAGCACAGTTCGACATATGATGTAGGCATTCGACGTGTATCGGAGCGAGTCTGTCGTTTCGCGTGGGCATTCAGTCATTTCGTGTATTTCCCGTAAGAATGTCGCATCACAGGAGCAAGGCTCATTTTGAACCGCATCATTGTTCTTGTTCCCCATCAATGATAGTTTTGACGTTGGTCTCAAAACCGGTGATTATGTTCCTTTAGTTGCAAAGTCAGTTTATTTACAACTTACAAGCAGTATATCCAGCGTAAAGAAAAAGCAACAGCATTTCTACACAGTATTTCGCATATTGGCCAACTGACCCCTCGCTAAATTTACTCGAGGATCACATGATTCACTGTGTAAAGGTCATGAGTAAGTGCTCCTAGATCCGTCACCGAATTGGCGAATTACTAGTTAATTCGTTCAAGAAAAATATTAGGGGCATGTGTGATTCCATTTGGTTGGTTAGGTCAAAACTACAAACTCAACCACCCCTATTGATTCCGAATTAAATTTTCAAATTGAACCTAACTGAATAAAGTTTGGATCGAACCACTTGGTTTGGTTTGGTTTTGTGGTTTATCTTAATTCTTTTTAATCAACTTAACAAACATTAACAAAAACAAAACTAACAAAAAATTAACTTGGAATTAACATCATTAAAAAATAACCTATTAAAAGTAAATTATCATAGAAAAACGATACAAATTACAAAATAAACATAAAAATGGAAGAAAAAAAAAAGTCTTCCAAGCAAGGGGAACATGATTGTACCATCATATATCATCTCTTAGTTGTGAGCTTACCATTCACAATATTTATCCTTACAAACAAGGCGAACATGACTGTACCATCATATATACAATAGAGCTATGGCTATCCAGCGGTCGGGATGCTGACCGCAAGATCCAACGGCTATGAGCCAATTACAAATTATCCCTTACAAATAACCCTCACAACTATGACTCGAATTCAGATTGCGCCCTCAACTACCACTTTAAGCAATGTACCTCCCCAATTATGTCATCCAACGGTAATGAGTCAGTTACAAATAACCCCTTACAAATAACCTCTCTCAACTATGGGTCGAGTTCAGATTGGACCCATCTACTACCACTTGAAAAAATGTATCCCCTTAATTACACCTCAAGAGTCAAGATATACTGTCACTATACCTATAGCATGTGTACAAAGTTATAGTCTTATATAAATCCAATTGATTATCCTGATTTGTTGATGTGTATATTTGGTTTTACAAGTTTACTCCACGAATCATCGCAAGTGTGTAGATTGTCTTTTTTTTTAACAACTGTGGTTTTCAATTGTACTTGAATAGGCAATTATATATATATATATATATATATATATATATATGTGTGTGTGTGTGTGTGTGTGTGTGTGTGTGTGTGTGTGTGTGTGTGTGTGTGTGCGTGTGTGTGTGTGTATTAGTGTTTCTTTTTCACTAAAATTATATTCAAATATTTATACTCGTTTGGAAACGACCTTTGTTTAAGTGTGCATACAAAACACATGATCTAGAGTTTTGGGTGATGAAGGAATATGGAGTTGGAGACTCATGGACTAAGTCGTTATCTATTCCACTTGGTGTTGATTGGTTTCATAATCGTTTGGAAATTCTTACTTATTCAAAGTGTGGTAAAATAATTCTCTTTAATTTGAACAATGAGAGTTTATTTGGTGTGATTTGAAAAGCAGAGCTATTGCCAATATCCCGATTTATGGTTCACCTCCAAAATTTCATGCACATGTTTGTTTCCATAGCCTTGTTCGACCTGCATCATACAGAAATATCGCTAACAATGAAGAGAGAGAGAGAGAACAAAAATTAAGGAAAAGAAGACTAGAAAATAGAGGTAAAAAATCCCATGGCTCGTCTTCCTCTATCTAATTACAGACATCCTTTCTGGTCTACCCGTCAAAACCCTCCTCCGATTCTGCTCCATTTCCAAACAATGGTACTCCTTAATTGATAGCCCATGTTTCCTTAACCTCTACCTCAACACTAACTTAGACCTCTCCATAATAATCATCGATAACTACTTCTCTCGATCCTCCCTTGATTTCGACCCACTACAAAACCTCACCTTAATCCCACACCCATATATACCTAGTTGTGCCATTTTACTAAGTTCGTGCAATGTTGGTGATGATTATAAAGTGATATCACTAATACAGTTGAAGGATGATTATTGGAAATGTCTTGGGTCTGAATTGAGTTTATATAGTTTGAAATCAAATTCTTGGAAAAAGAATAAAGTGTTTCCTTACCAACATGATTGTGGTCTGCCATGGGGTGTTCCTTTATAAGGTGGGTTTCATACTATTGTTTAGAAATGTAGCGATTGCAAGTGGCCAAAACTGTTGGTTTGTATTGATATTGCTACCGAGAATTATAAAACCTTGTCATTACCAAAAATCCCACATGAAAATTTGCATGATTTGAGTTTGGAGAGATTTGGAAACGACATTTGTTTGAGTATGCATACCAAAACACATGATCTGGAGTTTTAGGTGATGAAGGAATATGGAGTTGGAGAGTAATGGACTAAGTTGTTATCTACTCCACTTGGTGTTGATTGGTTTCATAATCGTTTGGACATTCTCGCTTATTCAAAGTGTGGTCAAAGAATTCTCTTTAATTAATTTGATCAATGTGGAGTTTATTTGGTGTGATTACAAAAGTAGAGTTATTGCCAATATCCCAGTTTATGGTTTACCTCCAAAACTTCATGCACATGTTTGTTTCTATAGGTTAGTTCGACGTGCTGCAAACCATAAATCGGATATTGGCAATAGCGCTGCTTTTCAAATCGCACAAAATAAACTCCCCATTGTTCAAATTAAAGAGAATTCTTTGACCGCACTTTGAATAAGAAAGAATGTCCAAACGATTACGAAACCAATCAACACCAAGTGGGGTAGATAAAAACTTAGTCCTTGACTCTCCAACTCCATATTCCTTCATCACCCAAAACAATAGATCATGTGTTTTGGTGTGCACACTTAAACAAAGGTTGTTTCCATATCTCTCCAAACTCAAATCATGCAATTTTTCATGTGGGATTTCTGGCAATGGCAAGGTTTTATAATTCTCGATAGCAATATCAATACAAACCAACAATTTTGGCCATTCGCAATCGCTACATTTCTGAAGACCTTGTAAAAGAACACCCCATGGCAGACCAGAATCAATATGGTAAGGAAACACTTTATTCTTTTTCCAAGAATTTGATTTCAAACTATAAAAACTCAATATAGTTTAAGGATGATTATTGGAAATGTCTTGGGTCTGAATTGAGTTTTTATAGTTTGTAATTAAATTCTTGGAAAAAGAATAAAGTGTTTCCTTACCATCTTGATTATGGTCTGCTATGGGGTGTTCCTTTACAAAGTGGGTTTCATACTATTGTTTAGAAATGTAGCGATTGTGAGCGGTCAAAACTGTTGCTTTGTATTGATATTGCTACAGAGAATTATAAAACCTTGCCATTTTTAGAAATCCCACACGAAAAATTGCATGATTGGAGTTTGGAGAGATTTGGAAATGACCTTTGTTTAAGTGTGCATACCAAAACACATGATCTAGAGTTTTGGGTGATGAAGGAATATCGAGTTGGAGAGTCATGGACTAAGTTGTTATCTACTCCACTTGGTGTTGATTGGTTTCGTAATCGTTTATACATTCTTGCTTATTCAAAGTGTGGTCAAAGAATTCTCTTTAATTTGAACAATGGGGAGTTTATTTGGTGTGATTTGAAAAGTAGAGCTATTGCCAATATCCCGGTTTATGGTTTGCCTCCAAAATTTCATTCACATGTTTGTTTCCATAGCCTTGTTTGATCTGTTGCATACAGAAACATCACTGACAATGAAGGGAGAGAGAACATAAATGAAGGAAAAGAAGACCAAAAAACATAGGTAAAAAATCACATGGCCTGTCTTTCTCTTGATCTAATCACAGACGTCCTTCCAGTCTACCCGTAAAAACCCTCCTCCGATTCCACTTCTTTTCCAAACAATGGTACTCCTTAATTGATAGCCCACGTTTCATCACCCTCCACCTCAATACTAACTCAAACCTATCTATTATCACAGATTCCCAGATATTCTATATTCACAGAAAGAAATCCATCAATTCCTTGGACTAGTCAACTATATGGCAGATTTCTTACCAAAGCTATTTGCCCCTACAGTATGGCTGTTCCCCATGTGTGGGTACCCCGGAATGCTCTTCCGAACCCCGCGCTCCCTTTTTTAGGGGAACGCGACACGCGGAAGGACATCATGCTTTCCATTCTATATTCCCTTGTTTAGGGGAAGACAAAATTAAAAATGCAGAAAGAGTGTTGTCAAAAAGCGCGTTGAATACGCCTCGGTCGCCGAGTGAGCTTTGGTCCATTGTGAGAGCTTTGGATTTTTCCGCATCTCACCCTCCCTTCTTTAGGGGAAAATAAAATACAGAAAACGCATCACCCCTTTCATTCCCATCGCCCCTTGTTTAGGGGAAAACGGAAAAGTGTAAAAAAAGGATGTCGTGAAGGCACGTGGGAACACGCCCTGCCTCACTATGGACTTCTTGAAAATCGCCTTAGGTCATTATGAATGCATTGGTTTTCTCCGTGTCGCACCCTCCCTTATTTAGGGGAAGACAGGACACAGAAAATGTATCACCCTTTTCATCCCCATCGTCTCTTGTTTAGGGGAAAACGGGAAAGTTAAAAAAAAAAAGAGGATGTTACGAGCCTCACTATGACCTTAGGCTTATTTTGGATCGCTATGAGTGCATTGGGCTTCCCCATACATCATCCTCCCTTGTTTAGGGGAAAACAAGATGCAGGAAATGCATCACCCTTTTCATTCCCATCGTCCCTTGTTTAGGAGAAAACAGAAAAGTGAAAAAAAAAAAGATGTTGCGGGCCTCACCGTGATCCAAAATGTTTAAAACAGAGTCGCCATCTTTATTTTAAGGAGAAATAAAGAAAAACAAAAAATAACCAGAGTTTGTAAAAAGGAGTTCGGAGGCTAAGTTACGAGGTGGGAAGGTATTAAGTACCCAACTCGTCTTTTCGGTCTCAAAAACAGTTTTTGGCTAAAATATGCTTTTATTATATTTATCTAGCAAATGAAATAAAGCATTAAAAGTAGATATATCTGTATCTACTTTATTTATAGACTTGCAACCACCTCCTTCCAATAATTACAAATGCATTTAAAAATATTTGGCCATAATAATGCTCTTTTTAATGCTATTTTCTATAGAAATCCGGGCAGCACAACTGCTTATATTTTTTACATTGGGCCGGATGAAAATAGCATTTTTTATATAAAACTTTTAAAGGTTTACCTTTAAGAGCGTGAGGTGCGCTCGCTATGTCTTTCTGGGATAGTGAGTCTTTTGCTGTTGTTGCGGTTCGGGCTGAATAACTGCTTCCGAAAGTTGCTTTCAGGCATCGTAAAATGGGTGGAGCAACTACTTGCGTTTTGCTGTTGTTTGCTTGCTGCTGGCGGAAATCGGGCAGAGCAACTACTTGCTTCTGGCAGATTTGGCCTTTGGATTCGGGGAGAGCAACTGCTCTTTTTGGGATTTTTGGACCGGGGAAATAGGGTGGAATCCTAGCTGGAAGGCTAAGGCTCACTTTGACCGGTTGGTTTTGATTTTGGAGGAGATTTGGCAGAGCTTCAAGGCTTATAGGATGAGGGGTTTCTCTCTATCTCACGATCGCTCTCTACTGCGTAAAATAAACGCTGAACAGTATGAGTGAGAATTTCTCGGCCCTCAATTCTGAAGACGGGCACTCGTATTTATAGGCTGAAGAAAGGACTCCTTCGGCATTTGCAATTTTCTTATGTGCTTCATTAGCTTGTACCGCGAGCTTGAGAGCTTGTACTAATTCTCAAATCGTAAACACTGTTGAGGCTCTGGGCGCCGACCCCATGCAAAGTGGGTGTTGCGCCTGCTTCCTTTGTAGGCAGCGCCAGGTTCCATTTTTAGCCTCCTTTTTGACACTTTGGCCCCTGCATTTTACTATTTTACGCATCCAGCTTTGTTAGTTGCATTTTTAAACCCTGTAACTTGATATTTGTTAAGTTTTAACAGGTCTTGATATTGCATGTCATGTTCCATACCAGGGGGTATGAAATTGGGGTGTTTACACCATGCTGAAAAAAGATCCTCCTCCTTGGACTACAAGACAAACTGAAGCTGTCAAGTCAATCAAACAGCTGGCAAACACAATGCTCCCTTTAAAGATTCCTACTTCGTCAGAAAAAAGGATCCTTCAGACAGACGTAAGTGATGAATATTGGGCAGCGGTTGTGACGACCCGACCCGGACCCCAATGCGAGATCCCGAATCGCGCCGTCCAAATAATCAAGTTAAACACACAAGCATGCACAAGTAGGATTATAAAATTCATGTGGCGCAACATTGCATACAAATAACAACTCGGCTACACTTGGCCGGAAAAACAACTTAAATTAAACAAGTCATCGGCGACGCATACCGAACCCAACAACTACTCCTACAATTAACACATGCTTATAAAACCTCAACGGCCACAACATGCCGGAGACAACAACAATAATAATACTTTAAACAAGCTTTAGCGGAAGAAACTGTGATGAACCAACAACATATAAACAGGCTCGACATATAGTCGGCATACCAAAAGATTACAAGTGACAAATATTTAAGTTACTACAACAACAAACCCCAAGCCAAGTCTACATGACTTGCTTCCCAACGTCCTTTCCAAAATAAAAGATTAACCAGTTAAAGTCCAAAAGAGCAACCTCGCTCACAACGTCCAAGCGAATACGTGAGTCTAGCGTGGGACGTCTCCTCGGCTTTGATCTAAGGAAAACAAAGCAAACAAATAGGGTAAGTCGAAAGACTTAGTAAGTTACTAAAATATGCATGTTCATGTTATGGCATGACATTTATCACAATTATGGCATGTTATCATCATTTAACACTTAGCACATTATCATCATATGGCACTTAGCATATTGTTCACATAAGTGCGTAAAATGAATCATACAAGTAGGATATGATAGTCACGGCCGCTTCGTAGCTCCTGCAAAACATTCTGTTACTGGTTCGTGCCATCGATGTTATGTGAATTCATCGACTCATACCGAGAACCTACTCGATTTCATTAGCAAGCCAATGCGGCACGTATTGATACGGCAAAGGGTTACTTCCCCACCTGCGGCCACACAAGGTGTGTGTGAAGTCCCGTGCGGCGACCATAGCGAGCACGAATCCCATAATTCGTGAAGGCGATGCATCGTCCCCACCTCGACTTGATAAACAAACCAATTAATGCCAGCTGGACTCAATGCAATGCACAAGTAGATATTTACTTGACTTAAACCAATTAAGGACCGAATTCGACAAGAGCGAACTCGACCAACCAAGTAGGGGTTAATCTCTACCATAATCATGTGAAGGCAATTAACTGCTCAAAACCAATGCTTCATAACAACTTTGCAATTAATTCTATCAAGCTCATATTTGAGTAAACTTAATCAAACGGTATCCAAACTTCGTAGGGATTGAAATTAGAGTTTAACATGTTCAATTCTTCCCTAGAGTCGACTCCGTTGAGTCTTTCCTCTAAATTCCCAATTTTGGGGAAAATGAAGCTATATGCTTCACAACCCAACCTAGGTCACTTCTAAGTTCAACAAGGATATAAATTCACCCAAAACATTTCAATGTAATTCATGTTCCTTATATAGTCCAATATTAAGGATATAACCCATAACAATTTTCACACATATCACATAGGCATAATTTAGGGCATTCCCAATTAATATCACTTTCATCAACAAACATACTACATATTTCTAACATGTTCAAGACCTCAATTAACATGATGAAAGAGTAATTTAAACTCCCAAAGGCAAGAAATCCACCTAGACATGCTCCTAGCAAAATCATACATTTAAAATTCAAATGGAAAGCATAGGAAGCAATTATGTGTCCTCATTGACCTCACACATCATAAACTTTGTTTCCTTAGGGTCAATGAGAACTAAAATGAAGAAGAGTAACTTACCTAGCTTGAGTGAAAACTCAAGAGAATCAAAATCTAAACGGTGAAGTCGTTCCTTTCGTCGCACCCGTCAAGAATCCGAAGTTTGGCGGCAATCGAACGGTGGAATCCTTGTGGATCGGAGGAAGAAGAAGAACTAGGGCTCAAAACTCAAGCCCCCAACTCTCTCTCTCTCTAATGTGTGAGAATAGGATGAACAAATGAGAGACTTTACTGAAAATTGGTCAAGGTTTGGTATTTATACTTCCAACAAGAGAAGGGTACAAGAGGAATTTCTCAAGTGCAATTAGTGGAAATTAGGGAGTGATCAAACACTAAACCAACCTAAATTAACTTCTAATTAGTGTTAGGACATGATTAGGACTAAGTATGGGTGGTTAGGAAGGGTTTAGAGGGGGTTTAATGAGGGTAGGATAGGCATTTCACGTCATAACTCAAAACAGGGGAAAATCCCGTAATTCCACAACCAGGGGTTGAGGCGGGCGCCTCATGCAAGCCCAGGTGGGCGCCTCATTTGCTGAGGCTTCTTCCAAGTTCAGTCCATTTTGTAATTGCTCCCTGCATTTGAGGCGGGCGCCTCGCAAGGTGCCATGCGGCCGCCCGCCCGTAACCTCTAAAACTTGGTCTAAACTTGTCCTAAATGATCTCAAACTTATGGGTAACCATTCTAAGGTCTAACCCTACTCAAAACGAGTCGGAAACACACCCGAACAACTCCCGGAACAAGATAGAACAAGGCGCGAACCACGCGATGAATGATCAACGAATCAAACTACAATCAAACACCATTCAAACTAGGATAACTTGGACATGAAAGAGACTTGTTTCAACATGGTTAAGACCTGGATATAAAGCCAAGAACTCAATGAACACTTCGTACGACGAAATAGAAGCAAATACGAGCAACGAGGGGAATCGCTAAGGCCAAAATCAAAACGATCGAACCGGCGATTCAACAAACAAACTTACGTGATTCTAAACATGTTATGAACTTCAAGAATGATTCTAAGACGTTTATAAACTAGGTAAACATGCTCACAATCAACAAGAAATCAAGAAGACAAGCATACGATGCACATGCAAGAATATGGGGCGTTACAGCGGTACTTCTTGTCCAAAGTGAAAATAATCAGAGAACAATATATGGATACAAAAGTGGTACATTTAAGCCATCAGAACAGCATGATACAAAAGTGGTACATTTAAGCCTTCCCCGGCTCAGACAAATGAATGTCCTTGATTTCTGTTGGATGAAGAAGGGTTGTGATGGTGGGAAAGAGTTTGTAGGAACTGGGAAACTGGGTTTGTCTTTTCGATCGGAAAAATGTCAAGGGCTATGGTGGAAGCACCTATATGAGGATCTGGATGTTCTAGTTGGAAGGCTTGTGGGGTAGAGTTTTTGGATGTGGTGGCTATGTTCGTAAGGGAGGTCGTAATGACTTATGAATTCATCTTGGTGGGTTTGTTTGTGGATAGGGATTTTGGGGACCAAAGAGTGAGTGGAGGGGATGGCTCATTGTGGGTGAACTGGGGGATTGGCTGAGGGTCAAAAGTAGTTTTGACGAAAGGGGTTGTGGGTAATCTCTAAGGATCATCGGCGAGTGTTGCCATTCTTTTCTGTTTGTGTTGCCGTTCTAAGTCTGTGAGCTAGGCTCTGAGAAACTTCATCTCTGCTTCCTTTCTGGTTAGGGAAGAGGAAACTTGGGGAGATGGTGAAGAATGGACAACTTGGAGAAGTTCTTGGTAGAGAACTTGGATCTTGAGACGGATCTCATCTGTCATGCTTTCAAGTGACTTCACCCTTGAGGAGAGATTGTTTTGGGTTTGTGAAAACATGCTTTGCTGAGAGATTATCCGTTTAAGCGCTTTTGTTTTGGGCAACTGCATTTTCACTTTGCCAATTTAGGGTAGCTTCTGCGGCACTGACAGGGATTGAGTTAATGTTTGTTGAATTCTTGACTTTCCAGGCATGTTTGGTTCTTTGATATAGAAGTTCAAACGAACCTAGGGGGGGAATTCTGCTTGGTATTCTTGTGGATTGGAGGCTGGAGCAAGCATATGACACGACAAAGGAGATGAATAGAGCATTGGACCTTTGTGAATGATGGATAGAGCTCTTTGGTAGTAAGGAGGGAGGTATGAGCATGGTCTATGGAACATTAGGTCACATATGGTTTTCAGCAGGGAGAGAGTTGTTGTGTCTATTGGTGAGCTGGAAGAAACCACTGGAATAGTTTGAACATGTTGTGGAACTGGGGTGGGACATTGTCAAGCTGGCACTGGAAGAGGTAAAAGAGGAGTTTAATAGAATTAAACGAGATTCCTATGGTAGATGTTTCAAACAAATACCAAAAGAAACAGAGTGCTTCTTTAGGGAATCGGAACAGGTCATGGATATGGAAGATACTAAGGAAAGGATAATCTGGATGGAACTTGAGTCCTTTCATGAAGAGACCATGGCGATGGAGAAGGATGGTAAGGAAATTTTGATAACTTGGAGTGGCCCGCTGCTTGAGTGCTATGTCTGCAATGACTTCTGTTATTTCACCAGGGAGAGAAAGGACAGGGATCAGTTCTGGTGTTTCAGGGTTGGAGGAGGAGGAAGGGGCTTCATTGATGGGGAATACCATTGGGATGATATTGGAGTTGTGTTCAAGGTTGGTTTCTTTGGAAACTCTACATAACTTTTTTATACTCTTTTGGCCTTGAGAGAAAGTCTGCAAGGACATTTGTTGTTCCTTTGATATGTTTGACAGTGAATTTTCATTGAGAGAACCAATTTGACCATCTTAACAGTTGTGCCTGAGGAAGTATCTTTCGCTTGAATTGGAGCATGCGGGGAAAAGAGGACATGTCCATTTTGACTTGAAATTCGTGCCCGATTAGATGGAATTGAAAATTTTCTATTCCCCTTTGACTGCAAGGATTTATTGATGATGTGGCTTCCAAAAACTAGCAGGGAGTATTTTTGGATTTAGGATGGAGACTACGGATCCTGTATCAAAGAAGGCTATAACTTGGATGGGCTTAGCATATGTAGATGTGAGAAGGTGGATTTTGGCCAGGGGCATAGGTTGACTTTTTTGTACAGGTATGATGTAGGGAAGAGGATTCAACATGAAAACCCTTGGCATTGGATCATCGTCTGATAAGTCGGAATCTATTTCTGATGAATTACTTGGATAGGCAATTGAACAGAATATAGAATCACCCGGTTCATCATCAAGAGAATACAGGGACTCGAGGTCAGAGAGATCTATCTGCTCAATTTGACTGAGCCGGGGATAGGCAATCCATAACTACTTCCCACTCTCCTCCCTTGATTTCAACCCACTCCAAAATCTCACCTTAATCCCACACCCATATCTACCCAGTTGTGCCATTGTACGAAGTTCCCGCAACGACTTGCACCTCCTAGATGGGCCCTACACCAACCTCACCTTGTTCAACCCCTCAACCCGCAAGCACTTAAATTTCCCCTACCCTGATTTTGACCGGCCGGACCTGGATCTGGATTGTGAAGCTTATTTTGAATTTGGGGTGGGGTTTGATTATATGGCTGATGATTATAAAGTGATATCGATGTATCGCTAATACAGTTGAAGGATGATTATTGGAAATGTCGTGGGTCTGAATTGAGTTTCTATAGTTTGAAATCAAATTCTTGGAAAAAGAATAAAGTGTTTCCTTATCATCTTGATTCTTATTTGCCATGGGGTGTTCCTTTACAAGGTGGGTTTCATACTATTGTTTAGAAATGCAGTGATTGCGAGTGGCAAAAACTGTTGGTTTGTATTGATATTGCTACCGAGAATTATAAAACCTTTCCATTGCCAAAAATCCCACATGAAAAATTTCATGATTTGAGTTTGGAGAGATTTGGAAACGACCTTTGTTTAAGTGTGCACTCCCAGCAAGCTCTTGACATTCTCTTCTGAATTTCTTTCTCTAAATCTCTGGAGCTATCTGCACGAGGTCTTCTTGTATATATACTCGAGCTAGAGTCCCGAAGTAACAAGAAAATCAAATACTCCAAGGAAACATAAATTTAGCAAATAAATAATTAGTTTCCAAAAATGGTTTCCTTATTAAAACCAAAGATCTTTACCAAAGATTTGGTCAAAGATAAACAAGGACTCTTGAGAGCTTTTAAAAAGTACTAGTCAAGTGCACGCGCGTTGCACGCATGTTGCACGTGTTGTTAATGATTTTTTAGTGAGATGTTATTTTCACTACATTTTTTACTTATCTACCACATTATTGGTTATTAATTTTAATTTATGTATGTTTAGACAAAACTGTCTATTAATTAATTACTTGTTATTTGAAGTTGAACAATATATTTGTTATTTCTAAATTATACTCCCTCTGTTTCTAAATTATTGTCTCTTTTGACCAGACACGCTGTTAAGAAAAAGTAATTGACTGTATTATAAATATTGGTGTAATGCATGATTTTTTTTTTCTTTAATACCCTTGTGTATGTGGTTATAATTGAAGTACGTAGAAAAAAATGAGGGTAAAATGGTAAAAGTATTTTTTTTAAAGGAAAGTTATGAAAGAAGACAATTATTTTAGAAAAGAAAAAAAAAGAAAAGGAAGGAAATTATTTAAAAACAAAGGGATTATGTGATACTTCGATACTATAATAAAATATTAATTTGATTTAAACATTATTTTATATAAACTTAAATTCAATAATAATAATATGGTTGGTATTGAATTGATTATTGGTTAATTTATTCATAATTAATATTTAGAATCAATTGTTATGGTAGGCAAAATGTACAAAGCTTTACTATATGGTATCAAAATATGATTTTACAATTGGATAAAAAAAAATTACAATTATATTTTGTAATTCATCTAATTCTAACTTTTTTTATTTCAATAAATAACGATCCCACGTTTTCTTAATATTCGGTTGATAAAAAATATTTTTTTAATATTAGTTTTTTATTATGTAACGTAACTGTAGCCATGGATTTTATGGATATAACATTTAGGAATAATAAAATAAATAAATAATTATGTTGTTTATGTGGACGGTAACCAAATATCATTTGATATTTTTTCACTTAGAAAATTATGTAGGTAACATTATTAGATAACTTTAACAAAGGCAAAAAATTAAGGGGTAATTTTGTCCAAACATGTGTTTAATTGATACAATAAATAGTAAAGTATTGGATAAGTAAAAATTGTAGTGAAAATAGACCCTCCTTTTTTTTAATAGTGTATTATCGTACCTAGTAGGAGGATAAATAGAATTAAAGCTTTCAAAATCTAATAATTAAAGAAATTTCATTCATTATATTTATTTTTTTATACAAACTCAAAACAAATTTGAAATCTCATTTTCAAATTAAGTGACCTTACTTCGAAAAATATAAATATTCATAATATGGTTAATTTGAATATAACTTATTAATAGTGCATTTTCTATTTATTTTTTAAAAGTTATATATTCATATTAAGAAATAAAATAATCAAAGATAATATACTTACTTTAACGTTAATATGTATCTATGGGTTTTTGTACATTTCTTAACATATGAAGGTCTATTCAAAAATTTCAGCACCGAAAGGATAGTGAAAATCCTAACAACAATTGTTTAGTTAACTGATTAGTGGTTTGTTAGGTATCAATATGTTCATTTTAAGGTTAATTGTAATAGTCAAAATATTAAATACAATAAACTGTAAACTTTAGATTTCTTCTCCAACAAATACTGTATTTTTCATTTTTTCCGTCATCATCTTGAAAATATTGCTTCTTTTTGTAACTCATTTCTTTTTAATTTGTTCACTGATAATCACTAAACATGCTAATGATTTCCTAAGTATCTCTATACACACTAACAAATATGTTATTATAGTTAAATAAATTCATATAACTTTAGTAATATCTGCAACAATTTCATCATAACAATTTTGAAATATATTAAAAACATAATCTCAAGATGTAAGGTTATATACTTATTACCCACTCTCAGTCTCTCACAATTGTTGTAGTTTCTAAGAAAAAATCATTCATCTTTTAGTTATCTCTCAAACTTCTTCTTCTCTTTCTCTCCCTACTCTGCAATTTATGTAACATATTAGATATGATAATAAACCATACAAAGGGTAACAGAAGAATGTGTAAATATTATTAGTAGTGGTTAATTTGAAAACAACATACTTACTTCAACGTTAATATATACTCCCTCTGTCCCTAAATTATCGTCTTGGTGGACTTGGTGCACGGTTTAAAAAAACACATTTGACTAGATTATTAATATTAGTTTGATGTGTAGTTTACTTTAAATCTCATGTGCATATAACCCATAATTAAAGTAGGATGAAAAAATAAGGATAAAGTGGTAAAAGTGTTGTCCTAAAAAGGAACGTTTCAAACAAGGCAATTGTTTTGGGACGGACGAAAAAGGAAAGTGGGACAATAATTTGGCGACGGATGGAGTATATCCATATATTACAAAATAAAATAACTAAAGACAACATACTTACTTTAACGTTATGTGTAGGATAACGGGTTCTATACATTTCTCAACATTTGAGTGTTTATTCGAAAATTTCAATATTTAAAAGATAGTGAAAATCATAATTAATTGATAGGAGATATTTGTTAGGTACCAATATGTTAGTCTTTACTCTTTAGAGTTACTTGTAGCATGCAAATATTAAAGGGAGAAAACTGTAAATTATTTTTTTCTTCTCTAACAAAATGCACATATTCATAAAATGTGTTTTCCATTGTTTTCTTCATCATCTTAAACAATAGCTCTTTTTTAAAAACTCATTTCTCTTAGTTTGTTCACTAATAATTAGTAAACTCGCTACCGATTTGTTTAAAATCTCGACAATCACCAACAAATTTATTACAGTCGTTCAAAAAAATTCATACACCTCTAGTAATGTTTACCTAAATTTCACCATAACAAATTTTAAGTATTTTAGAAACATTACATCAAAATCTATGGTTGATTACCTAAAAAAGTCTTGTTTTTTTTAAAACATGATTTAAGGTTGATTATCTTTATTGTTACCTAGACACTGTACGTAAGAAAACACTCACACTTTTATATAGAAAGAGAAATATGGTCATAACAAAAGTTATTTAGTTAACTTAATAGAGATATGTTAGTAGGATCTATAACTTAGGGACCAATATGATAGTCTTTTAAGGTTTCTTGTCGTAGTTAAAATTTTACCGTTACAAATATTAAATAAATTTTAAAAGGTGAAGTGCACCAAAATATAGGGCCCAAATAGGTAGCCCAAAAGAGTATCCCAAAAACATACTTAGAAGAATGGGCCAAGCCCATACCCGTAAGGAGGTCCAAGCCCGTATCCAAGTGAGGGTCCAAGCCCAATTATGTGAAGAACACATTAGTATAAATATGGGGAGACTGCCCCATAAGGAGAGGATCAGCCCCTTCATCTCTTTCTCTCCCGCCATTTACATACATACACTGTCTCCACTTTTTTCTTTCCATGTATCATATATAACATATACTGATTATCACACCTGAGGGTTTATGGGGACACCCCCACCCACTCACGGTGCTTTATTTTGCAGACATTACATATCAGATATCCTACCGCGACGACCACCGTCGGACCACGACTCCGGCGATACTAACATGATGTCACCTTCGGCACCCCGGACACGACACGACAAGGTCACCACATTTTTAGCGTGATCAGTTTGGTACCGTTGTCGGGAAACGACTACATTTTATCCCTCTCTACCATGGACTTCGTCGTACATGGCGGAGCTCTGTTCATGGGTGCCGGAACTTACCTTGAAAAACAAGGTCTACACTTTTAGTATGAACTGGGCGAAAAAACCAAGCACGGAATAGCAAGCAAAGACCACGAATAGATGTGGCCTGAACAGACGGGCACAACGACGCAAACAACGCCGTCATCCGAGCTCCAAGACACCACCAATTGTCGTCACAAGCTGTTGGAAATTACCGCCTTCGTCACGCGCCGACGCAGTACTCTTCAAGCAGAAATGCTCTTTACCGGAGTATGAACAGAAAAGCAACACCACCAACAACTGGGTCTTGAGGAGGCGAGCTCACTGCCGTAAAAATCACAGTCAACGTAGCTGTCATGCTCCCCCACACGCCGCCAGAAGTGGCTGAATACTCCACCGTTTATCACACGTCGACAGTTTTGATCGGAAGCCTTCCTGGTGCACTGCAGGAATCGAAACACGAAACGGACAACACCATTAGGTGCGCACAGCCCAAGAGAGTTCAACGCCGCCAAAATCGCCGTAAACGAAGCAACCACGCTCCTCCGCGCACTGCCAAAAGCGGCTGAAAGCTTCACCGTCCATCCACTCGTCGGCCACCTTCCCATCAGACTTAGCGTGTTTGTGGGTCTTCGACGAACTGCTCTCTGTCTGTCAGGTGCTATTATTCCTGCTCTATCACTATCTAATTGGTTTCCTTTCCTGCCACCTTGATATTAGTTCAATTGTCGACTACCATTTACAATTGTTTATTGTGTGGTCCACTGTGAGTTATAATATTCCATAACAATATGTAATTATTATTAAAGCACAAAGTCACATTGCAATTACTACTTTTTGTGTGCATATACATTGCACGGATTATAGATTATGAATTAAAACATTTCCTAATGATGCCTCCACTATCACTTAACATTTAATATTGTTTTGTCATTTAATTGTGTGTCAAACAAATTATAATATAATGACCATCATTATTAAAAGTAAGTCACATGATTCTGATTTCAAATAAAATTACATAAATATATTTGGGTATACCTGATTATATATTTACGTTACATTCGCATAAATTATGGAACCACTACCGCTAGATACCGCCCATAATTAATCAACGATGTGACTATATTATGATTTTGAGACACTAATTCTCTTGAAAATCATTAATTATTTTCGAATACTTGATCATGTATTCGACATCGCACAAACATGCTTATGATTTTTTTCCTAATTACGTGACGAACAACAATATGACTTAAATACATTGGACGTGATATAAATTATCATGATGAGTTCGATTCATTGTACAAAATTATTTGACGAACTGAAATTATTTGCCGAGCTGAAATTATATGCCGAGCTGAAATTATTTGCCGAGCTGAAATTATATGCCGAGCTGAAATTATTTGACGAACTGAAATTATTTGACAAGCTGAAATTATTTGACGAACTGAAATTATTTGACAAGGTGAAATTATTTGACGAGCTGAAATTATTTGCCGAGCTGAAATTATATACCGAGCTAAAATTATATGCTGAGCAATAACATAACTTAATCGATTAGATGAAATATATATTACCTCGTCGAGTATGATTTATTGTACGCAACTACTATATGATAGCATGCTTTAGCGCTCCCCGTAGCAAGTACAAATATTTTCTTATAAATTTAACAACATTATTTTAATTAAATGTACACGAGCTCGTTAGCCTCGTCAACTTAAATATTATATTATTAAACTTTCATCGGTATATAATAGACAATTAAATATGATTCGAGTTCGCCTACCTATAAAAAACATAACATGCAAATTGAAATTGATTTGTAACTACTTGCCCACTCATGCCCAACAGTTATAAAAAATTCATCGCATAAAGCTCGCAAATTACTAGTTCAATGTTACTAGCTCGGAATAACATGCTTAGTCCACCTATCATATGTTAGCACGACACATGCATTCTCTCATGCTCCATACTCAAATACTTACATCTTATAAATTCATCGTATCTTCTAATAGCGCGAAGTGTCGCCGCAATAATTTGTTTCATATTCTCGCATAATAGGCCCATATTCAAACAATCTTATCTTATATGATCAATATGCTTGGACTATGACAAATATTATATGACGAAAATATTTGTGATAAAACGTGATTTTTGCCTATACAAAGATGCTCCTAAAACTTTTAGGTACAAAATACAAACGAGCATAGCCTCGGCAACCACGATCAATAACACAAATTATTCTTCTACAAACTATTACTTGATTGTTTACAAGGTTACGTGCCTACCTCGCCTCGCCGAGGTCACATTTTAGGCCATGCGCCCACATTTTTACTACTTGCAGTTAATAACAATAATTAACTGGGGGCTGGTACTGAGGCATGAAGGAAATGCATATCTTTATTACTTCTCGATCTACATATACACTTCTACGCTCAAGAAGTAGGGGGCTACCACTACCACTGATGCCACTACCACTGATGAGAGATCCTACAGCATATTTGTTTATATGGCAGGGACCCACGATCATTATAGCTAAATTCATGGCATTTTCATTCATATTGGCCACAGGGCCACAGACCGGGATTATCAGTAATAATATAAACTATTACTTAGTATCTTCGCATATTATTCACGTGCCCATGCACGCCACGCTCGCGCCAGAGCTCGAGCTTCAGACTATGCTCGCGCCAATGCAGAGCTTCATATTATTATTATTCACGTGCCCGTGTACGCCACGCTCTCGCCAGAGCTCGAGCTTCAGACTATGCTTGCGCCAATGCCGAGCTTCATATTATTATTATTCACGTGCCCGTGCACGCCACACTCTCGCCAGAGCTCGAGCTTCAGACTATGCTCGCGCCAATGTCGAGCTTCATATTATTATTATTCACGTGCCAGTGCACGCCACGCTCGCGCCAGAGCTCGAGCTTCAGATTATGCTCGCGTCAAAGCCCGAGCCTCAGATTATTATTTACGTGCCCGTGCACGCACGTTCGCGTCAAAGCTTGAGCTTCAGATTATACTCTGGCCAGAGCCCGAGCCTTAGATTATTATTTCTCGCGCCCGAGCACACTACGTTCGCGCCTATGCCTGAGCTGCAGCTTGCAGGTTATATTTCATACATGTGCACGTTCTTCGTATTATTTATGTGACTAAGCATGTCACATCTGTCCTAGAGCGTCGCATTACACTTGTTCCATATGTTTGCTCGTCTGACCTGATTGAGCTCTACCTTGTCCTCCCGCTCGAGTCTACTCGCGGTCGAGTTGTACACCGCGCCTACCTGCGCTTATGCTCCGTGCTCCAGTTTACGCTCGACATGAGCTTCATATTGTGCCCCAGCTCGGCATCACAGTTACTCTCGGCAGGAGCTTCTACGAGTGTTTAGCACATTACGCTCCCCTGGCATCCATCATGCTTTCATCAGCATTTGCTGCTACACTCGACATGAGCTTCATATTGTGCTCCAGCTCAGCATCACTACTACGCTCGGCACGAGTTCTACGAGTGTTTAGTACGTTACGCTCCCCTAGCGTCCATCACGCTTTCATCAGCATTTGCGGCTACACTCGGCATGAGCTTCATATTGTGCTCCAGCTCAACATCACTACTACGCTCGGCACGAGCTTCTACGAGTGTTTAGTATGTTACGCTCCCCTAGCGTCCATCACGCTTTCATCAGCATTTGCGGCTACACTTGGCATGAGCTTCATATTGTGCTCCAGCTCAGCATCACAACTACGCTCGGTACGAGCTTCTACGAGTGTTTAGTACGTTACGCTCCCCTAGCATCCATCACGATTTCATCAGCATTTGCGGCTACACTCGGCATGAGCTTCATATTGTGCTCCAGCTCAGCATCACTACTACTCTCGGCACGAGCTTCTACGAGTGTTTAGTACGTTACGCTCCCCTAGCGTCCAACACGCTTTCATCAGCATTTGCGGCTACACTCGGCATGAGCTTCATATTGTGCTCCAGCTCAGCATCACTACTACGCTCGGCATGAGCTTCTATGAGTGTTTAGCACGTTACGCTCCCCTAGCGTCCATCATGCTTTCATCAGCATTTGAAGCTACGCTCGGCATGAGCTTCATAGTGCAGTTCGAGGTCACTTTATTTGAGGTCAATGCCTCATACCTATTTGCATCCTTGCTTGCCGAGGTAAGACCTATTGGCCTCCTCGCCAAGCCGAGGAGAGGCCAGGCTCTAATGCCTCATACCTATTTTCCTCCTCGGGACGCCAAGGAGAGACCAGGCTCCTAGCGCCTCATACCTATTTGCCTCCTCGCTAAGTCGAGGAGAGGCCAGGCTCTAATGCCTCTAAATACATACTGCATCCACATGAGCATTTCAAACACATATACAAGTTACTAAATACATGCATTTCATTCATCATTGCATAAACATAAAAACATGCTCCTAGTGCCTCTCTCAGTACCCTGCAGTTCAAGGTCACTATCTTGCAGTACCTTGCGGTCTAATGGCCTTATGGCTCGCTTTCTTGAAGGTCCTCGTCACACCGAGGATAAATCTTATTATGGCCTTATGGCTCGCTTTCTTGAAGGTCCTCGTCACACCGATGATAATCATATTATGGCCTTATGGCTCGCTTTCTTGAAGGTCCTCGTCACGCCGAGGATAAATCTTATTATGGCCTTATTTCAGAGACTACATATCTTATTTTCATAGATATTATGCCAACTGAGGTCTGATTTACCTATCAAGGATCAATTATACACAAAGTTTACCCGCCTAGGTTAAAAAGTCAGTTACATAAACCATGTTCAAATTCAAAGCAAAAATCTCAAAACCCTCAGCATCACAAGAAAAAACTACAAGCAAATTATACTCCTTAGTCCTTACCCTCGATGTCAGCCTCGACGGATAAGGAGTAGGGGGCTACTGAAGTGCACCAAAATATAGGGCCCGAATAGGTAGCCCAAAAGAGTACCCCAAAAACATACTTAGAAGAATGGGCCAAGCCCATACCCGGAAGGAGGTCCGAGCCCGTATCCAAGTGAGGGCCCAAGCCCAATTGTGCGAAGAACCCATTAGTATAAATATGGGGAGACTGCCCCATAAGGAGAGGATCAGCCCCTTCATCTCTTTCTCTCCCGCCATTTACATACATACACTGTCTCCACTTTTTTCTTTCCATGTATCATATACAACATATACTGATTATCACACCTGAGGGTTTGTGGGGACACCCCCACCCACTCACGGTGCTTTATTTTACAGACATTACATATCAGATATCCTACCGCGACGACCACCGTCGGACCACGACTCCGGCGATACTAACATGATGTCACCTTCAGTACCCCGGACACGACACGACAATGTGTTCTACTCGGAGAGAAATTGTGCAACTTGAGGTACAAATTTCTTTACGTGTCATTTGTTTGTTGGCGAAGGTAATTACGCAAATGTGTTCTACTCGGTGAGAGCATCAAAATGATATACTCCCTCCGTCCCTAAATTATCGTCCTCCTTTCCTTTTTCGTCCGTCCCAATATAATTGTCCACTTTGAAACTTACCTTTTTAGAACATCACTTTTACCACTTTACCCTTACTTTTTCACCATATTTTAATTCTGGGCCACATACACATGGGCTTTAAAGGAAACTACACATTAAATCAATATTAATAATCCAGTCAAATAGGTTTTCTTAAACGGTGCGCCGAGTCAACCAGGACAATAAATTAGGGACGGAGGGAGTATTTATTTATCCAAATCGAGTTTTGGATGAATAAGATATCAAAAGTTAAAGTATAATACTTATTAAAAAAATTAATGTTTTTAGTGAAAGAAATTGTGCAACTTGAGACACAAATTTCTTTACGTGTCATTTGTTTGTTTACAAAAGTAATTGTGCAAATTTGTTCTACTCGGCAAAAACATCGAAATGATATATTTATTTCGATATCAAAGCTTAAAGTATGATGTTAAAAGTGAGTCATTAGAAGTAATATCTAACCTTGAGGAGTTTTATTCCACATTGGTTAGAAGTAATATTAGTTGTAAATTTTTTTTAAATATAAGTCTTCTACTATTGATAATAGAAGAAGTTATATATACTAATACTAATACTCATTATCATATTGATTATTATTATGTATTATTATTAGCTAATGGGTAGAAAACCAAAAGTATATATATCTTCTATTGCTAATAATAGTAAGTCGTTTATATAATCTAAAATAATTAAAAATCAATATCATTTTTTAACCAATGTGAGATTTACATCTTCTATTGGTAATAATTGTAGAAGTCTTTTATCAAAAAACTTTAAAAACCAACATCACTTTATAGCAAATGTATGATACATCTTTTCAATTAATAATTAATAATAGTATTTTTAATACAGACATCAATTTCTAACCAATGTTTAATATCTCTTCTATTGGTAATAATTGTCTTTAGATTAAAGACTTTAAAATCTAGCATTTTTCTTTTTAAATAATGTGTTATACATCTCTTTTATTGGTAATAATATAAAATAATTTAAACTCAACATCATTTTCTAGCCAATATGAGATATACATCTTCTATTGGTATATATATATATATATAAAGTTGGTGAGGAGCACTATGGTTGTGCCACCTCACCACCTTTGAATAAATCTTAATTCTAAGGCATCCATGTGGAAGGTGACTTTAAAAATCAACATCACTTTCCAACCAATGTTTGATACATTTCTTCTATTGGTACTCAATAAAAGAATTTTTAAAACCAACATCAATTTCTAACCAATGTGGGATACATCTCTTCTATTGTTGAAAAATTAGTGTTTTTAGTGAAAGAAATTGTGCAACTTGAGGCATAAATTTCTTTACGTGTTATTTGTTTGTTGACAAAGGTAATTGCGCAAATGTGTTCTACTCGGTGAGGGCATCAAAATGATATATTTATTTGTCCAAATCGAGTTTTGGATGAATAAGATATCAAGAGTTAAAGTATAATACTTATTAAAAAAATTAATGTTTTTCGTGAAAGAAATTGTGTAACTTAATGCACAAATTTCTTTACTTATCATTTGTTTGTTGACAAATGCAATTGTGCAAATGTGTTCTATTTGGCAAAAATATCGAAATGATATATTTATTTGTCCAAATCAAGTTTTGGATGAATAAGATATCAAAGGTTAAAGTATGATGTTAAAAGTGAGTCATCAGAAGCAATATCTCACCTTAAAGAGTTTTATCACACATTGGTTAGAAGTAATGTTAGTTGTAAAAGTTTTTAAATATAAGTCTTCTACTATTGACAATAGAAGATGTTATATCTATTGTTATATATAGCTATATGATAATACCCCTTATCATATTGAATATTAATAGGTATTATTAATATGTAATGGTTGGAAGATAAAAAGTCTTTCATGGATGCCTAAGAATTAATATTTATCAAAAGTGGGTGAGGTGGCACAACCATAGTGCTCCTCACCAATTATATATATATATATATATATATTTAAGTCGACGGACAAACAATTACTCCCTCCGTCCCTAAATAATTGTCCTGGTTGATCCGACGCACAGTTTAAGAAAAATAATGTTCTAAAAAGGTAAGTTTCAAACTGGATAATTATTTTGTGACATAACTATAATTTAGGGACGGAGGGAGTATTATTGTATTAAAAATATTTAAGCCGACTGACGTGAGGAGCTCAGCAACAAAATCCATATCGATCAAAATACACACACACAAGCTACCTCACTCATTCTCTCTTTTCCTAACAGGCTAACAATGGCAGAAACTGGTATGCTCCTTCCAATCTATCTCCTCTTAACACACACACACACACACACAACACTCGTGGACTGTGAATGTATGTGCATATGACTATGAGCACGCATTTTTATACTGTGCATAATTGATTAAATTAATTCGATGTATGATTTCAATTTTTTTTTTATGGATCGTAGATTCGTTCCCCGAGTTCCTCAGTGTTGCAGTCGACGCAGCTAAGAAAGCTGGAGAGGTATAGATCGAAATTGAATCCACCAACCGTTTTTCTCTAACTTTTGTTCCAATATAGACGGCCTTTTTATTTTCTTCAAATCATAGGTAATTCGCAAAGGATTCTACCAGACCAAGCATGTCGAGCATAAAGGCCAGGTATCTCCGTTTTTCTTCCACCAGAATCCATATGTATGTGTCTCGTTATATCAATTTTGATTTTCAGAATGTGAATGGAAAGTAGAGGACAACTATTGTTTGCTGTGATAATAGTTAGCGTAAGTGCTAATGAAATTTGTGTGTGTGTGTGTGTGTGTGTGTGTGTGACTTCTATATCAATTTTTTGGTTTTGCGAATGTGAATGGATATTGGAGGACGAATTTTGTTTAGTTGAAGTTAAAGGCATGCACTATTTACAGTTTAGTGTTAGGCTGTGCCTCTGTGTATATGTGTGTGTGTGTGACTATTGAATCAATTTTGGTTTGCAAAATGTGAAAGGTAATTGGATATTGGTTTACTTGAACAGAAAGGAGAATGTTATGGTGATCCACTGGTAAGTGCTAAGTAAATGATAGCACTCGACTGTGTGTGTATGTGTGTGTGGTTGTTGCTGTACGATTTTTTGGTTTTGAGAATGCGAGCAGAAATTAGAAGACAAAGTTTGTTTAATTTGCTTTCGAGATGTTGAGTCTATCGGCAAATGTTGTGATGATTTAGTTAGTAAATACAAATGAAGTGTTGATTAGTTAAAATATCAACGCAATGAGAAGGGATTCATTAGTAAGTGCAAGTGCTAATGAGAAGTTAGTTTTGAACAGCGATCAAGTAAACCATCAAATAATTTAGTAATATGGTTCTCAGAATTGAGATGGAGTGCATTTAATCTGATCTAGTTGTATGAGATTAAGATGCCGTTGATGAAATTCATGGTTTACATTAAATGCTTAACAAAAAAAATGGGAATTAATTGAGGATAATTCATCATATGCTATGATTTTGAATGTTAATACTCCCTCACTTCTGCTCAAACAGTCTACTTTCTATATCTAAAAGTCAACATGTGCAAAAAAAAAAAAAAGAAGGACAAGTATTAGGACTTGCATCTTATTCTACTTTTGTAAAGACAAGTAAATTTATATAAATTTTCTGTCAAAACTAGAATCTTTCCATGGAAAGGATGGAGTATTAAGCAATCGGTCAATGAAGTGCAGAAAATAACTTTTAATAATAGGGTATAATGTGGCAATAAGATATATATCCTAGCCGTAAACAAAGCTCTTTTGAGTGACCTCAACTTGTCAATAGCTCTATATGCGACTCGAGTTCCTGACCTAAATGAGCAAAGCTTGAAAGCAATTTTAGGCTTGATGAAATTATAAGCCAGCTCGATTCCACTCAAGCACATGATCTGAAATTCTAAATGACCCGAGCTGGAACATGATTTTGAGCTCAATTAAATAATTTAGCAAGGTCAGTTCAGCTCGAGTAAGCTTGATTAGAAGATAATATACAAACATTGATCATATTTCAATTTGTCTAATACTATATTCAGTATATTGTCACCTGGCTGGCTAGTTGGCTCTGGTAAATTCAGCTTGAGTTCTAATGTAAATGAGTTACACATGAGCATAGGATGCTCAATTGAATCAAGTTTGAGTTAGGCTTCAGCTTGCTTAGAATTTTAATGAACCCAACATGAAATTTCAAAGCTAATCATTTACCGCTCCAACCAAATATGATCATGAGGACCTAAATTATGGTTACTTCTTACTAAGGCTTCACAAAGCCTTGTGAACTATGCAAGATTTGGTTAACACTCCTAGTTCACTGTTTTCTGGTGCAGGTGGATTTGGTCACAGAAACTGACAAAGCATGTGAAGATCTCATATTCAATCATCTCAAGCAGCATTTTCCTACCCATAAGGTGAGGAGTCATTACTTGTATTGCATATATACTTTGACTGAAGTGTTTGAGTTGGCTCCTGTTTGGAACTTATTTGAGTTTTCAACCTGTTTCTCACTAGTCTTGAATTTGTGTTCATCGTAGTTCATTGGGGAAGAAACAACTGCCGCTAATGGTGTAACAAGTTTGACTGATGAACCAACATGGATAGTTGATCCTCTGGATGGGACAACTAACTTTGTGCATGGGTATCAACTGGAGCCTTTGGTCCAATGCTTTGGTTTATACATATCTTACTAACTCACTTCAGTGAAACTACAAATGCAGGTTCCCTTTTGTGTGTGTCTCTATTGGTCTTACAATTAAAAAGGTCCCAGTGGTTGGAGTTGTTTACAATCCAATCATTGACGAGGTGAGACTTAATTTACAATAAAGATGTAGCTACTTAATAAACTATGTGTTCTGTCACCTTATGTATCAATTGGAGTCCTAGTCTAAGTTTGTTGTTAATAATTCTAGATATTTGATTTTGTTTGTTACCTGCGCCAAGAATGGCCATATTTATCTGGTGAGGCTAAAGTTTCTTTTTTAATCTATTGGAATTAAAAATTGGCACTGTATTAATAGGTATTATTAGTTGACTTTAGGTAACATGGTTGTACTTGTAATTTTGTAGCTTTTCACTGGCATTGATGGGAAAGGTGCTTTTCTTAATGGAAACCCTATCAAAGGTTAGTCCAGTTTCCAAATACTGTGGCGTGATGTGATTTCTACTTCATGATATTATATGTATAACTTAAATGTTCCATTTTGAGATCATGCAGTGTCTTCTCAATCTGAACTTATAAAGTCCCTGCTTGCTACAGAGGTACTTATCCTTCACTTTTGATATGGTGGCTCCCGATTCTATGAATGTTGACTCTGTATCTTTTCTTATGTGCGATATATCATTTGTTCTCTGGTTTTTCCTTTTATGCGCTTGCTACTGCAGTACGTCAATCTTGGACAATAAGCCGAGACATAAGTACAAATACATGATAAAAAAAATTTCGGCTCTTCTTGCTAAAGTTACTACTTTCACGAGAACGTTTGTTTCAAATTCCTTGAAATCCGGATGATCTATGTATGAGAGAGTAGGAGAGAGAGAGAAAGAAAGAGAGAGAGAGAGAGAGAGAGAGTGAGTGAGAGAGAGACGCCCTAGTTCATGACAATTCATAATGACAGTCCGAATGCTGAAATCTAGAAAATTGAACTTCTGAACTTTCTTCTTTCTCCTGCTATAGCATTTTAATGTAGGAAGAAAGTTGGTTTGCAGATATTGAAGAGCATGTCAGTAGCATTTTGTTTGCATCTATTCAGATTTGAAGGTTATCACCTTCACACATGAAACTCGAAGAGGGTACCCATTGCATAGTTAATATACTTCCTTCAAGTGCTTGGTCAAACAGTTAAAGCTATTGCAATCAGTTAGTGGGATGTAAAGTTGCTTCATATATTGTGTTTCTGTTTATTTATTTTCGGGAAAGATTACAAGAAATGAGTTAAAAATGACAGAATTTGGATTCTGTCACTTGGCTGTTGTATCTAGATCACTTGATCTGTCATTTGAACCAACCTCCTGCCTCTTAAGAATACTTTTTGGATCTTTATGTTGTGTTTGCTATAAGCTCATATAAAGCATATTTGATTTTCTAAAACTGTCAAAGCCATACCAGCATAATGATAGTAAGTTGAGGTCTGGATTTGGATACTACCTGTACAAGTAAATCTTATTCTCTAATGCTACCGGTGGCAAAGGAATTTGACTTTCATCTGACTGGAAGTGCAGGCAGGAACAACGCGTGACCAGGCCACTCTGGATGCCACTACAAATAGAATAAATAGATTACTTTTCAAGGTAAAACAAAAAAAAAATTGTAGATGCCCTTTTGATCCCTATTAAAAATTGTTGGCTACCCATAACTAATAGGCATCAATTTCTCATGTTATCAGGTGAGATCCATTCGGATGAGTGGCTCCTGTGCATTGAATCTCTGTGGGATTGCTTGTGGAAGGCTTGATCTATTTTATGAAGTGGGATTTGGAGGTCCTTGGTATGATTCAATAGTACGAAGTATTTTTTTATTCTATAATTGCTAGTGGATTTGTGATGTAACTGATTAACACGGTTCTACGATTTTTCCCAGGGATGTGGCAGGAGGTGCTGTGATTGTTAATGAAGCTGGTGGAGTTCTATATGACCCGTAAGCACAATCAATGCTTTCAGTTGTGAATCTTTTCGTAGTTTTTAAAAGAAACTCTTCCTCTAGTTCTCCTTTGAGTTCAACACTGGTGGGCAATTAATTCACCTAACAGTATAAATCCATCCATACAATTTTCAATGATCAAGGATGCAGCAGAAAGGGATTTACTTGAACTGCCATTTTTAGAAGAAGAGGTTGTGGCAGCGGTGAATGGTATGAAAGGGGACAAAGCCCTGGGCCCGGATGGATTCCCCTTGGTGTTTTTTCAGAATTGCTGGTCGATGATCAAGGATGAGTTGATGGAGATCTTCAATTTTTTTCATGCCCACAAAAGGTTTGAAAAAAATCTAAATGCGACCTTTATAGCGCTGATCCCAAAAAGTAAAAGAGTGGTGGACATCAAAGAATTTAGACCTATTAGTTTGATTGGGGGTGTTTAGTTGTTTACAAAATCATTGCCAAGGTTCTTTCCATTCGGCTGAAAAAAGTGATTGGAAAGGTTATTTCCGATTCTCAACATGCTTTTGTGGGGGGACGACAGATTAGTGCTCATTGCTAATGAAGTTGTCAACTTGAGATATCGAAGTGGAGACCCCCCGGGTTGGTATGCAAGCTGGACATTGAGAAGGGCTACGATCATGTTAATTGGGGGTTTTTGAACTTCTTGCTGCCCCGTATGGTGTTTGGAGATCGTTGGAGAGACTGGATTCTTTTTTGCATTTCTTCGGTCAAATTCTCAGTGATGGTGAACGGGGAGCCAGCTGGGTTTTTTGGTAGCTCGCGGGGCCTACGGCCGGGAGATCCGATGTCACCATTTCTGTTTATTATTGTTATGGAAGCCCTGAGTGGAATCTTGGATGTTATGGTCTCTAGAGGCCTGCTCCGTGGTTTTAATGTGGGGAGAGTAGGAGGAGAGGAGATTATGATATCCCACATGCTGTTCGCGGATGATACTCTGGTGTTCTGCGAGGCTGCTAGTGATCAATTAGGATATCTTCGATTAGCGTTGTTATTTTTCCAAGGGGCATCAGGGCTGAAAGTTAACATCAATAAAAGTGAGCTGTACTCTGTGGGTGGAGTGGATAATATCGAGGAGCTTGTGAACTTTCTGTGGGCACTTTTCCAAGTTCCTATCTGGGCCTTCCATTAGGGCCTCCAACTAAGAGCTGGGAAATCTGGAATCCAGTGATTGAGAGGTTCGAACGTAGACTGGCAGGAAGAAACAGTGTTTGTCGAAGGGGGGTAGGTTAACTCTCATAAAGAGTACTATGTCCAGTTTACCCACATATTTTATGTCTGTCTTTGGATAGCCGGTTGCAGTGGCTAAAAGGTTAGAAAAACTGGAAAGAGATTTTTTATGGGAGGGTCAATTGGAAGAGAGAAAATTCCATCTGATCAAATGGGAGAAAGTATGTTCGAGTTTGAGATTTGGAGGGCTTGGGGTCAAGAACCTCAGGGTTTTTAATACAGCTCTTATGGGGAAATGGCTCTCGCATTATTTTGGTGAGAAAGAATCCCTTTGGGGGAAGGTAGAGGTAGGTAAATTTGGGGAGGACAGACATAGATGGTTCCCAAATGTGATTCTTTCTCCTTATGGTGTGTATCAGGAAACGATGGGAAGTGCCGAAGAGGTTTATATCCTTCGTTATTGGAAAGGGGGACTCAGTCAGTTTTTGGAAAGATAGGTGGTGTGGCGAGAGAGAGTTGCTCAGAGCTTTCCCTGCCCTCTACAACATAGCAGTTGACAAAGATGAGACTGTCAGTTCTGTTTTGCATTTTGTTGGGGACACCGTGGTATGGACTCCCTCTTTTAGAAGGAATGCGCAAGACTGGGAAGTTGACATTTTTGGGCCAATTCTTTGAACTGCTGTATAAACAACAGGGGTGAACTGCTGAAGATGCTGTGAAGTCCTTCTATCACAGCTTACTTACGGGGCAGGATTCCTTTCCTTGGGGTAGTGTGTGGAAGACTAAAGCTCCCTCTAGGGTGGGTTTTTTTCTGTGGGAAGCTGCAAATGGAGCCATCCCCACGGGAGATAATTTGAGGAGAAGAAGGATGATATATGTCAATAGATGTTTCATGTGTAAAAGGGAGGAAGAGACTGTGAATCACCTTCTGCTTCACTGCCCAATGGCAAAGGACTTATGGGATTTCTTTCTCTGATTATTTCGGGTGGACTGGGTAAATCCTCTTTCGATTAAAGAGATGTTGATGAGTTGGGCTTTCTTCAAACGTAAGAGGAATCCTTGCAATTTTTGGATGGCTGCGCCGGCAGCAATTTGCTGGACTATCTATCTGGAGAGAACGTAATTCCAGGGCGTTTGACAATATAGAAAGAAGCTGTGAGAACCTTAAGGAACATATCGTCCGGCTTCTGTACTTTTGGTGCCACGATGTGGTCTCGCAGGGGCTAAGCCCCTTTGTAGAACTTGTGGATAATAGGTCTGTAGGGCCGTAGGAGTCCTCCTTTTGTAAATAGGATGCGCCACCTCTTTTGACGCCCGCTATTAATATATACTCTTTACTTATCAAAAATAAATAAAATTCAATGATAGCACTCTAATCTTTGAATTTTGTGGTTTCTCTTTTTTTGTGGGCATCAGATCTGGCAGTGAATTTGACATCACAGCTCAGAGAGTAGCAGCTTCAAACCCTCTGTTGAAGGATGCATTTATTGAGACATTGCGACAATCAGAATGAGAAAAAAACAATCTAAATGGAACGACATAGCTTGAATTTACCAGTTAAGTTCTCTTGTTCCTTCTGCAATGCATCAAGCTGTAGATTGTACTTTCATGGCTCTTACAACAGCCATAAGCTGAATGATATATAGTGCAACAATATTTGTAAAAACTCCAAATGTGAGGCACAGCTGCATTAGATAATGTAGTGAATATATTGCACCCTTGACCAACTAAGTTTCTTCTTTTTTTAATCAATTCAATTGTTGGAAACTCATTAAATGCGATGTTTTTAGTTTCCTTTTTTCCTCTAGTCCCCCCTTGTTTTGGGGATTGCTTTAAATGCTCTCATGTAGAACTGTGGCTTTGACTACTCGAGCCAGTAACGCGTTAATAGTGCTCAAGCTTGACGAGAACCTCATCAGCCTATGTTCTAACTCAAGACTTGTTTACTTTACCAGTCAATCTATGAACAAGTTGAGTTCAAACCAAAATCTACCCTATGTAAAAAAACACTGAATCAAATAAAAACTTGTATGATAAATATTATACGTGTCTTTAAAGTTAAGTTCCTAGCTTGTTAGTTATTGAGCCAAACATCATGTTCGATGTTGACTCATTTATGTGTTGAGTTGAGTCGAGCCGAGCTTGAGTCGGACATATCTACCCTCGTCATGATGTTGTTTATCTTATGCTTTTCTATAAGATGAAATCAAACTTATGCAAAGGGGCAGTAATTCGTGTCTAACAAAATACATGTAAATTCTGAAAGAGAATATAATACAAAAAAGAGGGAACAAGAGAACAAAATACAGCTAAACCTAAACTCGACCACTGAGTGGGAGCCTCAATAAGTGCAATATGATACCATTCAACTCGAAAAAGAAATGCATATGCCCAAAGAACAAATGGAAAAAAGATGTAGTGATAAACATAGAAATATAAACAAATCAAATGGCATATATTATCATGAGCCAATTTGATTTCCCTTAAACCCTCTGATTAGCCCTTCCACCATATCCGTTATACCCATAATTCCCATTGCTGCCATTTGTCGTTGTCTTCTCCACGATTAACGCTTTCTTTCTCTTTAAAACAATAATCCATGTAACAATTTCCAACAGTACAGCAAGGATGGCCAACACAACAATGATTCCAATGTAAATTTTCTCCCAGACCTTCTCAGGGTTCAAGATATCAAAACCTTTAAATATGTTGATAATGCCAAGGATGATAACACTGTAGCCAACTGAGTGGTGGTAGATGTTCCAGTATAATCTGTGTTTGTGATCCTTTTTTGGCCTTACAAGCAAAGCAATCACCTAAGTATAAACACAAAGCAAAGAACATTTAATCGGGGGCCATATCGGAATTTTGGTGTTATACACAGTGTGTGCAAGTGTGCACCTTGGTGTGGAGTGTTTTAGGAGGGTTACCTGGAGGGTGGCGACACAGAATAGGGCAATGCCAATGCTTCTGTGGGAGGTGAATGTGATGCCGGGAGACTGACTACCAAGACGAATACCGGTTGCCCAACCAGCTACACCCATAATGTATGCTGAGGTTTGGCAAGTGACATGAAGGTAAAACCATGCTGGATCTGCTGAGCTAAAAACCCTCATATACCTCGCTATTAAAACACCTACCGGCATCATGATTCCCCAGCTGATAGCATTCAGAACCCCATGAATCTGCAAATTCCAATCCAGTTATGATTATTAGCCAAAAAGAAATTGAAAAAGAAATATGATTGAGAGGTCAGCTACTTACATTCTTTTTCCTGGTTTGGGAATTCCCACCTGTCCCTCCTCCTGTATTGCCAGATAGTCTTGAAAGAAGATTTAAAGTAGCCATGGACTGAATGTTATTACCAGTGGTAGAATGCATCCCAGGGCTATTGCTGGAAATTGGACCATCTTGCCAAACTTGGTTCAAACTAGTACTGCTATTCTGTAGTTGCAGAGTAGCAAAAATTATAATCTCGTTGTTCGAATAAGTTGCTGATAAATCAGAGACCGGGAAACTCAGTTCCCCTTCCACCAACTGTGTCTGATAACTCGTTATGGGCGATGTGTAAACTTTCATCGTTCCATCAGATTGTTGGAAAGCTACAATGGCTTGTGATCCAACCATGCGTGGAGCAGTAGGATTGACTCCCCATGCAACCCACCGAGATGAGTCGATTTGGGAGCGACGATAGGCCATTTGCAGAGTTTGCGAAGATGGGTTGTAAGTATAGTGAATGTAAGAGTTCAAATATGGGAGATCATTGCAAGCACTGAAGATTTCGTTGTTTGCAAAGGCATAGTTTGAACATGTTTGAGCAGAGGATGAGAGAAATAGAGTTGTAAGAAGACAAGAAAAAAGCACAGTTCTTAAGCTTGTATCCATCATAGTCAGTTTGAAATCTTGAATCAAAGAGAGTAGTCTGTTTTACAGAGACAAATGCAAGTGTATTGTGAAGGTTATGAGGAAATGAGGAGAGAGAGAGGAAGTGGTTTACTTATAGATAAAAGGTTGGACAAGAGTAGTTAGACAGTTTGGCAAGAGAAGGTTCTATATGTGTGAGGGAAAATGCAAGTTTCATGGTGATTTGGCACTTTGAAAGTGTTATTTATATATGCTTAGGTCTCAACAAAGGGATTTCTTTACACCTGCACATGTCTAACTCCAACTGCAATTGTACAACACTGAAGATTTATAATTCATGATATGTGGTGCATTAAGTGTGTACATTCACCCAAAACCCGCAAACCCACCTGACCCCTTTAGATTTTTTGGGGATCGAGTTAAAGCCGATCGAATAGAAGTTATTACCCATTTTGATCTGATAGTTTTTACTCTATAAATGTATGGATTTTCGGAAGAACATGTGGTTACTTTTAAAAACAATAATTTAAGAAGGGATGGTGATGGTGGATGGATGATTAGTCTTTAAAGTTTGAATTATACTTAGAATTAGCTGGACTACCATTCACAACAAAAGAAGACGAAGCTGCAAAGTCCAACCAAAAATCAACCCATTATATGAGTCGTAAGTGTAACCACTTCATAAAAGTAAACTGGTTTCTGTTTTGTTCTCTCTTATTTTTTATGTCCGAGAAACTGAAAACATAACAGAAGAGAGGTCAGGTGGAGATTTGGTTGGACGTAGCCGGTAGAATCTTGGGATTGGTCAAACCAAACCCAACCCTCTCCAACTCCAATCCAATCCTTTAAATCGGAACCCGGACCCGTGGGACCCTTATGGTCAAAATAACTTGGACTCACGAAGCAGCAATTTTAGGACACATGTAGGCATGGAGGTCTAACTCGATAACCGATCCTACTCGATCCAATTCATTAACATTTTGAAAAAAATAGTAGGTCGGTTTACTTTTTTAAGTTTTTAATCGTTATAATACCTTCTTTTTTTTCAATAGAAAAAAATTTATTTTTAGTGACAAAATGACTGCGATACCTTTAAGGGCATCCTCATTGTATATTCTTGACAAACTGCCTATTAAGAAGCCAAACATTTGCTCACAATTGTAGAACTTCTTAGGTGACAACTAAGAGTGAGAAAAAAATTCAACTTCCTCAATAAGAAGTCGGTTTTTGTTGAAAAAGTAAGAAAAAGTGGGGGCTGTCCGATGGTGTGTGTGTGGGGGCGGGATTATTTTATTTAGGATGGTGTTAAATTTAATATTTTTTTGTGTAAAAAGATGTGTAAGAAGATTATACAATGAGAAGATATATTCTTAAGTGAGTAAGAATATAAAAATGTATAGATGGCAGTGGGACCCAACTAAGAATTTATATAAGAATTTATTACATTGGAGATGCTCTAATGAACTGTATGCATGCTACGGAGGTCATTATTTTTGCACCGTATATTGAACCGCAGTATAAAAATTAATACAATGAAATTTATGAATTGTGGTTCAAAAAGAAACTAGGAAATTAAACTTTGAACCGCAATGCAAATATTAATACAATGAAATTTATGAATTGCGGTACAAAAATATAATAAGAAATTAAACTTTGAATCGCGGTGCAAAATTAATGTAATGAAATTTATGAATCGCGGTACAAAAATAGACTAGGAAATTAAACTTTGAACCGCGGTGTAAAAATAATGAAATGATATTTATGAATCGTAGTGCAAAAATAAACTATGAAATTAAACTTTGAACTGCGGTGCACAAATATTATCTAATTCATTTTTACACCGCAATACAATAGCATAAAAACTCAGTTTACATCCTCCACGTTCTTTTTCAATCTCCTCCGTCGTAAGTCTTCTTCTTCCCCATCCTTCTCTGTCTTCGTCCCAACTGAAAAATCATTCAAATCAGGTTGATCCATGTTTCGTTGTGCACGATCGTGATTTTCGAATCCAAAGTGTGTTGCCGGAGTTGTTGAAGAAGACAATGACATTTTTGGAACAATATTTCGAAAAATGGTCATTAGCGGTTGGAAAAAAGAACAGTGAACTTTTTGGGTTAAAAACTTAGAAAAAGAGACCGGTCAGAATTTTTCCCTAACATTTTTTGATCAAAACAGATAACCTGTTCCAACCCAAAAATTTAACGGGTTGGGTCGGGACGGATTAAAGCATGTTGAACCCGTTACCTATTTTGACTTGATATTTTTTTGCTCTTTTAATTTATGATTTTTTTGGGGGGGTGGAGAAATCCGGGTTAAGCCGGGTCGACTCATTTTAACCCGATTCATTTCGACACGTTTGATATTCGGTTTCTAATGTGTTTCAACCTGTCACCGACCTGTTACTCGTCTCGACCCGACCCAACTCACACACCCAATTGTCAGGTCTACATGTATGTCTCATGTAAAACCGAATTATGACTTAATTGGTAAAACGAAGTTCTACTCTCTCACGATTTATCATACCAACACACAGTGGATCAGGTCAAGGGTATTTCATCTTTCATAAATACCCGTGAATCCGTATTTTCTAAGTTTTTGCTGCTTCCAAATGGGAAAAAAAATGAAACAAATGTGTAATGTACAATTACTATTTGACAAACGTACATTTAATATTTAAAAGTGAGGTTAATTATACCCCAATTTTTTATCTCTGCATCCTATATATTACATTTAGATATTATATCCTACACTATACAATATAGTACATGAAATGTAAAGATAAGAAATTCGAATGCGGTAAACCACTGTATTCAAAATGTTATCAATATACTCATGCTATGTATATCAATATTATCCATCCCCTTAACTTTTTTGTCTAACCCCTACTGGGTGCAGATTTTTGGGCAAGGGTTGACCTAATTAACGAGTTTGCCAACATCAATTGGATTAATCATGATTATTAATTTCCCTAGTGTGATAGTGTCTGTTGGGCGCTATTTGAATTTAATTAAAAATTAAGAAATGTAAATAAATAATTATGAAATCAAAACAAATAAAATAAAAACACAAAAAACACCCCCAACCATAAAACCAACCAAATTTACGCGGTTACACTTAAAATCATCATTAAAATTAAAATAACTCTATTCTGACTCTAAACTTTTAGGAAGAAATAGTTTTGGACTTATAAATTTAATGCAAGTAATGTTAATTTTGAAAATGTATATGTATGTACGACATTTTTGTATTCTCGCAGCTTATGAGATAGATGTCGCTAAAAAAAAAATAAAAAACCAGCCAAAAGTGCAAAAAAAAATTTGGGGCCTCCAAAACCAAAAAAAAATTGGGACTGCTCCGAAACCAGTCCTAATGCCCAGAAAAAAAAATTTTTTTTTTTTTTGGTTTGGGACTGCTGCCAAACCAGTTCAAAAAAAAAAAAATTTGGAACTGCTCCGAAACCAGTCCTAATGCCCAAAAAAAAAAATTTTAAACATTTTTTTGTTAAGGGTAATATAGTATTTTTACAACAAAAAATATTGTATTAAGTATTTTATAGGTGATGTATTAAATATACCCCATTTTAAAATACATAGCTAGATTGTCTCAAAATCATTGAAACAAATTTTTTTTTATTTTTTTTAAGGGAAAATAGAGAACTATTGAGACTAAGAGCAAGTAGAAGAACTATTGAGAAGGTCATCCACAACATTGGAGGCTCGACCCAACAATAAGGCTCCGTTTGTTTCAGGGAAAACGTTTTCCGGAAAACGTTTTCCGGAAAATGATTTCCGGAAAATGAAATCATTATATTTTCCGCTGTTTGGTAAGTCTTATGAAAATGTTGTGGAAAACATTTTCCGGTGTTTGGTAAACTTTGTGAAAATGTGTTGGAAATCATTTTTTACAATTTGGTAAACTTTGTCAAAATGTGTTGGAAATCATTTTTTACAATATCATTTGTATATAAATTTTCACACGAGTTATCAACTCTCCATGTATACTAGCTACTTTACAAACGCAATAATGACCATAAAATGACAGCATACTTTGGATAATTTTTGAATGTACGTTGCATAAAACATAAAATTTCACATTACTCAAAAATACTTACCAAAAGTCTAATTAAGATGTGTACAAAACATTGTGTCCCACATGATGATCATGTTCAAATACTAACAAAATATTACCAAAACTCTAATAATTGTTTTAAAAATAAACCATCATCCAAAGCTTTTTTGTCCTTCAACAACAAAACATAAAACTAGTATCCATGCCACTCTTGGGTCATGAATTTTTCAATCCATTTCCTTCGAAGGTTCTCACTTTTTACCATAAATCCTCTAGCCAAATCCTTGTTGATAATCAGATGATCAAACACCGAACCAAGAAACACTTCATCAAAGCCTTCAGTTTTCATAACCTCTTTGTAGAGATCTTCCGTGTTCACTTGCTCATCAGAAAGTTTCTTGATTGCTAACGCAACCTCTCCAAGTTGTTCAGCTACTTTGTTGTCATATGTAGAATCCCCATCCTCGCGACACCTTTTCCGATGGGACCTTGACTTTGACGACGGTGCACTTGAAGCTTCTTTGCTTTTTGTGACCTCCTCAAACTCATTGCTTTCAACATCAGCTATGGAATTAATGTCTGGACTAGCTTCCACATCAATATCAACAAATGATTTTGCAAAGCATCCCGTAGCCATATCCTTTCCAACAACGATGGACATCTCATCATACATTTCTATCTTCTTGTTTAAAAACTTTTCATGGGTAGGATGTGCCTATTTCAATTAACAAAAGAATTTAAAAAATGTTATGAAGTATACTAATGAATGATAATTAAAATATCAACTATTAAGCTTATAAAGTTCAAGGAATCGTACTGTTACTTCCTCATCATAACTTTCCTTTGAACATGTGATCATCCTTAAGTTATCATCCCATCCAAATCCACTTTTGTTACGAAGTTTTGTAATGGTATTCCAAATACCTTTAATGGTTCTTAGATGGTTCTCAACATGCTTCGGTACACATTGAACTCCAAACTTCTCTGTTACAAGTTGAGCAACTCGAACAAAGCTCGAGTGTTTAAATGTGTTAGAAGGCTTATTACCAAGTTGAGCTTCTTCGGCAAGTGTGTCAAGCATTACGCGGTCCATTGGTGCGGACCACCTGAACTGAACAATACTCTTGTTATCATTATCCTTTGGCTTGCCCATTTCTACAATAATAACACAAAGAAAACCACATGAATAAATATTGAACACTACTAAATCTATACATAAGATAAACTTCAATGAAAATACACCAAAATAATTAAGATAATCTGACAATACAAATAAATCTTAAAAAAAATTAAATACTGAACACTACTAAATCTATACATAAGATAAACTTCAATGAAAATACACCAAAATAATTAAGATAATCCGACAATACAAATAAATCTAAAAAAAATTAAATAGTAGCAACATAGTCATTCCACATGTCCCTAGCTATGTTATCCCTCTTTACTGTCCATTCTCTAAATTCTTCCCTCTCTTGTCGTTGTGTTAGTTGGACTCTTACACCTTGACTTCTTGACTCCACTTCACAACTTGGGTCATTTATAATGATATCATTAGGATCTACTCCCATAATGAAGTTATGGATAACACAACAAGCTAACACGATGTCCACTTGTATGTCATAAGACCAATGTGGTTCAAAGATCTAGCACACCAAGGAAGCGTTTCTTCAAGATCCCAAAACCTCTCTCAATAGTAGTTCGCAAAGAAGAGTGACGAAGATTAAAAAGTTCTTGCTCATTTTCGGTGGGTTATCACTAAACTCTTTCAAATGATAGCGAACACCTCGGTATGGAGAAATGATCCCATTTCGAATACCATAACCCGGTGATCACCAAGATAATATTTCCCTACAGAAATTCACCAAATCCCTATTAATAAGATGACCTCTTTTTAGTGGCAAAAACTAAGATAAAAAAAGAAAGAGAAGAGACTTGATTCATCATGATACCTTCAGGAATTACAAATCCCCCTGGCCTTTCAAATGCATTACTTATAATGCGAGAATCGTGTGCACTTCCTTCCCACCCAGCTAGGACATATGTAAACTTCAAATCAAACGTAATGCCAGCCAAAATATTTTGTGTAGTTCCGCCCTTTCTACCACGAAATCTTCCAGCTAACTCCTCATTTACTTTCGCATCTAATAAGACTTCCATCTAATGCTCCTATGCAATCCTATATGTGATCATATGTTTACATTCAGTATTTTCAACATGGTCTAAACAAAAATTTTAAAAAAAATTAGGAATATAAATCTCTGTTGCGTCTGGCTAACCTTGAAGTAGGGATAAAACCTGTTGTTATCTCTAATTTCTTGGGGAGTTGAGCCATCCGTTGTTTAACCACGAGCTTGAATAACATTAAGATTGCTCTTAATACAATTTTGAAGTATCGGTGAACAGCTCAATAGACCTATGAAATCGCCCACCGATCACTCTAAATCTCACATTGTGTCCAATCAGATGTAGGAACATCATTACTTGCTCCCTTATAGACATTTTCTTGGTCTTTCGAAGTAAACCGTTCTCCTCAAGGGTCTGACATAGCTTGAAAAATACAGAGGGCTTCATACGAATTTGATCTATACAATGTTGCTCGCCTCTACATAAGATACTATTCATATATCTCTCCCGTGCAATTTCTTGGTTAACTTGGGGTTCCCTTGGTCTGTAAGTCCGTATTTTCTTTTTTTAGGAGTAATGTACCAACAAATAAGACGGAAGGCTGCGAGAGTACCGATGCTCGAAATAAGCTTGTCGACCATCTAGTTGAGAGTCAACATTAAGAAAACGTCAAATAGGAATTAAATACAAAGGTAAAGCGATAATATCTTCTAACAATAATATAATTTCATCCTTGGCGCAATTGGAAATGAATGCAATTAATATTGATGGCAACAAGATTATGGTATCAGACCTTGTTTAACTGACTTGTCAATCCTAAACAAATTCACAGCAATGGAGAATAATAATAATGTGGTTCTGTTTCAAACATTTGACAGACAAACACAACTCATTAAGCACTAACTAGTTAGGCAAAACAATCCTTAATTAATTTCTTCTTTGCTAATTTTGAGGAAAGCCATACCTTATGATAGTTTCTAATTGGTCCTCTAAACTTTCCCAAGAGCTAATATTGGAGTTTGAAGCCCTCAAGATATTACTACTAATCTATACTTTAATAATTCATCACCCTTTTGGTCTCTAATAATTCAATTCCGCTGATTTTTTTTGGTATTTTGGTTGAACGTATTTGGGTTACCTTTCGAATTAGTTACCACTCCCTACCTATATACGCTTAAAATTTGGAATAGGCTTATGGTCCCAAGGCCAAGGGCACCGTCAAGATCCACACACCCTCGTGCGCCACCAACAGATTGTCAGAAAAAATTAAGGAGCATGGAGCACATTGTGAATGGAGAAAACTACTCAAGTATGAATGGAAACCATAAGTCTGATTGCATATAAGAATTAAGGCTTAAGCTATTTGAGAGCAAAATCAAATGTTTAGAATTACATTCAACTATCAGCAATTCAGATAAGAAAAAAACAGAAAGAGGCTAAAAGAAAACCATCAAATCCTTAACTAGAACTAGAACATCTTCAAATAAAATCCAAACAAAGGTTTCTTGCTTGGCCACTGAGACTACATCCTTGTCCATATGAATCATCATTCATTCCAAGAAAAACCTTCATTTCTTTGTCTATTTTCTCACCAAGTACATAAAGCTAGGCTACAAGTAAAAAATCTCCATTCACTAGTGATCGCGTTTGTGAAGCAAAACAGATAGACTGGTAGACTACAATCCCTGTCTTAGTGAGTGTGTGTGTCTGTTTCGCAAGGAAATTAGTTACAACAGTTATGAGCTTGAACCAACTAGCAACTAGTAGCAGAAGGCAGGAGGCAAAACGAAAATCTAACCCAAAAAAGTGCAATCGCATTTCAAAACCGTTTTGGGTTGAAATGCTGGTCAGAGTCTCTATTTGCTTGGGAAGTCTTCCTTTCTTATAAAAAAAAGAGAAACATTCAGTTTCGATTAATCACAGCATGCATGATCACAAGCTTTTACTATGTGTAAGCCTGTATACTTTCAAAGCTAAAAGTCATCTTCTAATTGTATCAGGATGAAGCTTCAGCTTTAGCAACCATAAAAATATCATTACACCACTAAGAATTCAAGGTCTTCAACCACATGCCTCTGGCCTTTTGTATCCCTACCTGTATTATAATTTGTGCCATTTTAATCAATAAAATTCAATCTACCAAGTAAAAGTAACAAAACAAACAAAAGTGATAGTAACTCTGAACTTCCACTTAAATTTGTCCAATTTAATCTGTAATTTCCTGACAGTAACTCTTGTTTAGATTCTGTACATAGTTCTTTAGTGTAAATATTCATTTGAGGATTGCAGGTTTTGGGCTCATATAGTGATGGCTTATGCCTTCTCATTTTGGACGTGCTATGCCTTACAAAAGGAGTATGCTATGATTGCGGCAATGCGATTGCACTTGATTATTAAGATTTCTTTCGTACTTTTCCTGCATCTGTTGACATCAGTGCAACTATGAACCATAAGTGCCTTTTTTCTTGTCTACTTCTCTTCATTTAATTGTTAATATTATACTGTATATGCTTCTAATTGTTAAGACTCCATAAGCATATACTCCCTCCGTCCCTAAATAATTGTCCTGCTTGACCCGGCGCACAGTTTAAGAAAAAATAATTGACTTGATTATTTATATTGGTTTAATGTGTAGTTTCCTTTAATGCTCATGTATATGTGGTCCATAATTAAAGTAGAGTGAAAAAGTAAGGGTAAAGTGGTAAAAGTGATGTTCTAAAAAGATAAGTTTCAAAGTGGACAATTATTTTATCTAAAAAAGGAAAGGACGATAATTTAGGAATGGAGGAGTATAATGGTCGTTTCCTTTTTTTTTTTTTTTTTTTTTTTTTTTTTTGACTTGAATAGCTATTAGAGAGATACATTTTTTTGTGAATTCTGTCATCTAAAAAGAAATTCATAGCGATTTGAATCCTTTTGATTGGGTGAATGAGCAAGAATTTATTCTTTAAAAGCCGTCAAGGTAATGAGTCAAATTTAAGCATATGCTTCCTCCCTCTGATGGTGTTTTAGACATAACTTGTTAATTAATTGAAACTAGTTTTTTTTAATCCGTGCGTTAAACGCACGTCAATAAAATTGTATATAAACAAAATAAAGAGAATCAGTTTATTAACAATTACATATAAGTATATCACTAATCATTATAGATTCTAAAAACATATTTTTATACACAACATTTGTTGTCTTATTAGTTGTTTTTTCATCTTCACTGCATATCAATATCTTCAAACCAAAATAATTTGTTACTCTAGAAACTACGACATATAACTGTTTATGGCTAAATACTGTTTTTTTTTCTTTCTAAAAGAGAACTACGTACAATTATTGACTTTGAAACTTGTTAATTGTCATTGCATATGATACCCACAATATAAATTGTCTCCTCTAGAACTTGAAAGATAGTCTTACATCAGATAAGTTAATGACAATCTTGGGATAAAAATATTTCCTCTAACATTGCTTCCTTTCAAAAAAATTGTTTCAACAATGTGATCCCCAAGATTGATGCTGATTAGTCTAGTTTCGTTGCACAACCCTGCAGCATGGTCAATGTTTCTCAATAGTATTAGTGGAACACTAATTTTAAGTATCAATTCATGGTCTGACAACCCTGAACATTTTATACTATTCAAAAACTCTGTATAATGAATGTCTTGGAACAAACTTAATTTTTTTCCGCCCTTCAAATAGAATGTGAACTCAAATAAGTTCTTTCTTTTGAATGATTACTTTTATTAAATTATATTTGAATTTCATGAATAAATAAATTTATGAGAAAAAATAAGCTAAAATCAAAATAACGAAATTATTTTTACCGTTAACAAATATTTTTGTTTTGTAAATTATTTTAATTTTAATAACTTCCATTATATGTTTTTTGTTTTATTGACTTCGTAACTATTATTTTTATTTTATTTTTAAGAATTAGTTTTACAGAAAAAAAATTGTTCCGTAATTTTTATTATTATTTTACTAACCTCAGCTTAAATTGTTTTGCATTATTGACTCTATAACTATTCTTTTTGTTCCATCAAATATTTTTATTTTACTAACGTATTTTTGTTTTACCTAACTATTTTTAAGAATTTTTAAAAAAATTTTGTTCGTAAATTATTTTTATAATTTTACTAACCTCAGTTTAAATTATTTTTGTTTTATTGACTCCGTAACTATTATTTTTGTTCCATCAAATATTTTTATTTAACTAATGTATTTTTGTTTTACATAGCTATTTTTAAGAATTTGTTTTAAAATTTTGTTCAGTAAATTATTTTTATTCTTTTAGTAACCTTAGTTTAAATTGTTTTTGTTTTTATTGACTTTGTAACTATTATTTTTGTTCTATAAAATATTTTTATTTTACTAACGTATTTTTTTACATATATATTTTTAAGAATTTGTTTTAAACTTTTGTTCCGTAAATTATTTTATTTTACTAACCTCCGCATTAAATTATTTTTGTTTTGTGATTCTGTAACTTTTATTTTTTAAAGTTGTTTGTTCCATAAATTATTTTTATTTTACTAACTTCTTATATTTTTGTTTTATTTTTGTTTTAGTTACTAATTTTTATGTTTAAAGAGAGAAAAATGTTTAAACATATTTAAAAGAGAGGAGATGATGGTGATGAGAGATAAAATATGGAGGAGATGGAAGAAAGAAAAAGAAATACAATCAGGGAAGAGAAGATAAGAGAGAGAAAGAATGAAATTGTAACTCAAAAGCTAATAATTCAAAAGTGAGATTTGGAGGGAAAAATCCACTCTTGTCATTATATATATATATATATATATATATATATATATATATATATATATATATATATATATATATATATATATATATAAGAATTTGTTTTAAACTTTTGTTCCATAAATTATTTTATTTTACTAACCTCCGCATTAAATTATTTTTGTTTTGTGATTCTGTAACTTTTATTTTTTTAAAGTTGTTTGTTCCATAAATTATTTTTATTTTACTAACTTTTATTATGTTTAAAGAGAGAAAAATGTTTAAACATATTTAAAAGAGAGGAGATGATGGTGATGAGAGAGAAAATATGGAGGAGATGGAAGAAAGAAAAAGAAATACAACCAGGGAAGAGAAGATAAGAGAGAGAAAGAATGAAATTGTAACTCAAAAGTTAATAATTCAAAAGTGAGATTTGGAGGGAAAAATCCACCCTTGTCATTATATATATATAGATGATTCAAAATGTTATGGAGTTCTTTTTAGATGTTCTAGGAATGGGGTTTAGGAATTTTTATTTTATTAAAAATTATTACCTTATAATTTATTTTCCTATAAACTTATACAACTACCGCGTCAACAAATTTAATGGCCACTATCAATTTAGATTATATTTACAATAAAATTAATGGTACTAAAATAATATTTGTAATCTCAATGGTACCAAGGTCAAATTAATGATCCTTAATAGTAAGAATTAAGAAAGTAGTTAGCTCCTCTTTTATTTTTGTTTTTATTTTCCCAATTTAATAACCGTTTGGTAGCCAGGATTAAGGTCGAATAAGATTAAATCACTCAAAAAATGTAACGTTTGGTACCCAATAAGCAATATGAACAAATAACTCGTGTTATCCGGGTAAGACATTTATCCCCCACGTTTATAATACTAAGGCAGAGAGTGGTATTATTAGCGTCGTCGCATGATAGGGGATTAACATTTTTAATTTCAAAACTACCCACAATATATAATACCAGTATTAATAATAAAGGCGCTAATAATATCGGGATTAATATTGTTTATCCTTCCCGACTATCAAATAAGTCCTTAAATGGCTTGTTGATAGTGTAGATGGCAAGTGCACTCAGGCAAAGACACTGAGGTCACTCGTTCCAATCCACATACCAACAAGGGGTTATATTTACTTATCAAAATAAAATAAAATAGTGTAATAGACTAGCAGGTATTAGAGCAAGACATTATAATTTTTTTTTAGGGGAGATGATATTTCCACTCCAATTTTTTACTTATCCACTATATTATTGACTATTTTATTAAATAAATACATCTTTGGACAAAACTAACCCTTAAGTACTTGTCTGTTTTAAATTGACTAATCAAGTTATTTTTCTAATTGTCTTTTAACATTATTTTTTAATCAAACATCAAAGAAAATCATAGTTATTTTAATATTTTTTTACTTTTTTAATGACTTTATTAATTAATCTTATGACTAAAGTTATACTGTATAATAAAAAATATCATATGAACATTTTTCGTCTACCAAACTTTGAATAAATATGTGTTCTTTGGTTATGGAAAAAAACTAAAAGTGAAATTTAAAGGATGTAATTGTAGAAATTTGATCTAATAGTAAAATTATAGTATGACATAGTATCGTAAAATTTTAAATCTTTTGCTTACCTTTAAAATTGATTCAAAATTTTAATTCTTGAGTTGATTGAAACCAATATTCAGATTAATACCTACCATATTATTATTATTGAATTGATCTTTTAAAATAATATTTTTAAAACTAAATTAAATTATTTTAGTTTGATAATAAAATATTCATTTTTTCTAAAATTTTGGTAGAAAATGCATTAATTGTATTATTTTTATGATAATAGAATATGAGACACAAGTGATTAGAAGAATTGACTAAACATATTTATTACGAAAAAAATGGAATAAGTATCTTATTTGTTGAGAATTAAAATATAAAAATAAAAATAGAATAATTATGTTGTTTATTGATGTTTGTGATAAGCTTATAATTTTCCTTTTATTTTCATTATTTTCCGGAATTTTATTGATTAGTTTGAGCTTTGGTTAATGATTAATTGCATTTGAGATCCTATTTTTATGTATTTTGTGCTTCATATAGGTATCTCAAAGATATTCGAGGTTGTATGGCTCAATACGTGCAAATCAAGGCAATTTCGAGCTTCTCGATGTTGAGTTTTGATACTTGCTGTTAAGGTCCGTCAAGTATTTCAAGGCAAAGCAGTCATAACGAAGGCTAACTGGTCTAATAGAAGACCAAATTGCAATTCCTGGGCAGGGAAGGATGGCGGCATACAATTTCAGAAGTCCAGGGGCACCGGAGCACAAATGAGGAATCCAGGGGAGGCCGATACACAAAGCAGAAAGTGTTTCATTTATGCGTTGTCAAACACTCACGCTGCTACATCACCGCCTCCACCAAAGCCAAGACGCGTGTTCCAGCCATGGATTCGGGTCAGCTCGCATCTTTCCAGTCCACCAACCTACCATTTTGCCCAGTCTCCCTCACATTTCCTACCTGTTTCACCAATGGGTAGCCTGTGGTCCCTCTGCCTGGGTAGCCCTCTTCCAAGCCGTGCCCAGCCTCGTTTTTCCTTCCAATTAAGCCCCCAAGTCTCCTATGTCCTCCCTAAAATACCACTGGCTGTTGGAGACCTCCTTGCCCATTTTCATATATCTCTTCAGCCGGCCATTTAGAAAAAGCCTCCATTTTTTAGGGCAGCAGCCCTAAAGCTTTCTCCCAACCATTTTCTACACCTTTTGACCTATATTAAAATGCATTCATTTTAAAGGCTTGGTGCATCAAATCAAGGGTCAAGAAAGTAAGATTAAGTGAAGTCAACCAAGAATTGCAACTTTAATTGGTTTAATTTTTCCACTTTGCCATTTATTTTATTTTTGTAATTTTTTGGAAAACTTTGCATATATCTTGATATCTTGATGATGAGCTAAATATATTTTTGTATTGTGATTATTGTCTATGTTGAATGTGATGTTTTAATTTAATTTCTCCCTATATGAAGTATTACTGATATTTTGTTGGTTATTATCATTGTGTGTTTAATACTTTTAATGAAGTCATGAATCATTAAATGAACCCTAGAATGATAGGATATGAAACGAAAACCCTTCCTATTATTTTGAAAATCGTGATAATTGTTTACGTCTTTAAAGCACACCAATTGTCAAAGGCCGTAGATAATCATTAGATGTTTGATCTACCACGCGACTATTTTCTCCCCTATGTTATGTTTGTGATGAGATAAGCCCATAGCTAGGATGAGTGATAGCTAGGTTTGCTATACGTAGCAAAAACCCGTAGCAAATATTAGCGTAGGCCCGACTACCAAAAATTTAAGTTAAGAAAAATATAGGGAGTTGGATTAAACATTGGCTAGATTAGAAATATCACAATCCTATTTTTTTAACTTTGATTTGATGTTGCCGCCGTTTCATCGTCGCATTAATTTAATTTACTTTGTTGCTTTTATTTTGTTTATTTTATTTTATTTTAAATCTAATTTCTGTTAGCTTAGATAAAATTAGGTGTTCCCAATTTTAGTACTTAAGATTTATTTCTAGCTCTATCCTCGTGGGATCGACTCGTACTTATGAACTTTATTACTTGATACAACCGGGTAATCTTGCCCGTGTTGCGTTTTCACGTATCAATTTGAACAAAAAAATTATAAGGTAATAGGAAAGTAACTTGATTAGTCAATTTAAAATGGGTAAGTACTTAAGGGGTAGTTTTGTCCAAACATGTAATTATTTAATGTAATAATTAAGAATGTAGTGGATAAATGAAAATTGTAGTGGAAATAGCATCTCCCTTTTTTTAGCCGTACTATTTATCTACTTATGCTCTAATATTAAGTATATTCAATACTAATATTTTGGCCAAATTACTTTTTACCCTCCAAAGTTTCCACTAAATTTCAATTTGCCACCTAAACTAAGGTTTGTCCCATTTTAGCACTTAAGATTACCATTTGTCTCATTTAACCCCCTCTCGTCTGTTGCCGTTTGAATCAATCGCACGTGGAAGACCACATGCGGGTTATTTTCATCTTTTTCCAATTGGCTTGATAGCAATGCACATCTGGGAAAATCTCTGTTGATTTTGTGAGCGGGAATTTCACAAGCCCACTAATGGCAGTGGCAATGTCAACAGTTAAACCCAATTTCACAAAATTGTTTTAATAGAAAGTGTAAAAACCAAGAATGGGAAGAAGTATCAAACTTTTTCAAGAAATTCCAACACTGATTCCCCCGACTAAACTCGAAAAATCACATTGTTATACACAAAATTACGATCTGTGTATTGAAGAAAACCCAATAAAGAAACCATTGATGGGTACAACTAACATGAGAGGTACTATGGTGCTGATTAAGAAGCAATTTGCCATTTTTCCAACTCAGACTCCCCATCAAGCCTGCTTCCCAAAAAAATCAAGCAATCAGGCAAGAATCATTCGATTCCAAGGCGGTAAAACCGACTACAACACCCACAAAATTCAGCTTTGAAGATTTCCCACGCAAGTAGGTAACGAACGCCGATGGTTCGATTTCAAGGATGTTGGCTATGGTCAATGGCAAACTCTGACGAGCTTGCCGGATCACAAAACTAGCATATCACAAGCACCAAAATTGCAAACTTTGATGAGTTCATTTCCATGGCTATGAACCGGATTTACCCAAAACCAATTCAGATCTATCATTGAATCCATAAAAACCGCCATTGCCATTAAAGACCTCATGTTTTCTCTTTCTAAGCTTCATTCTCTCTCTCTCTCTCTCTCTCTCTAGGATGGATCTGAATGTAGAGAGAGAGAAAAATGATACGAAATGGAAGCAGAAGGGGGACAGAGGTGGAGTTAACTGCGAATGAGCAGCCATGTTATGAAGGTTTTGGGGTGGTAAGAGAGCGACAGTGTGCCAATGGTGGAGAAGAAGGAATATATCGGTGGTGTATTTTGGTGAGATTCAAATGGAAGAGAGAGAGAGAACAGAGAGTGAGAAAGTGTGTATGAGAGAGAATTAAAGAAAAAATAAAACCAAACATTCAAAATACTAAACTAGCCCTATATGAAAGTTTGAAAGTATCAAAATAGTCCTCACGTGACATGCGCATGCATTTTTTGTTACCATTTCTAACGCCCCTCATGGAAAGGGGACAAACTGGGACAAATGGTAATCTTGAGTGCTAAAATGGGACAAACATTAGTTTAAGTGGCAAACTGAGATTTGATGAAAACTTTAGGGGTTAAAAAGTAATTTGATATAATATTTTTAGGCTTTGGCAAAGCCACATAGCGCTTAAGATGGTCAACTGACCCCCTTTTAAAACATAAACACTCGGCTACTATAATTTCCATGAATCTTACTTTACCTTTTATCACCCAACAATTTTTTTTTAAAAAAAAGTGGCGCTTATAGACCCCCAAAAGCTATAAGTCGGTCCTCTTTTCTTTTCTTTTTTTATAATAACATAAATATCTTCAATAAAAAAGTCAAAAATACCCTTTGTGTTTCTAAATAGACACTCATTGATTTTTCCTAAAACTAAAATACTCTAACCAAACCTCCCCATCCCCCAACAAATATACCCCCTTCTTCCCAAATCATTTCTCCCCTTCTTCTTCCCTTCTCAAAAATCTTCTTCGCAAAAACTTTTCCATCATTCAATATTGGTGTGAAAAAATCAAGCATGGAGTAAAAAAAATGCCAATGTGACTGAAATGGGAAGTATTTCTAACATTTTAATGCATAAAATTGTATAAACAATAATTTTTATTCAGAAAAAAGTGAGGATCTCGTCGTGAAATGTTCAGACATGATCGAAAGAACATTGCTCAAAAGTTCGGTGTGCGCTAACCAAACATTTTAATAATGTTCGGTTGGTGTTGGTCGAACAATTGATCAATGTTCCAACAACCCCGACTGAACAGTTTGAAAAGTGTCATCAGCTTGAGTTTTTGAGATTTTGCATACTGTTCCATCGAGGTTGATGGAACAATTTACAAATGTTTCACCGAAAGTGGTGGAACAGATGACAAATGTTCCACAAATGACAAAATTTAAGCAAAATTGATCAAAATCCTCAGTTTTTTTTCTTCAATATTTTGGCCCTAAAAGTACTCACAATTAAGACCAAAGTGATCCTAATTCATATTTCAACCCTAAACACTTCACAAACAAATTATATTGTAACAAAACAGCAAACCAAAATCAATAATATATATATATAGGCCAAAATTTCCACCAAATAAAGTATATATATATATATATATATATTTCAATTGGTACGTTAAGTAGCACGTGCAGGGTAAAATAGACCTTTCCCTGCATACCTTCACAAAAAAGGTGGGAATATAAACCTCATTCACTCTAAACCTTTCAGATCTCTCCTCCATATCCTCCAATGGCCGAACGAGTCCACCCCACCGACTCTTCTCCACCTCGAATGGATGCCTGCAAACTCCACCCAACCTGCACAGGCAGCCCCACCACCGGCCGTACATACGATCCAAGTCCGAAGGACCAAATCTACTGCTTCCTCCCTCAAAACTAAAATACGTAACCGGTAATAAACCTCGCAGAGCCGCCGCCGCTGCTTCGCTGACCTTCTCCATCCTCTTCCTTCTACTCCTCCTCATCTGGCGCCATTATCTTATACCTCGCTTACGCCCGAAGCACCAAAGTATTGGCCGACGGAATATCCATCTACGGATTAACCTCAACTCATCGGCGCCGATCTCGGTAATTGACGCCTCCGCCAAAGCCCGCAATACAAACAATAAGCTTGTTATTTACTACTAACGAAGGAAGTTCCGTTGACTTGTACTATTCCGCCTATCAGCCGGTAACGGCGTCCCCGAGGTTTGTTCAATGGCTAATAATGTAACGTGATTCGTCTGCTAAAGCGGGTCTAACATTGTTCTAGGAAACCAGCACGCACGGCGTTGGTGAACCAGCAGAGACAAGGGGGAGGTCTATTTTACCCTGCACGTGCAGGTATGCAGGGAAAGGTCTATTTTACCCTGCACGTGCTACTTAACGTACCAATTGAAACCGGCGTCTGGCCGAGGGTGCAATATGGGACAATTTGTAATGTCAGATATGCGCATGGCACAAACCTTAGGTTGGGTACCACTTTAGAATTCGGTGGAAACTTCAGGGTGTTTTTCATATTTTGACCATATATATATATATATATATATATATATATATAACTTGATTCCCCATTTTGCCAAAAAGAAGATGAAGATGAGTTGTGATGAAGATGAGTGGTCTCTCCTCTTCAAATTTCTTCAAATATGGTCGTAGAAGGAAGTGAGAAGATAAGGGGTATGATTTTGTCATTTTGTGTGCGTAAAATAAGGAGAGGAGGGGGTAATCGGGTTTTGTTGGGTTGGAAGTAGAAAGGGGCAAGTTTGTGTAAATTGTGGGTTTCAAAATTGAAAATGGCAAAATAAGTAAACATGGAGGGGTACACTCAGTGTTTTAGAGTATTTTAAAATAAGGTATGGGGTATACTTAGAAATAGGAGTCAAGTAATATGTTTTAGGGGTCTATATAGCGTCACCCAAATAAAAATAAAAAAACATTAACCTTGTTATAGCTCTATCCCTCCCAAAAATGGATATCAATGATCTGTTAGTCTGCTACCCTATTTTAAAGAGTGATAACTGGCTCAATCCCATCCACCAAATGTCAACCGCAAAAGTCATTTATATTTTTATTTAATCGGTAAAAGGTGCTTTTGGGCGAAATAATGAATATACCGTTAATGAAATTGAATTAGGCATTCTGCATCGAAAATCCAGTTTGTGTATCGGTAATCCAGTTTGTGCATCCGAAAATAAAACTTGTGCATCGGGATTTATTTTTGTACTCCCTCCGTCTCTGATAAATATTCCTGCTTTCTATTTTGAGATGTCCCAACTAATGTTCCTAAAGACTTTTGGTGTACAAATTTTCTATCATTCTTCTTAATATATCTCTTCATTTAATACTATCATTATTGCACATCTAAGAGAGAGAATGAGTGTAATGTGTACATAATTAATGAGAGAGTGTGTGTGTACAATGAGTATTATTGTCACAACATATTTTACAACACATCATTAATTACATTTCTTAATCCTTGTGTTTTTTTCACTAAGAACATTTATCCGAGACGAAGGGAGTATTATAATTCCAAATTGTGCATCGAGATTTTCTTCATGGGTGATCAATTTTTGTATCGAAAAATAAAAATTGTGAATAAGGATTTACTTTTGTAATTTACTTCCAAATTGATGTATCGAAAATCCAAAATTGTGCATCGAGATTTTCTTCATGGATAATCCAATTTGTGCACGGAAAATAAAAGCTTGCTTAAATCGGCATCTCTCCACCATGGTTGATCTTATATATATGAAGTCCATCCAACGTGAAGTACTCGAGTCTCTTTCCTCATTCTTGTTCGCATATTGCTCTATCAACATCATCTCAAGATCTAGGCCAGCAAAGGATTGTGATCGAAGCCATACTCCTCTGCAGCTTGCTCCCAGGGCCGTTCTTGGGCATAGTTTAAAGGGGTGATCGTCCAGGGCCCAAAAAAATTAGGGGCTCAAATTTTATTTATATGTATAGTATATATGTAATATGTAATATTAATAACGACTTAGTTGTGAAAACGACAGGATGCGATAACTGGCAGACGATTAGACGAAAGGGTACTTCGGGTGGACAGTCGAACAGAAGGATAAAACGATCAACGGTAAACAGCAAACCCTCGAGATTCTCAGTCTCCCCTATGCTATGATCACCAGATTTTTCACTCCACCTTCAGTTCGATTTTCAGCAGTTCCTCTTATCACAGGTCAATTTCAAAGCAAGAAAAACTCTCTCACAGTCTCACTCTGTGCATGTTCCTCGAACTCAAAGCCACTGGCGCCAATGAAGACAAAAAGGACTAATGATGTAGGTCGGTACTCGTCCAATTTATTTATTTTCCTTATTTCAATTTCAATTTTCAAATTTTTTTCCCTCTTCGAGCATTCGACTCTTCTCCGCTTCAGACCCTAAACCCTCAAACTCATATTTCTTGGTTTAAGGTTTTTAGGACTCGTAAATTACTATTTTGCTGATCCACAATTTCTTTTCAAAATCTCATAGTCTAAAAATTGTGCAAGTAGATTACAAATTTATAATATTTTTTCTTTCTTATATGTTGGTGCAATAAGCAATCTAGCTTGATTTAATCTCTGAATCTCTCATATTGCTGGTGTCTAAGCATTTGGTATTTCGGTGTCAATCGTGAACCGTCACTAGTGACTAGTTGTTTCTATTTTCCAAGTGGCTGAGGCTGAGGCGGAGGCGTTGAGCTTGAACTGTTGAGCAACTGCTTGTTTTTCATATTCCAAGTGCTCTCGATTCTTTTTTAATATCATAATATGTTACCTAAAAAACATCTTTCTGGAAGTAAAAAAAAAAACGAATAAAACAATTAGTAGAATCATAAAGAGAAGCTATCGATAAATTTGTTTTTAAAAAATAAACTCTTCTGATGATGGATTGGATTTAGATGATGATAATGTTGAACTTGAACCATCTATGGAGAATTTAAGTAGGCCCTTATTCATTATTTTGTCCTGAATCTTTGAAATATCAGGAACGGTCTGCTTGCTCCAGCAATCATACTTAAGAACGATGGATGCGTAAGGTAAGTCAAGGAACGATGAATCCCTTTTAGGTTTGTTTGCTAGCAAGGAAAAACAACAACAAAAACACAACCCAAAACCACACCGAAGCCAATAGATATGAATCAAGGTCACGATTCACAAATACAGAGGGAGGGAGAGATTATTTTAAAGAAAATGAAGGAGATGGATGAAATATGATCGGTAGGATATAATATAACTGTGACACTAATGGATCGGATGTATATCCTATACATATATATATATATACATATATATATATATATATACATATATTTATTTATTTATTTATTTATTTCAGATTAAAAAAGGATAAAAAAATTAAGTAAGACGATTTTACACATATTTTTTGTAAGACAGATCCTACTAACCCGACTCATTGTGTGTTGGTGAGTTGAGTTGAGAAATAGTGATACTCCGTCTTACAAATTAAAATATGTAAGACTGTATGTTGCAAGAGACCTCCAATTTCCCCAATTTTAAACTTCCATGAATAAAAGGGACTACTCCAAAATCAATGTCGCCGATAATGGAGTAAGTAGAGAACTACTATCGATCATTTTAATAAAAAAAGGAAGAAAAAAATCGCTGATAACAACTTCCATGAATCAAGGAGTATCCTCAAAAGGTTCGAATGTAATTATCAAACACAAACAAAAGACAATACTCCCTCCGTCCTTAAACTATTGTCCTAGTTGACCTGACGTACAGATTAAGAAAAAACAATTGACTTAATTATTTATATTGATTTAATGTGTAGTTTCCTTTAAAGCCCATGTGTATGTGATCCATAATTAAAGTAGGGTGAAAAAGTAAGGGTAAATTAGTAAAAATGATGTTCTAAAAAGTTAAGTTTCAAAGTGAACAATTATTTTAAGACGGACAAAAAAGAAAAGGATGACGATAATTTAGGACGGATGGAGTATTAAACAGCAAAAGTTGGTCCTTATTGAATGAGCAGGTTGTATAAACATAATTGGAATAATTGATTTCTACAAAGGTTCAACAACATATTTATGCACTTCTTGAGATGACATCAAAACTCCATAACTGGATATTCTGTCGTTGATACCACTTCTCGCCAAATAACACAACCTTATATTACTCTAAGCTTATGTATACTATACTCAGTCTCCTCATTTCTAGCAAAACTTCTCCCGGCGACCCAACAGGCCAACTTCGAGAACACTAATCGCTGGACTTAGTAGGCTTATTTTTGTTCCCATATACCAATCCAGTTTCCTGTGCATCCAATGGATTCATCAACGTTGCATTTCAATACATAAACGAACTTGCAATATTATACAATTAGATCATATGTGGAGAGAGAGAGAGAGAGGTTATTAGTACCTGTGGATCAGGAATCGGTTTGCGTTTCTCAACATAACGGTAAGGATCTGAAGCTGCTGCCAATGCCGCCCTTTCCTGAAACCAGTCACAGTTACCAACTGTTACTCAAAAGGAAGAAATGAAAAGCCGAGGAATGCAATAAATTAAGTGAGAGTTGAGAAAAGTACCTGTTGTTCTCTCTTGAGTTCTTGAGAGGGTTTGACCCAAAGATAGTAGGCCAAGGTTCCGGCAACAACCCAAGATGCCAGGTTGCTTCCTCCTCTAAGACCTCCCATCGAATTGCCAACAAATGACCTCACATTTCCTAATGTTCTTCTCCAACTTGCCATCTGAAAAGATTGACTTGTGTTATTCCCAAAAGGTAAATTACTCTTTCTTTATCTGACTGGCCTTTCAAAAATGAGACTGAGCCACCCAAATCAGGCTCATGAAATACACCAAAAGGGAAGCCTGCAATAGATCTCAAGTTTGATCCGTTACCATGCCGGCATGCCTCCTTAGCTAAAATAAAAACAGTAATTATTAAAGAAAAGAAGGTTTTCACAATCATGGGATGAAAAAAACTGAAGGTATCTCTTTAATGCATGCTGTCTAAACAACGAAATAAAAAGAGCGATGAGAAGGGAACTTAGATAACCTTTGTTTGATCTGAGTCCTACGTGATGCGCTAAGTGGCAATAATACCAGGAAGTGACTCGCTTTACGCACCAAGCACCACTAAGAGAACGGTATAAGGGAGAATGAAGGTGGGCTAGGCTCTTGAGAGAGGACATGTGAGTTGCGGTAGGCTCTGATCTCCAAATCTTTTCTCAATAGTAAGGTAAACGACCTATTTATAGGCAACTGGGAGGGGCCTCACATGATGGGCCATGTGCCATCCATACTGTGCAGTGGCGCCCTGTCATTGGCATGGTCATATGGTCGGGAATAAGGGAGCGGCATGTCCCCACATCCACAATTCCTCCCTCAGAACCTAGCCTGACCACGATTGGACCATATAATTCCCCATTGTAGCCTCCAATGGTCACGCAACAATTCAAAAGGAAACATTTGTTTGCTAAGATCAAGAAAATAACTCTAGCTGCCAGAGTTGACAATATATGCCATGCAAGGAATATGTAGGTCTTCTAATAGAATAGTGGCTTTAATTGACCCATAATTAATATTTGAAAATCTCACTCAAGGATGGGCTCTTACTTGGGAAAAAGGGTCCAGAGAGTGCTGCTATCCATGAATACTGTGGAATGGAACGAAAGCTCTAACATTAAAGGTTTAACGGAATGGAATTTGTGTTAAAATGGGATGGCATTAATTGATCCTTCTGACATAACAGGTAATTTGTATGTGGTCATTGATTTTTACTGTGCCCACCGGTGTGGGTACCAAGGTTCATAGTTTCAGCGGTAAATTCATTCAGTTTTCAGAGGAGTCAATCCAAAAACATAGGCAGCTTCAATTGGTCAATCTTGTCCATTGACTCAAAAGTCACAGTGATGGCGTGAAATCAGCCAATCAGTGAGTTTCTATGCAACAAGTCCAAGTCACTGAGTTGAAACATCTTGTTTGAGCAAATTTGGCAAACTAAATAAAGAAGAGCAAATTCAGCAGTTGGAGTCCGATGCATTTTCAAAGTTCACATGCCAACTTCTGTTGATCAATTTTGTCAGCCTATCCTCAAATCAAGCTCTGTGCTTATCAGAACCTAAATCTTAAAGCCTATCCCTCTCTCCCTTCCTCTGTCCATGTTAGGTTCACGTGAAATTTTCTTTACATGGGTTCAGAAACAAGCGTTGTTTACATAATTGAATTATATGATGCACCAGTTAGGGGGTGTATGTATAAATCGACGAAACACCAAGTTGAATCACATCTAATCAAATTGAGCGGTTGGGTTCATTTTACTAACTATGTGATTTGGTTCTGTTGTAAAATTTAAAAATTGGTCGGTTCGGAATGCAGTTTATGGCGTCAAACCGCATTCACCGAACCAATCCAAACTGTTACTCTTTAAGCAATCTCAGCCGTCCATCTCAATAAATCTAAACCGTTAGATAGCTGTCATTTACTCTTTTCTTAATTCATTGAATCTAGCCTCTCTCATGCATCCAAACAGATTTACATCCATTTTCTATTTGTTCATTCTCTCCCTAGGCAGTCTTCTTTAATGGCTAGGCGTTTCAGCCACTCTATCGTCTCTCTCGTACTTATCTTCCAATCTAAACTCCATCTTTCTTGATCTATCTTTCAAGTACTCCTTCGATTTTGGCTATCTGTCCTCCACGATTTCAGATTATTGATGTTTAGTAACTTCATCTGACAAGAGATGCGTAGAGTATACTTCAGATCTATGGTCTTCAATTGAAGAAAAGGTTAGTTTAATCAATTTTAATAGCCAAATTAGAGAATCAGGAGAGCATTGGAAAATGGTTACTCTGCTAATTCCATCGCTCCATCTTTTTCTTTATTTTGATTTTTTGTTGTAAAGAATTGATGTTAAAGTTGCTTTGTATATGGGGAATTTTGTTCTAGAGATATTGTCAAGTTTGGTTAATGATGAATAATTATTGATTGATTTTTTTGCATTTGATTTCTTCAGCCTAAAGCCTTTTAGTTTCTTCTTTGCAAGCTTCCAAATTCAACGAAAAACCATCAGTTTAAACCGAACTGAACCGAAATTGCATGGTTTGATCAAGTTCGTTTCAAAGGCATGGCCAGTTCATTTCGGTTTATATTATTTCCAAACCGATATGGTCAATTCAGTCTCAGAATCGGCACCAAACTGAACCAGATCAAACCATTACAATCCTCGTACCAGTATATCAGTGAGATGTATGTTTCACACCTTAATGATGTTGCTTCAAACGGAATCGTTGTTAGCACTCTGAGTCTCAACTATGACACTCCATCAATGCTTTATTTTGCTTGTACCAAATGCCTCACGTACTGTATCGTGGAGCGCAACAGTTGAAATATGGAGTGCTAATAGTGATTCCCTACTTTCAATGGATGTAACTTTTTATAAATCTAACTGTTCCATTACATGGCAAATGATACATAGACAATGTACATTTTCTTCAAACAAATTATATGGTCTCTAATTTGCAATTTGTTGCATAATGCCCAAAATCGAGATCAAGTTCAAATTTTGTTAGCAGAAACCTTGTCCAAATTGGTGCCTATCATTTATCAACCATGGGCAATACATCATACAGAAATCATTTTCTTACATAACAATGCAGTAAACTAGAACAACTAAGAGATAATAGACAACTGCAATAAAAATTAGAAACCAACACGATAATAGGATATAAAATGCAGTAACAGAGAATCTAATATGAAATTCATAGCAAACAAGGTGGTATATATATATATATGATAGATAAGTGTGGCCCTTTGTTGGTATGGGGATTGGAACCAAGGACCTCAAGGTTAGTATCAATATTCTAAAGGGTAAGGCTACTACATATCCAACTGGTAAATCAGAATTCTGTTGCAACCTAATTGCTAAGACATTAATCACATACAGGATTGACCTGTTCACCTGAACAATCAGGTGGATGACACAGAGTGGGACAGAATTGGGGTCCTTGGGGAATGTATAAGATTACTGATTTTCAAAACTGAAACAACTAGAACAAGTATTTAATTTCACATACACACACACACACAAGTTCAAGAGGTGATGCACAAACCTGTATTAGAGTGAAAAAAGGCAGATAAATAACCAATTAGACTATAAAACCCAACAACTGAGTGTCCTGCAACTCTGCAAGTAACGTTCCAAGTTTGATAAATTAGTTAAGATTAAAAAAAAAAAAAAAAGGAAAAATCAGAAAGAAGTGTTTCGATTAGTATCGAAAGATAAAGATGAATTTTTTTGTAGCAAATTCACTATTTGATGATGCAAGAAAATATATTCCTACACCAAAGTTCTTACTTATTAAAACCTCAATTGCAACCACAACAGTTATTATAGAAATGAAATTGATCAAAAGTACCATAAAAGAGGTAAGGCATACAAGTAAAAAATAACTATTGGAGAAAGCTTAAACACAAAATTCTAAGAAACCCACCTCAGAATAAGGTCATGTAGATCCGTTGGAAGATCGAGCGGGGTTGGAAGGATCCACCATTCGAAGGAATCGAGAGAGAGAGAGAGAGATTACCGGAAAAGGGTAAATTTGATCCAGAGAAAGGGTAGGAAGGAAAGATGGGCGCCGATGAGAAGTGAATGGCGGTGGTCAGGCCCGCTTAGACTATTCCTCTAACCTTGAAAAGGAAATACACTTCTAACGGGAGGGCAGTTTAGTCACTTTAGTACAAAACATAGTATAAAGGGCAATTTTGTCTATAAATGGAGTAAAAGGATTCTCACTTTTTTTTCATTTAAAAAGGGAAATCGTTTTTATAAAAAAAGATAGTCATTTTTTTTTGACAAAGTTTATTATTCTTTTTTTGATATTTTATTTAAAGAGTTCATTTTAAAAAATTAAGATATAAAAGCATCATTTCATTCTTCATGTACTATTAAAAGTGTTATTTTTTTTAAAAAAAAATTGACTTTTAAACAGGGATTTCCTGTTTGGAAGGAAGGGAATATTATTTTTCACTAAATTTTTTACTTTAAACTAATATATGTATGGCCAAAAATATCTCTTAATTAATTTACTTATCATTAGGAGTTTAGCAAAGATATTTCTTATTTCATAATCTCTTACATGCAAAGAGTCTACTATATTATTTTGAAAATATTTACTTTAACAGTCCACTTTCAAGAATTATGTTTACAATTTTTATAATATTTCATCTTTACCATTTATAAGAGTATTTATGTTTTACGATCAACCAGGATAAATGGCCTTAGAGCATCACCATTGTTTATAAACCACAACTTCTTAGAGCATGGAGAAATGTGTTAGTGACACATAGGAAATAATTTAATTCACATAAGAGAGATAAATTGATTTCACTTCCTAAATAGGAAGTTGTTTCTCGGGGAATGGAGTGTAAGGGGGAGGGGGGTGTCAGAGAGAGGGAGAAAGTGGGCAGTTCACTTGTGGTGTGTGTGTGGGGGGGTTTGAAGGGTTTTGTTTTTAATGGATGATGTTAAATTTAATATTTTTTTGTATAAGAAGTTGTGTAATAAGATTATATAATAAGAAGATATATTTTTAAGTGGATAAAAAGATAAAAATATATAAATGACAGTGGGACCTAATTAAAAAGTTATATTAAGAATATGAACATTGAGAATGCTCTTAGAGCAGCTCCATTGTATGATTCTTCACCAATTCTTTGGCGAAGAATTCACACAACCCACCCATTGTATGATTCTTGGTGAAGAATTGGGAGGAGAGAGAAGATTGAATTCCTCACAAATAACCACAAATTATTGCAAGAATTGCACATCACTCAAGTGGCGTGCACCTCCCACTCAAATTCTTAAGCCAAAAGTACAACTAAAAAAATGTTTTTTAATTTTAAAAAACTTACCGCTTTTCTTTTAAAAAAATCCGACCGTTTTTTCTTTAAAAAAATCAAATTTTTTTAAAAAAAGCAAATTAATAGATAATTTATTAACTAAATTATAAATTATAAAATTTAAAAATAATAATGTAATTTATTATTTTAAAATTAATTTTTGTCTTAATTTATAAATTAATTATTTATACGAAATATTTAAATATGAAATATATTAAATAACGTGAAATAAATTTATTTGTTGCCGTATTCCCGCACTCATGGAAGAATTTAAACAATGGAGATGCTCTTAATACATTATCGCCGGCTTGCCTAGGTGGCCTTAAAGCATAAAGGCCTGTTTTAGAAGGCTTTCGTTTCAAAAGCCTGAAATACAATTATTAAGAAAAAAAAAATATTATTCAACATAAGTGGGTGAACAAAATAGAAGCTTGGAATACATTTTTTTTTTACGAAAATAATTGTTCTTTATTTTTTGAATTATCATTTCTTGAATGAATAATGCACATAACTAAAAAACAAAATATAAGTCTACGTCAAAAATAATACTCCTCTATTTTTTTAAATACATTCATGTTTCACTCGATACACATATTATAAACATTTAATTGATTCTACTATAAATATTTGGATGTTTGTTGTGTATCATAAAGTAACAAAGAATTTAAAGGTAAAATAATGAAAAGAACATTTCAAAGAGGAAAAGAATACAAAGTAATTATTTTAAAGAACAAAGAAATAACACCATGAGTGGTCTTTCGTAATACGGTCTTACGGATCTTAATATGTAAAACGGTTTTATCGATCTTAATATGTAAGACGGAGCTATAAATGTGAAATGTGTCAAAGATTTAGAAATTACAACACTGCCTCTCAACTTTCGAAAATTATAGTGCTTATCCATCAGATTTATAAATGAAAATTATCAACTTTTTCGTCTTAAATGTGTCATTTTTGTTTTTAAATGTGTCACTTTTATTCCCTCAACGTGTAAGTCATTATATATGAAAGTGTGTCACCTTTACCTTTAAATATGTCATTTTTAGTTTTTCAACGTGTAAATCATTATGTATGAAAGTCTTTAAATTGTTTTATTTGACCGATACACATATTTTAAAAAATAAGTAACTTCATTTTAAATTTTAAGGTAATGTATTTTTTTTAGTAGCAATAAAACTGTACGAATGTCTCGTTACAAGAATACTCGTTTGCTCACAGAAAATGAAGACACGTCACTAGGTTCATATAAAATCGTTGTCAAGTCGGCATGATTATTTGTTTCCGTTGGGCCAGCTTTAGGGTGCTGGGCCTTGTGGGCCAAGTCATCATTGGAGACATTTCAATTTATTGGTCCTAGCTAATATAATATATGGCCGTGTATGGTCCATCCTCAACCACTTATTTACAGATTCAAGGCATGGTGCATCATTTGTTACCAAGACTTTTAAGGGCCCATTGGCTCGCAAATCTATATTACTTTTGAAGTGGGCCTTGACAACCCACCTCTCAATAGACATTGCCCCTTGTTATGTATTGCATTAACTCTATTATAAACTAAAATAAAAGAATATGGAAATTTCAAGGCATCTGAAATTACTTGTAAAAAAAAAATCACAATAAAAATATAATTATTGTTAGTATGGGACGAAGGGATATTTACTTTATTTAGACTCTACATCATAATTATTGGACTCTATCATAGATTGAATTCGGATAGGATCAATCTAATTCATATTTAATTTGTTAAGAAATTATCAAAGTTGAATTGGATTAGATTATCTTTTAGATATTTAAAAGTTCGATTTATTGTTTAGTCAAAGGTCGAATAAACATTAAATTGTTTTTAGATTATGCAAACATGAATAATAATGGCAGTAACTTATTATAGGGTAGAACAATTTATATTTAGGTAGAAATGGTAATAATTAATGACTAAAAATTCATCATATGTAATTTTTATATGCATGATATTAACATATATTTTTTATATTGGATTTGGTTGGATTGTTAACAGATCGGAACATCTTAATCCAAATTCGATTTGTTAAGATTTTAGATTATCGGATTCAATCACAATCAGGTAATCGGATCGGATAACTCAATCTATATATCATAAAAATAACGTCGGACTAAGATCAAATTTGGATCAAAATCCGATATATTGACAAACCTAATTTAAATGTCAATCCATTCGTTCCGGAAAAAAAATGTTCATACCTGAGATGGCTTGATTTTGAAGTTGTATTTCAATACTCCATATATTTTAAATTAAGTGTCGTTTTAGCAAAAATTTTATATTTCAAAATAAGTGTCGTTATAAGATTTTAAGAAACATTTATCCATATTTTATCAAAATTATTCTTATTTATTATTAAAATATTGTTAAGAGAAAATACTGATGCAACTTAACTATAATAAATGAAATTAAATAAAGGTGAATAAGTTTTCTAACAATTATTGAAATGTTGTTAAAGAGAGGGTTGTTATTTTTATTTTATTTAATGTGCCAATTCACTATACATGTACGAATAACATGACATCTTTTACCACAAAATCTCTTAATTTTAATTTCGCCTTGATTTACCTTTATGAAAAAAAATATATATATATATATATATATATATATTTATTTATTTATTTATTTTATTTAATGTGCCAATTCACTACAGATGTACGAATAACATGACATCTTTTACCACAAAATCTCTTAATTTTAATTTCTTACTGTATTTAGTCCTTGATTTACTCATAACCATGATCCATGACCATTAAGAAATCAAGAAAGGGTTTGGACGGTTTGACTTGGTTGGACCCATACCCTAAAAGATTTGATCTCCTTTAGTCAACTACTACTCCTACTTTTTATCTTTCTCTTAATGAGATGACGACATGTTCTAATTATGCAATGCCCAACTATTAAGTCCAGCATTTGGATTAATCTCCTAAGTCAAACTTTGTTGACACCCATATTTTAATTCTTTGTATTATTGCGTTTAAATATCAATTATATCTTCTCGCCAAAAGAAAAAAAAAGGATGTCTAAAAATACGATAATTAAATTAATATTCCCCCAAATAGGTAAAAACTTGAGTGTGACGTTTTTGTGAATATTTTTTGTAAGACGAATCATTCTAATCCGACCCATCGTGTACTAATAAATTGAGTTGTGAGATAATAAAATTCAGCCTAACGAACTAAGATTCGTAAAATCGTCTTATAAAAGACTTAATTCTCCAAATAATATGAGAGTGTACTGCATAATTAATAATAATAATAATAATAATAATAATAATAATAATCTTAACATATGTTAAGAAAGGAAGCAAGAGATTGCGTATTTCCCTAATATTTTCTAATGTTTGAGGACGAAGGATTCTCTCTCTTGTTTTCTTGTTTTTGTCATTTTGGTAATTGTCAAGAATATATAGGTTGGTAGAGAAGGTGAGAACTGATAAACCAACCAAAACTTAAAAACTTATTAAAATTGGCCCATTACCTTATATGATAGTTCCATATCTAAAGGCTTAATTTTTTAAAAAAAATTTAGTTGACTTATAATTACATACTCCATCCGTACCCAAGAAATACTCTCTTTTCTTTTTGATGTGTCCCAATAATAATAATATTATTATTATTATAAGAAGAGACTATTTCCAAACAAAATAAAGTAATATTTTTAAAAAATTGTCAAATAAACAATTTTTTGGGGACAGTGGAGATTTTTTTTTTTTTTTTGAGAATCACTATCTTCCTTTTAATGACAACACTTCACGGTACAATATGTGAAATTTGGTACAAATAAAATAAAACATTAACAAAGTGTTCAGGATAAAATTTAGGTGATGTTTGGTAGTGGTTAGATAGGATTAATAAGTGAAGCTGTCTAATTTTTGATACATAATTAATAGTCGGGACTAATAACACGAGTTATACGGATAAAGTCATTATCCGCTCACTATTAATACCAAAGGAAAGAGTGATATTATTAGTATTCTCACTACAAAAATTTGGGATTAACATTTTTTTTATCTCAAAACTATCTCTAATTTACAAGTGAGGATTAATAGCGAAAACACTAATAGTACTGAGATTAATAATATTGTTTATGCATATCCGATTACCAAACCAGTCATTAAAGTGTTAATAGTGATTCCTTATTCTTGTTGTTTTGTCATAAGGGGGTTGCCCAGTGGTAGACATGAGGCTTCACAAAGTGTGAGGTATCAAGCTCGATCTCTTCTCATGCCCCCCTTAGGAGGAGGAGGAAAAAAAAATAAAATATATATATATATATATATATTTGAGTACAAATTATGTTGGAATAATTTAGTATAATAAAAAAAGGGCAATTAAAATAAATACATAAAATAATATAGCAATTAATTACGTAACTAAATTACATAAAAAGTTGAGGTAATAATTTGACACTTTCCTCGCAAGACGAAATTGCCCCGTATACAGTGTTTACGGTTTACGACAATCGTCCCCATGATACAACGACTTTTTAACTTTATAATCGTAATACAACGACTAAAAGTTTTTGGCGAACTAATCGGATACCCGAGACTTTCTATGAAATGAAATGAGAGAGAAAGAGAGTAAACTCAATGAATGCAATTGTTGTGGAGTGAATGAAATAGATAGAAGGGGGTTTATTTATAGTTATTTGAAGATGTAGGGGTGCCTTTTGGCAATAGTCACAATCTGGGCGGATTCAATCTAGGCCGCAGCATGACGGCTAGTAAAAGGGTGGCGGCCGGTTGCACCATTGCAAGAAGCACTGCACCAGTCCCAGCAACAACCGCCCCATTAACCATTAGTTGCACCAAAGCAAGGCAACATCAGATCGAAGCTCCACCGGACGCGTCCATTCACACGCGGGTTGGACTGATCGCGGTTTGGTTGATTTTGACAAAACTTTAAGGCTCCTAGCAACGATGCGTATGTGCAAAGTGCAAAATGTGCTTCTAAAGCCCGTGCCGTAACACACCCATGGAACATACAATTGAATTCTCATAAAGTGCACATATTAATAAAGTGATCTCTTACATTTTATTTTCACAATGTTGGGATATGTCATTTCAAATACCTATTTATTTTTCAACTATAAACCAAACTTGCTCACTTTGTATATTAATTTCTCATTCATTTAAAATTAATTTTAAGCAAATAAATACATTATACTCGAAATGTAGATTATTAATTTGTAACTTGTTTTTTATTCCATAAAATGAAACTTAAATCAATGATCGGTCAAAACCAATTTTTGCAACCAATTAGTGAAGGAACCTTGTTGGTTGAAAGCAAAAAAGTCAAATATTGAAATCGTTAAGAGTAAAAATCAAATAAGAAATGAATGAGAGCATCACCATTGTTATATTTTTATCAACTTCCAATTAAGAAGTTGACAAAAATCTCACCATTGTTGTATTCTTACTAGCCACCTAGGATAGAGAATAAATTTAACTTCTTAATTAAGAAGCTGGGGGAGGAGAGAGAGTGAAGTGTGGGGTGGGGGGGGTTTTATTTTTATTAGATGGTGTTAAATTTAATATTTTTTTTGTGTAAGAAGTTGTGTAAGAAGATTATACAATGAGAAGATATATTTTTAAATGGGTAAGAAAATAAAAATGTATATGTGACAATGGGACCCAATTAAGAAGTCGTGTAAGAATATATAATATTGGGGATGCTATGATGTTTGCTTTAAAAGCACGAGAAAAATGAATATAAGGGTACTCTATTCATTTTGTACGAATTTTAAAAAATCTAGTTGATTCTATGTAATTTCTTTTTAATAGTTTTACAATATCATTTAGTAATGTTAAATTAATAAATCATTTTCTATATTATAAACATTTTACTAAGCAAATGTTTCTAAATATAAAAAGAAACAATCATTTTAAAATATTTTGAATAAATATAGGAAAACTTATTTTGAAAACGAATAGAGTATATATATCATTCGACCCTTCTCAATAGTACTAACGAACACAATTATGTTGAAACTTTGTAAAAGAAGCTTTATTGTTCTTGTGATCCTACCCTATTTAGATTATTGTCCCTATTCCCTTTTTTATCTGTTTTAAAATAATTGTTCTATTTTAAGAAAAAAATTAGAAAAATTTATTTTTACCAATTTACCTTTATAATTTCTACCTATTTTAATTTTGGCCAATGCTCAATGAGATTAAAAGAAACTATACATTATACAAATATTTATAGGCTTAGTTTTTAATTTGGTCACCCTATTATTGTGAAAAGTCCACTAAGCTCATCCTACTATGTTTTTTCACAATTTGATAACTCTACTTTACTAAAAATATCACGTTAGTCATTCCGTCTGTCTTTTTAGATGAACCATCTAAATTTCGTGATAACAAGAAATTACCTTTACTATTTGCATATACTAGTCACGTTGTTATCTCTTTCTTGTATTCTTCCATTTGAATGCGCTAGTCACGTTTCTTCCATGCAGACATCCTCATCGCCTTCGATACTGCACTTGCCGACAATGTAGATGTGATTTCACTTAGTGTTGGAGGCGTTGTCGTCCCCTACTACCTCGACGCCATTGTGATTGCCGCATACGGAGCCTCCGATGCCAACGTCTTCGTCTTCTTCTTCCTTCATTTTTTTCTTTTTTCCCTTTATGTTCTCTCGAGTCTCAACGACCCTTTCTCATCTTTTTCCAATTCTCCTTCTTCTTTATTCTTCCTATTTGGCAACAAACACCCTTCCCGTCCACCACTATCTCCACCACCCATTCATTCTCTTCCCCTCATTCAATTTTACATGTTCATAATTTCTTCAAAAAAAATCTCACCGCCCCGATTCATTGTTGGAAATTGATTTTTCAAATAATTGATTTGATCAATATTTGACTAAGTTTTCAAGCATGTTTCATTTATTATAAATGAAAATAATTTGCAAAAATGAAATATACATTTTGAGTAGATTAAGTTGATGTATTTATTATCTCAAAACCAATTTCTGAATGAGATATTAATGCTCAAAGTAGGCAACTTAACTTTGTTAATTGAAGAGTAAAGTGAGTATGTAAAGTCATATCCATATTGGTAAAATAAAGAGCTTTAAAACACTTTATTAATAGACTCATCTTGGGAAGGAGCATCAAGCGTTCCACAAGCTGCAACCAAGTGGTGTCACACGCGTGAGTTAAGCTTTGGCCAACCCAAGCCGTCGCTCAAGAATGGTGCAGAGCACCTCCGCACCATCCGATCCCGAGTCACAGCAGTTTGCTTCATTTTGTACATCGCTTGCATCTTATAGATAATTGCCGAGAAATCGTGAGCACAAGTACGGGGCAATTTCGTCTTGCGGAGATCGTGTCTAATACGAGTCTCGATTTCAAAGTTGTTGTTTAATTAAGATATAATTAAATTTCTCTTCATCTCCTTTTTTATTTTAAATATTATCATTTGCTATTCCGAGAATACTACAACAAATAAACTACATTCATCAATATATATAATCAAATGTTCTCCAAAATCCAGATAATTAGTAGTGTTCTTGAAAGATGGTAGTTTGGTGAAACTTTTGTCGATTACAATTTAAAGTCGAATTCACCAACAAAATAAACTAGAAACACCCTACCCTAGCTCCCCTGCTCCACCATCACCAACATTCACACACCTTTACACATCAAAGTCAAATAAAAATAAAATTAAGAAGAAAATTAAAAAAATAAAAATGAAAAAAATATCCCCTACATTTGCTTCCTACCTCAATTTACCTTCCCTTTCCCCTGTCGAACCGAGAACTCAAGCCCTTAACAATTTAATATGCAACAACAACGACGGCTAAGTCGTCTACCTACGCCCAAGTCTGATAGCCATTGAATTAAAGTTCATATGTCAAGAGAGAGTAGAGCTGTTAAGGTGGGTTGGCGGGGCGGGCCACCCAGCAACCCGCAATAACCCGCCATTTGGCGGGGCGGGGCGGGCCAACCCATCAAATGTGACGGGTCAACCCATCAAATGTGACGGGCCGGGAAATTACCAATCCAACCCAACCCATCATGAGTTGTGGGTTAGGCGGGTCAACCCACCAATTTTTTTCCCGATTAATCTAAATAATAAAAATAATCATAAATAATACAAAAAAATGTCACAATTCATTAAAAAATTATATTTTCTGCTACTATATTTTTAATAGTGGTTTCTAACAATTTTCTCTAATATTAATAGTATAAAATGAGGAAAAAAATAAGTAAGAAACTATTTTATCATTACTCTTTTGGTATGTTCTTATAATCATCTTTCTATAAATATACCTTATTTTGACATTTTTAGTTGTTATAAATGTCACTTTTTGAACGAATTCAAAATCATTTACTAATATTTTAGATATAAAAAATAATGTTACATTTTGAACGAAAATGATTTAAACTAATTATTTCAAACTTATGAATTGGTTATTTGAATCTAGTATATGGCGCGGTACCCACCTCAACCCGCGGGCTCAACCCCGTTTGACCCACCCCCTAATGAGTTTATATTTTCCTAATTCAACCTACCTTTTTTAAGTGACGGGGCGGACCAACCCAACAGACCGAACTCATTTTAACAGCTCTAAGAGAGAGAGAGCCTTGGGTAGCTCCGTACCTGAGACAAAATAAAAAAGAGAAGAGAGGAGGGTAACTGGTAAGACTAGTTGGCAGGGATGGAGGAAATGGATTTAAGGTGTTTGTTGTTAGGATACTTTTAATTAATTAAAATAAAATTATTTTGTTGTTGCAATGAACATATCCTATTTTTAGTTTTTTTTTTTTTTTCAAGTTTAGGCATTTAAGATAAATTTATGAGTATTTTAGTCTTTTCAACTATTTCTATTAACGGCATCTACTTCATGCATTATATTGACACTTTTTGTGAAGTAAAGTTTAGGCATTAGATTGAGTTTAACATACTTTTCGTAATAATATAGTGACCATATATATATATATATATGATACAGTTATCTTAACACATCCAATTTTTCGCCTAAAATCATTAGCTAAAAGAAAGTTTTAATCTAAATCCATGCACTTGAAGATGAAATATTTCTCATGTTTCTATGCCTCTAATTTTGACCGTTATGTCTGTGGGTTATCCAACAATTCTAGATTGAGACCATTGGGTCAAGGGCATCGATAAATAACAATTTTTAGTCTTTTAGTGTATTCCAATTAAAGTATAACTTTATTCTTTCCTTATCTCTTTGGTTTTTAATTTCTTAATTGAAATGTCATGTATATAAAAAATGTTATGGTCAACATTTTTTATTTAAGCTTTAGTTTCTTATTTTGTTTGATTTAATTGTTGGTTCTCAATAATGTATGGTTAAAGATTTTACAAAAAAAAAAATGTTAGGTATCGTATTATTTAATAATTAAATTAAATTTTATTAATTTTATCATTTTGTTTGAGTATAATATAATTTAAAAAAATTTATTTTCGTATATTAAAAATACGAATGTAAAACTAGTTGAAAATTAAACCATAATTATTATATAATTAATTATTTTTTAAAACGGTGTCGATTGAAAACGGAGGGAGTGATTAGTGAGGAAGTATTAAGTATGGGGTTGTCGGTCATGGTGATACTTGGAAAAAATTAATTAAAAAAGAATTAGTCAGTCAGAAAGAGACGAAAGCTTTGGATATAACACCATGAATGAATATGATTGATACATTTGCATGAAGAGTCGCATTCGTTGACGAAAGTTGAGTAGTGATTTACAGTTGTTTGAGATATGCCACTTAACAATGAGTGTGACTATTTGATTTATAATCATTTAATATTATACTACTTTATTTTAAATATTAAAATGACCACTTAACTACTTTCCAATTGTCAAATGAGATGATAATCCAAGATGATTCGACATTGCAACAATAAATTGATATCAACAATAAATCCCTAATCCAAACCTTTAATTTAGTGGTTTCTAGATGAAAAGGGGTGTCACATTTTAAGGATCATGTCTCAAATTATAAATTAGATCTTGAAATGACAAATGATAAATATGACTCATAAATGCTAACAAATTACCTATTACCAAAATAATCAAAACAAAATCCTAACATATAATACTCCCTCCTCCGTCCCTAAATTATCATTCTCCTTTCCTTTTTTATCCGTTCCAAAATAATTGTCCACTTTGAAACTTACATTTTAAATATCATTTTTACCACTTTACCCTTACTTTTTCACTCTACTTTAATTATAGGCCACATATTCATGGACATTAAAGGAAACTACACACTAAACCAATATAAATAATCTTTTTTCTTAAACTGCGGGATCAACCAGCACGATTATTTAGGGACGGAGGGAATAACAAACCCACATATTCAAATTTTATATTGTCATCCAAAATATCAAAATCAGAATGAATGTTTTTAATTTTTTTAGTGAAAAATACATCAAAATAATATTTTATTTTTATTTTGAATGAATATTTTTTTTGAGATGAAGGGGAATAGAATTACCAAGTCACCAACAAAATATCAAAAACCATTTAGAAATCAGAATTGAAGATGATCAAAAGAAACCCAATAACATTAACATCGCAAAATCTGGTCACAGTAGACCAAACTAATTTAGAGAAAATCTATTCTCATTAAAACCAAACTAATTATATATTCAAACGATTGAGAAGATTAACTATATATACCTCCAGTCTAGAGGAATTGATGTACCGTTGCACAAGTTAATAGATTAAATATGCGAATAGGCTAAATTTTCGTGATTATGGATATATTCTGGTACGATGACCATATTTATTTATGTAATACTAATTGAACCAAGTTCAAAAGAATTTTCTATGTATAATATTTAGATTTAAATGTATATTGAGAAAAATATAAATAATATACAAAAGGAAGATGGTTAGTCAAAATGTCGTCATGTTTTCGAGATTTTTAAAATAATTTTAAAAAGAAATTTTAAAGAGATTGAACTTAAAACCTCACATTTTATAAAATATCATCTCTACCACTAAATCACCTCATAGAAACTATGCACACCCCCAAGGGTCGGCCATTCTATGTCTATGCATCTAAATAATAGTTGGGACATTCAAATGCCATGGCCTATTAAAGTGTGCAATGTAAAAATCAGAAATACTTAAATATCAGAAATACTTAATGCAACACCAGAAATACTTAGATGACCGGCTTTCATTAAAAAAAAGGGTCGTCGACAGAACTGGCAGCGTGCTTTACACGTGTCACATCCTGGGTGGTTGGTTGAGATTTTGATTTATCTTCTCTTTAAGGGCAATTTTGACATTAAAAAAAACGTTTAAAAAAACAGTACTCCCTCTGTCCATAAATTATCGTCCTCCTTTTCTTTTTCGTGCGTTCCAAAATAATTGTCTAGTTTGAAACTTACCTTTTTAGAACATCATTTTTACCACTTTACTCTTACTTTTTCACTCTACTTTAATTATGGCCACATACACATGAACTTTAAAGGAAACTACACATTAAACTAATATAAATAATCAAGTCAATTGTTTTTTCTTAAATTATGCGTCGGGTCAACTAGGACGATTATTTTGGGACGAAGGGAGTATAATTTTTTATCTATAAATAGAGACTTTGCTTGCCTGATTTGGATACCAAATGAATTTTTTTTTTACAAAATTTGAATTTATTTGTAAGTTTCCTTCTCTTCTATTTCGCTCCAAATTTCAATTTTTTAATTAATTCATTTTAACTTGTGTATTATTTATTATTAATATTATTATTTACTACTTAAATATTTTAATTATTATTGGAGATTATTAAATACAATTGTTAAATTTCGTATTTAATTGATTATTATTACCATTATTATTGTTAAATTTCACATTATTATTATTGTTATTAGTTGGTATTATTATTGTTAATATTAGCATTAAGTAATATTAGTTGTCATTATTATTTTATTTTTGTTGCTAATTTTGTTTTTTTTCAGCCATTATAGGCACGATTTGCTATTATACGAGGACTAGCACTTATGTGGGAGGTATCTACACTGGAAAAAATTATGAAGGCTTGTATCATATTACATAATATGATTGTCGAAGATGAACGAGATACTTACGCACGCTTGCCAAATGCTTTAGACTATGAACATACTAACATTACTGATGGTAACTTAGAATGACAATATTTTAATGAGCGTATTCCCGAGCACGTAAGATATTTTAAACGAAGGTGTACCGTTCGAGATAAAGACTCACATCGCCGCCTACTGCATGATTTAATTGAAAATATTTGGAGACTTTTTGGTAATCAATAATTTTTATTATAGTTGTTGTATTATTTTCGGATATTGTTGTGATTTTTTTTGAATTGTTTATTTAATGAAATTATTGTACTTTTTAAAATTTATTAATGAATATTAATATAAATATTATTCGACTTATAATAAATTGATAATATTATTGTATTATTATATTATTTAATTATAATAATATTATATTATAAATAATATTTAATTATTCTGGTTATACTAAATTAATAATATTATAATAAATAATATCAAATTATAATAAATAAATATTATTTTATTAATGACTATTTATATAATTTCGAAAAAAATTATTTATGCAATATCAAATTTATTTGTTAGTATAAATTGAAAGAATATATTAAATTAATAGAGATAAAGATGGAGTATGTAAAGTTGTTGGAAATAAAGATGGTGGGGAATGTAAATGTGTTGGATTTTATGCCACCATTGAGAGGGTTTTTTTAAAAAAAAATTGTTTTAAATCAAATTGGTACATAATGTATTAATTTATTGATTTTTAATGAGTTGAGTTTGATTTTTGTTTTGATTTTCCCCAAAACCATTGTACCTGCTCTAAAAGCATGTACAATAAGTTTATTTTTCCCCAAATCTAACCAAAATCTTTCCAACCAATGGAGAATTTTAAAAAATCATCCCCAAATCAACCAATTATTTTAACAAAAAAAAATAATTCCTTGAACCCCAAAGTCCCCAAATCTTAGGTCCCATTTCCAAGTGTTATCATTGGAGTAGAAAACATTTTATTTTCTTCTATTACCTTTCTTGATTAATTTTTAGCCAAAAAAAATTATTTTTTTAAATATTATTTTTTCCTGAATTAAAAATATATTTTTACCTATAAATAGAGATTGTGTTGGATTTTGTGCCACAATTGAAAAAGTTTCTTAGTTTTGAATCAAATAAGTATCTAATAAATTATTTTATTAGTTTTTAATAAATTATATTTAATTTTTGGTTTGATTTGACAAAATCATTATACATGCCCTAACATGGTACCAGCGGAAAAGAAATCATAAACTTCAACTTGTCTCTTAAGCCATCATTTTAGCCTCAAAAAGATAAAATAAGGTTTTTTTTTTTTTTCAAGCGTGAGACTGTTTTATATTTAAATATTTATATTAATCCCTCGTTTTAATATAAATGTCGTTTTCTGACGGAAAAATATAAGTAACATTAATTTTAGGTTTTCAACAGCTCTTTTTTTTCTAGTCTTAACAATTATTTATTTATTCATCAAGTACTTTATTTTCTCCTAATAAGTATCTATCCTTAATTTTTCTTTCCAATTACTTTTAGCACAAAAACTAAGAGTATTTATTAAAGATATATTTATCGAGCTACAAATTTTTTTGAAGTGTTCACGACCCTAAAGCGACATTTATTGTGAAAGGAAATATAGACTAGAAATTGCTTTTATATTAGTGTGAATAAAGCTATTAGTACAATGATTAAAAGTGGTAAGAAGTGGTCATCCAACTTTATCTTTGTAGATCATAGGATAAGTAAAGACTTATTTTCTTTCATTTCACACCTTCCGCAGTGAGTCAGGTTAATGAAAAGTTTTTGCTTAGGTTAAGGATTTCTAGTAGTTGGTTTATCTAACTTGTTTCTAGTTGAAGATTTGATTTTCAACTTAAGAGAGAAATGAAATTGTTCACTAACTTTATCGATTTATCAATCATAAACTCTATTTTTTTTACTAGGCTAAAGGTTGAAGTTGGGAATAGAATGACTCGATTATTCCATCAACATGTCAATTTCAACTAAAATTTTTGGGTTTTTGGTAGGAAAACGATCGTTTCGTGGTTGGCCAAAGTGACTACTTTGAGCAGGCAGTCGCTCTCTAGGACAAAATAACCGCACCACTTTAGTAGAAATCCGAGAGATGTTTTTGTCGGCAGAGCAGTCACATTCAGGAGGTAATATGACCGTATCCGTGCGACATATATGTTTTCATGTTTTCTTGTTTAGACAGTTTAGAACTTGATATTGTATCTTTATATATAATTATAACTCTAGAACGCATACAAGATTAACATTAATAAAATATTAATAGTTCGTTGGTCTCAATCTCTTTTTCTCTCTATTCTCTTTGATTGATCTTGAATTACTCTGTGATTATTTACGAAGTCTTCTACTGTATACAACAGCCAAGTCCTTAAAGGGTGCGATAAGCGCAGCCAGTTGAGTGGACTTTTTGAAGTTTATGCATCAAGATAAGCAAGAGGATCGCGTCAGTCAAACCTAATGGTCAAGACTTATTTCCGAGCCGAGTAGGATCACAAAATGATAAAACTTTCCTTAAATTAAAAGAGTCCCATATCATTAATCTACCAGCTTGGTGGTAATAATTCTACTTCTTTTACACTAATTATATACAGATTATGTATTCTACAATTTATGAATACCAACAAAAATGAGTTAAGTTTTTGTTTTATTTCTTGAAATAAAGATGATGACAGACCCTTTATTTTATAATATTTTAAAAGAGTTTCCTTTTAAGACGAAAACATAGTTGCTCTTTATAAACAACAACAAAAAAAGTTGTCCTTATCATGTGATTGGTTCTACGTAGCAAACCATTGTTTCTTGTCATCCCTACCACTTAAAAGTACTATTAATTAATTATCATATACATGCTCTTCGATGGTATCAGCGGAAAAGAAATCATTAACTTCAACTTGTCTCTTAAGCCATCATTTTAGCCTCAAAAAGATAAAATAATGTTTTTTTTTTCAAGCGTGAGACTGTTTTATATTTAAATATTTATATTAATCCCTCGTTTTAATATAGATGTCGTTTTTTGACGAAAAAATATAAGTAACATTAATTTTAGGTTTTCAACAGCTCTTTTTTTTTTCAAGTCTTAACAATTAATTATTTATTCATCAAGTACTTTATTTTCTCCTAATAAGTATCTATCCTTAATTTTTCTTTCCAATTACTTTTAGCACAAAAACTAAGAGTATTTAATAAAGATATATTTATCGAGCTACAATTTTTTTTTAAGTGTTCACGACTCTAAAGCAACACTTATGGTGAAAGGAATTTTTTTTTTTTTTTTTTTTTTAACCAGGTTGAATCTTGGGATAGTAGTTTTGGTCCCTTATTGCTACTATCAGAAAAATCGCGGGATGTACCCGAATGATACAGGGTTTGAGAACCTGTCAACTAATAACACATACAGGGTTTGAGACATAAGATTCTGCATGCCTCCAAAATCTTATGTCTCTTTTCTTTTAACACTCGGCTATGCCCCGGATCCCGGGACAACTTATGGTGAAAGGAAGTATAGACTAGAAATTGCTTTTATATAAGTGTGAATAAAGCTATTAGTACAATGATTAAAAGTGTTAAGAAGTGGTCATCTAACTTTATCTTTGTAGATCATAGCCTCATAGGATAAGTAAAGACTTATTTTCTTTCATTTCACACCTTCCGTAGTGAGTCAGGTTAATGAAAAGTTTTTGCTTAGGTTAAGGATTTCTAGTAGTTGGTTTATCCAACTTGTTTCTAGTTGAAGATTTGAGTTTCAACTTAAGAGAGAAATGAAATTGTTCACTAACTTTATCGATTTATCAATCATATACTCCATTTTTTTCATCAGGCTAAAGACTGAAGTTGAGAATAGAATGACTCGATTATTCCATCAACATGTCAATTTGAATTAAAACTTTTGGGTTTTTGGTAGGAAAGCAGTCGTTTCGTAGTTGGCCAAAGTGACTGCTTTGAGCAGGCGGTCGCTCTCTAGGACAAAACAACCGCACTACTTTGATAGAAATCCGAGAGATGTTTCTGTCGACAGAGCAGTCGCATTCAGGAGGTAACGCGATCGCATCCGTGCGACATATATGTTTTCATGTTTCCTTGTTTAGACAGTTTAGAGTTTGATATTGTATTCCTATATATAATTATAGTTCTAGAACGCGTACAATATTGACATTAATAAAATATCAATAATCCGTTGGCCTCAATCTCTCTTTCTCTGGATCACAAAATGATAAAACTTTCCTTAAATTAAAAGAGTCCCATATCATTAATCTACCAGCTTGGTGGTAATAATTCTACTTCTTTTACACTAATTATATACAGATTATGTATTCTACAATTTATGAATACCAACAAAAATGAGTTAAGTTTTTGTTTTATTTCTTGAAATAAAGATGATGACAGACCCTTGATTTTATAATATTTTAAAAGAGTTTCCTTTTAAGACGAAAACATAGTTGCTCTTTATAAACAACAAAAAAAAAGTTAAAAAGTTGTCCTTATCATGTGATTGGTTCTACGTAGCAAACCATTGTTTCTTGTCATCCCTACCACTTAAAAGTACTATTAATTAATTATCATATAGAGAAAAAAATATATACTCCGTACTATTTTCAATTACAAGAGAAGATTTAAATAATTTGGTACAACTAAGCATGTCGTATCTTCACTTACAAAAAACAAATTCCCTACGTCCCTCCATTTTGAGAAAAAGATTCTTTATTTCAAAGTTAATTTTTTTAATAAAATTATATTTTTAGGGTTTGTTTGGTAATCGGATAAGGATAAACAGTATTATTAATCTCAGTACTATTAGTGTCATCGCTATTAATCCTCACTTGTATATCGGGGGTAATTTTGAGATTACAAATGTTAATCTCAATTTTTTTTAGTGAGGGCGCTAATAATACCACCCTCCCTCTTGGTATTAATAGTGAGGGGATAATGATTTTATCCGGATAACTCGTGTTATTAGTCCTGACCACCTATTGCGTACCAAACATCAGGCAACTCGGCTTATTAATCCTATCTGGCCTTAATTTTAGTTACCAAACGACACCTTAGTAGTTTATTACTAATAAAATAACACTTTTATGCTTTAATTTTTAAAAATAAACTCTTTATATAAAACAATTTTAAATAATATAGTGGATTTTTTATCCGAAAGAGATATTAATTAAAAATCTTTAGGCTTTATTAAAAGTTTAAAAAAACTGACATCAATCAGACCGTACTTTAATTTTATTTTTTATTTATGTACTATTGGTTCATCCATCCTAGGCTACAAATCTCTAACAACTACAAATCCAATAAATTAATTATATGACATAATAATTTATCTATTTTCTAAATTTTGGTATAATTTAATGATCTTAAGAGATGACACAGTGATAAAATTGGACTTTACTACTATAATTACAATTTACAATCTCCCTGATAGTGTGTTTAGTAAACGGAGTTGTCATTTCTACGGGAACCTGCAAGTTGCAAATGAGCAATGATACACAATTTGCTTATCACTTAAGCCACTTCATACTTCATACTTATACTGTATTTTTTTTTAATGAGGATAATTATTATCACTCCATTTTTTAAATCACTATACATCATTGACACTTTATTTTGTTTGATCAAGTATGAACTCTTATATATTGCAGTTGAAAAGTTGCGAGTTTCCACGAACGAATTTTCTTTTAAATACTTTACGTGTCACCTTCAAGCACTCTATTGATCTATTCTTCCTTCGGCTCCTTTCTGCTCAAAGAATTCCTATTTAAAAACTCAAATTATTAAAGAAGATGCTGGGGGTGGAGTGGTAGGCATGAGGTGTGAGTGCCGGGTTCGATCACTTCGCAGGAGAAAAAAATATTAAAAAAAATTATTAAAGAAGATATATCATTATTATGTAAATTAGTCATAATTATAAAAATATTTAATCATAAATAATGTACTTAGACATAAATAAATAGTAAATATGAAATACTATATAATTTTAAAAAATGAAATATTAAAGTAAAATATCATAAAATAATACTCCCTCCGTCCCTAAATTATCGTCCTCATTTCCTTTTTCGTCCGTCCCAAAATAATTGTCCACTTTGAAACTTACCTTTTTAGAACATCACTTTTACCACTTTACCCTTACTTTTTCACTCTACTTTAATTATAGGTCATATACACATGGGCTTTAAAGGAAACTACACATTAAACCAATATTAATAATCTAGTCAAATAAATTTTCTTAAACGATGTGTTGAGTCAACTAGGACAATAAATTAGGGATGGATGGAGTATATTAAACGATTTAGCGAAACAAAGGAGTAGAAAATTTGACTTTGATTTTGATCTCTATTAATGAACATGCCCTAAGTGGGACCACGTCTGGGTTAAGGAGCAAGTCTCTTGAAGAGCGTGATGTACAGTACAGCAAAGAGGGCTCAGTTGTCAAAAAATTGTATCTACTGCTGGATTTACATTAAACGGATAAAATACAAGGGGTGAATCTGACAACTTAAGCAAAACGCACCATTTTACCAGTTGGCAACACGTGTGAAAAATTCTCTAATTCTAACAACTTTGACTCAGGCTGACTCTTGTCCTTAACCCAATCACAAAATTCTCGATTAAGACACTTTTTTGACTACTTAAAATCAGTATCCATAGTAAATTCGGTACGACAAAATTCTCGTAGAGTGGCGGCAGGCAACTTTCTAAATAAAAAGCTAGGAATTAGGCTCAAAATGTTCTTTTAATCCTTCCGTTTAAAAAATCCATGTTATGAATATTCTTTTGTAAAATATACTACTCCCTCCGTCCCTAAATAATCGTCTTAGTTGATTCGATGCACAGTTTAAGAAAAAACAATTGACTTGATTATTTATATTGATTTAATGTGTAGTTTCATTTAAAGTCCATGTGTATGTGACCCATAATTAAAGTAGAGTGAAAAAAGTAAGAGTAAAGTTGTAAAAGTAATGTTATAAAAAGATAAGTTTTAAACTGGACAATTATTTTGGGACGGACGAAAAAGGAAAAGATGACGATAATTTAGGGACGAATGGAGTATCATTTTTACATTACGTGTATAATAATTGGATTTGAATGCCTCATTATTATAACTAATAAAAGATGAAGTAAGTTTTCTGTAAAATCGTTTTACGAACCTTAATTTATAAAATGAAACTTTATTCTCTTTTAGTTCATCTCATCAATACACTATGATTTTGATAAGGAAAGTTCGTTTTACAAAAATATCTCTAAGACGATTTTTTTAAGTTTTTGCCTAAAAGATGATATGTATGTATAATTTCATGTCGAGTAAGTCTTCTGTAATACGGTCTTATAGATCTTTATTCATAAGACGGAGCTCCACTTACTTATAGCTCAACCCACTAACACACGATGAGTCGAGTAAATAAATCCGTCTTACAAAAAATATATATAAGATCGTTTTACCCAAGTTTTAGCCTTCCATGTCATATTAATTTTATGACTTTAAATATTTTATCACACTCTCTATCACATCACATATCTTATACTCTCTCCGTTATGGGTGAGTTTGGTCTGGTTCGATCCCGTTTTTTAGAAAAAAAGAGAAAATCGGAACCAGACAATAGTCTTATTCTCAAAAAATTTAGAACCGAAATTAACCTAATATGTATGAGAACCAAAACATTGGTCCGGTCGAGAACCAATCAAAGATGTATGAGAACTAGGACCTGACCAATACTATGATTTTTTATTTTTTAATTGTTTAATACAAATACATAATAAAAGTTTTAAGATTTCGATAAAAGTATATTCAACAATTAAAAATGTTGAACTCATAAACTCATAGCATAACAAACTGGTGAAAAGAAAATAATAAAAGAGTACCAACTAAAAAGTAAAATAAAGAAAATATAAGGAATTAATATATATATATATATATATATATATATATATATATATAATATACTTATATTATAATAATAATAAATAAATAAATAACATATTGGGTCGGTTCGGTCCGATTTTGTATTTTTTTAGTTCGAGAACCGGGATCAACTCAAATGTCCGGTTTTATGAAAATTTAGATCCAGGACCAAACCAAAGTATTGGTCTGATCCAGTTTTGATTGATTCGGTCTAGTTCTATTGGTTCGGTCTGATTCTGAAAAAATCTTACACACCCCTACTCTCCATTTCGTATAAAAAGTTATCATTTGAAAGTATTTTTTTTAAAATGTCACTTTTAGTAGTTTATTAGTAATAAAATAATATTTTTAATTTTTAATTTTTTAAAATTGATTTTTTTAATAAAATATTCTAAAATAAAATAATAGACTATTTCGTAACGAAGGAAATATAAAATAAACTCTTCCATGTGTTCTTGTACAAAGAAATTTGGATTAAATAACAAAGAAATATATATGACTAAAATTCAATAGAGGATCTCAATTGAAGGGAGTTTAGATCTCCTGCATCACTTGTGTGTATTATTGATGTATTATTTTTTATCTCCATCATTGTATCATAATCATTGCATCTCAACCAATGATTGAGATGAAAAATGATATACCAATGATACATATAAATGGTATAGGAGATTTAGACTCATTTGAAGGAGGGTGTAAGATAGTACAAAGTCTCTATGCATGAGTTAATCATTAAAAGAGCTTTATACCAAGCCGAACCCTAGTACTCTAGTAGCTTGGTTTTCTTAAACGCAAATTGTTTGTTTCTTAGCTAATGAAGCCAAAATTGATAGTCATACACTACTTGATTTACTTATTTCACGAACTCAATCTCTCCTTATTTTAATCAAATCAAACATAAGTCAGACTCAAATCTTAAATACCTTCCTTTATTGTATAACCTACCCTCACTTTGTCAAATAATTGGGTCTATAAAAAACAGTTCAAATATCAAAACTACAGTAAAATATCTTTCAAAAGTGTATGATATTGGGTATTATTATTATTATTTTTTGTTAACAAGTTAATAAATTACGAAGAATCAGAAAAGAAAATGAATTCTTCCCTTAGAACATCTTTAATGTTAAAATTTATATTAACTTTTTATACAATTTCTTAATTGGATCCCACTGTCACCTACATATTTTTCTCTTCTTACACACTTAAAAATAAATATTCTCATTGTATACTATTCTTACACAAAAAATATTAAATTTAACACCAACCAAAATAATATAAAAATCCCTTCCCCCTTCCTACCCCCCACCACACGAGTCCATATCTCCTATATCACTTGTGTGTATCACTGGTGTATCACTTTTCATCTCAATCATTGGTTGAGATGCAATGATTAAAATGTAATGATGGAGATGAAAAGTGGTACACCAGTGATACATATAAGTGGTACAAGAGATCTGGACTCCCCACACACACAACCGACAGCCCCTGCCCACCTCCCTTCCTTTTTGCAGGTTCCTATTGAAGAAGTAAACCTCTCTTTTTCTCCTAATACCTCTCTTCTCTTTCCTAATTGGCACCTAATGACCACTCACACCATTTTCCAAAAAATAAGAATCGGGTCTAAATGCACAATGGTGAGGCTCTTTGTGTATATATGGCTATACGGACCAAATAGGTATTGCTCCATCGTTTAAATTGTTCATTCAACAAAATTTCCCTACAAAATGTTTTTAACACTGTTGATAAGATTCAAAAAATGTAAGTAAAACTTTTTCGTATTTCTAATCTTACTCAGCTTTGGGATCAGTTCAACCATTCTGACCTATCTGACAATATCTAAGTAATTTTTCCTAAAACTATTTCCTAACATTTTCGGACATTCAAATAAAGCATGAATTTCATTAAAAAAATGATTAATTATACTTGTTCTATTTTGCTCCCATTTTTTTAATAGCAATTTACTGTTAAAATTGCAATAATACTTAAAGAATTTACGTTTAAAAAATCTAATTATTAAAGAGATATATTAATGTTATTGGAGTTCATCATAATTACAAAAATATTTAAAACACAAGTAAAATACAGAAATAAAAATGAAATATTATAAAAATTGTACATATAATTTTTTAAAAATAAACTTCTTACCATAGAACATCACAAAATAATACTATTGTAGAACTAATTTTGCCATTTTAAAAATATGAAAATCAATTATTTTAGCAGATCAATTACGGATTTAAGGAATGTATGTATTAATGTTAGTACAAGACGAGTGGAAACTATGTTAAAGCTCGCAAACGGCGTCGCTTACCTCCACCCGCCGACGGATCACCTGAGCTATCATAGAGCTATGCTAATTTACGCTAACCCAAGGAAACTGTGACCCTCATCCCTATTACTAACCATTCAAGAGACACTCACCCATCTTACATGGCATGATTTCGTCTGCCTGTTACCAGAAATAGTGTTGAAAGCCTGTTATATTAGCCGTTACTCAGAAGCCATAGCCACCAAATAGAACCAAATCCACTCATTTTCACAATCCCCTTCCCACCCTCCCTCTCTTCTTATTCAAGCCTCCATTATTCTTTTCTTTAACTCCCCCCCTCCCCTCCCCCCACCAACACACACACACGCACACACTCTTTCTTTCTCACACACAAAACATACCCAGAAACACACCCTCACCTTCACCTTCACCTTCTATCTCTTTCACACGACTCACACACGATTTTCTCGAAAAGAACCAGACTTTCATCTTCAAAACACTTTTTAAGACGCGTACAATTGTTCAAAACTCAAATTATCTGCAATCAAACTCTATACACTATCTCTCTCACTAAAACACAGACACACACACACACACACTTTCCATGAAGATTTCTTGAAAAGAACCACACATTCCATCTCAAAAACTTCTAGAACACAAACCCAAACCCAATTAAATCTGAAATAATTTCCAGAACCCCCAACCGAAGCTTCCATCTTGACTTCCTTCATGGTTTCACTCCAAGAATCTCACTCCACTTCGGGTCGATTCCCCATAGCCCGACCCTACTACTACACTCCCCCTCCTTCCTCCTCCTCAAACAAAATCCAACGCCCATTGGGTCGCTCCATGCGCAAGATCCGTTCCACACTCTTCCAGCCCGACTACTCCTCCTCCTTCACTGACGCCAAATCAGAAATTCTCACCGACTCCGTCATCGACGTCCACCTCGGCGAGCTCGCTTCTCGGACCCACAAATCAGCCAAGTCATCGACTTCATCAGAAGACTTCCTTGAACTCTCCCAAGCTTTCAGTGACTTCTCCGCCTGCAGCAGTGATATTTCCGGAGAGCTTCAACGTCTCGCCTGCATACCCGATTTGGAAACCCACGACCCGAAACCGGATCCGAACCCGGACCCAGAGGAGCCATGTACCGGGTTTTTACAGAGGGAAACATTCTCAACTGAAATAATCGAAAGTATCGCGCCGGAAGACCTCCAACCCACCGTCAAAATCTGCATCGACGGCTTAAAATCTGCCTCCGTCGCGGTCAAACGGTCGGCGGCGGCGAAATTAAGGCTGTTGGCAAAGAACAGAGCCGACAACCGAGCTCTAATCGGTGAATCCGGCGCCATTCCAGCGTTAATTCCGTTACTCCGTTGCAGCGATCCATGGACGCAGGAGCATGCCGTAACGGCGTTACTCAATCTCTCCCTTCACGAAGACAACAAACCGTTAATCACAAACGACGCCGGCGCAATCAAGTCTTTAATCTACGTCTTGAAAACCGGCACCGAGACGTCTAAACAGAACGCGGCTTGCGCTCTGCTCAACTTAGCTTTACTCGACGAGAACAAATCGTCGATCGGCGCGTGCGGCGCAATCCCGCCGCTCGTCTCGTTGTTAATCACGGGTTCGAATCGGGGTAAGAAGGATGCACTGACTACTCTTTATAAATTGTGCACGGTGAAGATGAATAAATTGAGGGCAGTGAGCGCTGGCGCGGTGAAGCCGTTGGTGGAGTTGGTGGGGGAGAGGGGGAACGGGATGGGGGAAAAGGCGATGGTGGTGTTGAATAGTTTGGTTGGGATTGAGGAGGGGAGGGCGGCGGTTGTGGAGGAAGGTGGAATTGCGGCGCTTGTGGAGGTGATTGAAGATGGATCGATTAAGGGGAAGGAGTTTGCGGTGGTGACATTGTTGGGATTATGTGGGGATAGTGTTAGGAACAGAGGGTTGTTGGTGGCGGAAGGCGTGATTCCGCCGTTGGTGGCTCTTTCGCAAGCCGGGACTGCTAGAGCTAAGCACAAGGTGAGATTTTTTATGCACTTAATTTACATTTTTCGTACTTAGATTGTCCTAATCTTTACAATTCATTATCACAAATTCGTTTAGGGCCAAAATTTATGTTAGAAGGTTTTACGACAATTTTATGCAAGACAATCTCTATGACCCGATCCATGTATGTTGATGGGTTGAGTTGCGTAAGTCGTGGGCTCCGTCCAAGACTGTGTTACTTATGGGAGAATTACTCTTGGTTTAGGCACCTGGTACTTAACTATGGTTATGTAATCTCATGTTGTTTTAGTACAAATTTCGTTCCATGATGTTATAGAATCACGATTTATGTGTACGAACTGTTTTGTTTAGTGAAATCATGTGCAGTTGGCCAAAAGTGAGATTTTTGGGTCGTAAAGCCATCTATTTTGGGGTTATATTAGAGTAATCTATGAAATTTGTTTAGGATATATAGGGGTTCAGATATTGAGCTACTTTCTTTTGGTTTTTTGTCAACAAATTCTTGATCCAAACACACCTTGTAGTCTTTTCTTTGATTAGTTAGTGAAATCAAATACCCATGAAAGTTAAGCTCAGCACTAAGGGTGCCTTGAGAGAATTGTCAATACTCTATCCACGTTTGAAGCTTGATCATTGACAAGTTTTGCTTTTAAAGCGTGACAACGTCTAGATGTTATGCAATCAATGTCGACGTGGGGATTGGTTGGTTGTTCAAATACACAAGTTTTGGTCTCGATTAATATAAACAAGCTTGTGCAACTTGTTGATTAGTTGATCTTGATCTTTCTATTAGTCATTATCGATCATGTGATTAGGTTTCCCTTTTCTCTACTCTCCAAGAGAGTGTGGTTGTACCATAATCTGCAATGCTTGTACATGGTTTGGCCATGGAAGCTATTATGATTATTTTGTTTGTTTTCCCATGGTGGGGTTTGGACTATCTGCATTAATTTATTGTTTATTATGGTGGTGGCCAGATTTTGATAGTGTTTTTGGTTGTTTTTGGCAGGCTGAAACACTACTTGGGTACTTGAGAGAACCAAGGCAAGAAGCTTCCACCTCAAGTCCTTAGATTAGAGAGGTATTTAATTATATGATGATATTTATATATATATATATATATTAGAAGTGGTTGGGTGTGGATGGAGTCTGTTGACTGTACATAGGCAGTATTATTTTGATGGTTTGTAGAGAGTGGTTGAGGATTTTCAGATTTTTTTATGATGGAAAAAATGAACAAAATTAGGTGTAAAAGTTAGTGAGAATGAGATGAAGCTGACCCCTTTTAGGTGTACTGGCTTGACTAGTTTTTATGGAGGAGAGATATTGGATGTGTTTGTGTTTAGGTAATGAATTTTTTTAGGGGTTGATGAGGGTTTTTGGGTTTTGATCCTTATATTTGTGTGGGGTGATCCAAAATTCCATTGAGTGGATTTTCATTTCTTGAAATAGACGGACAGTATGCAGATTATTAGTATATATTTTTATTATCATTTTTGAGGATGTTTTTGGATATCATTTTCTTCAGTTTTGCCCATAGAGTTTGTGGTTAGAGTGTGCATTAATGTTGTAGACTTCTTCTTGCATTTGAGTTTCTCTTGAATGAGACTTGTACTTGGCAAAAGGGAGTCATCTTCTTCCACATACAAGATGATTGATACCCACAATGCACTTTCTTTAGCTTTTCTGGTTTCAGGTTAAGAGGGTAATCTCTTTCTCTCTCTCTCTCTCTCTCTCTCTCTCACACACACACCCACCCTGAAGCGATTGAATCTGAGACATCATTAGATCGACATGTTTATAGACCAAGCTTCTCTGTTTTCCCAACTCTGACTATAGCTTGCAATAGGAAATTAGCAATGTACAGCATTGCCACACTTTGGGTGCAGAGGAGAAAGGAAAGGAATCATTCTCCATAACCATAAGAGGCAAGAGACATGCTTTTTGTAATGGGATGTGTTGGTTAGGGATCAATACAAAGACAGGTATGGAGATTGTGGAATTTCTTGTTCACCAGTACTCTTAACTAGGAAGAAAACATGAAAAATAATTATGGGAAAGGGGCCAAGGAGGGTAGGGGGAGGGGTCCCTTGATTTGTAAGTCTTTGGTGTAAAGTGGCTAATACCACTAGCCATTTATAGCTCACCAACCCCACCTTATAATAGTGAAACACTGTTCTCATCACCTTCCCATACAGTGCATTATGTTCGGATTAAAATTAATGATCATATTAATACTTTAAAATTGTTTTATGGATTTTAATTTCTCTTGTAGCTTGGTTTTTGCAACAAATACGTTATTATTTTTTAAAAAATTACAAAATATTAGTTATATGTGAAAATTATTCAAATAACCATCTTACTATTTGTAGGTAATTGATTTGATTAATTATATTATAATATCTAAAATGTGATTAATGTATTTGGCAATTAGGTCCAATGTGGTATGCTCTTTTTTGTCGCTTCATTCAATTTTGTAACAAATTTGTTGACGTGCATAAAGAGAGGGATTATATGAAGATATTTTTCCTTCAATTCCATATTTCGGTTGCAATTGAAAGATAAAATAACCCTTCTTATAATTTCTCTGTTAACCCACGCAAAAATGTTCGTTATAAAATTGGATTAGATGTTGACGATAAGGATCATATTGCACTTAATTATTGAATACATTGTTGATATTTGGGATATTATAATGTTGTTAGTTAAATGGATTATCTGGTTAATTTTTCGTAGTTACATGGATAAAAAAGAAAGTGTAGGATATAGGAGAGTGTCTTTGGCATTGGTTGCACTTGCACATTAGCTGGCATTGGTATGGTATGGTATTTACTTGTGCTGCTGTCTGTCTGTCTGTCTGTCCATTGATGGGGTCACTTGCTTTTTCTTCTAGTTTTAAGCTTTATTTTTGAACTTTTAAAATGATTTTTCAGATTGTTTGGGTTTGATGGAATTGGGCTTTTGTCGGTTTTTGGTTGGTATCGGACTATGGTCTATGGGTGGGTGGGTGGGTGGGTGGGTTTACGTTGGGAAGATTTTTGGTTTCATATCTCTCTTGTTTGGTATTTAGACTATTAGGTGTGATAAAAGTGGAAAAGAAAATAAAAAAAGCAACAACTAATTTTACGAGTTGGCTTGAATGCCTTTTTAAGACCATGGGCATGGGATTCCCATTTGACTGCCAAACTATGAATATGAATATGAATGAATATGAATATGAATGAACCCATCCCTCCCAAATGGGTCACCGCCCTACCACCATGTATGGTTTAAGTTAGTTCTAACAGCTACGTTCTTGTCATGTGGTGATATTTGATTCCTTACAAATTCCTCCCACATCACTAAATGAAACTTTCAATGAAATTCACTGCTTTAGTATACTTATGAGGAGAAAATAACAAAAATATTCTTAATGAAAAAAATGTGCGCACACAAGCCCTTGCCCAAATTTGAGTATCATAATTCAAAAATTGAGTGTTGCAATGCTTCCAAGCAAAAATTGGGCATAGATCCAAAGAAAATGCCCAATGATTAGTGATGGGTTGCTTTCAACTATTTTCTCTTTCTTCCTTTTATTCTTGGGTGCTTCTAATTCTTTTCTCTTTCTTCCCCCACTCATTTCCCTCTCTTCTCGGTACAATACTGTTTTGTAAATGAAAGCAATTGTTTCAATAGAAGCAAAAATGAGTGTTGGAATTCCTTTTCTTTTATACATACGTTATTTATCTAAAAACGATCATCAATCTCACTCTAGAAATTTTGTAATTGGAGGCAATGATGCTCACATCATATGCAACAATGTCCACATCAGAGGCAACGATATACAAATTAGATTTGTCTGAAAGCTTTGTTTATTCTTTGCAATGACAGTACCTTTTTATAAATGAAAGCAATAGTTTCAGCAGAAGAAGAAATGGGAGTTACAATTTTATTTCCCTTTATACGTATGCTGTTTCTCTAAAAAATTATTATCAATCTCACTTCAAAATTTTGTAACTCAATGCATGCTTGAGTGGCTTGCATTTGGTTACGCTTGTAAAGATATCAAAGCAGTGGTCGATAAGTTTACTCCAGAACTGCATGCATATGGAAAATATGTTTCACATGGTTGATTTATTTTGTACATTACAGATTTCGGTCTATTTCTTAACAAATGTAACGGCAACGACGCTCACATCATTTATAACGATGCCCAAATTGGATTTGTTTATGTAATAAATAAACAAAGAAAATGGAAGAGAAGGTTTCGATAGCTAGACATATTCTTTATGGAGGAAGTTAGAAGAAGAAACATTTGGCGTTGTTCATTTTAGGCAACGCAACCTCGGTTTTTGAGATTAGAATGACTTGGTATATATCATGAAGCCAACGACGCAACAATCGAAGCCAATGACGCAACAATCGAAGCCTATGACGAATCGAAGCCAACGAATCGAAGCCAACGACACAACAATTGAAGTTTATGACACAACAATCGAAGCCTATGACGCAACAATTGAAGCCTACGACGCAACAATCGAAGCTTACGACGCAACAATTTCACACAACATGATCTATATCTCATACAATTTCACACACACACACACACACACACACACACATCGAATGACAATCAATGTGTTTTTTTGTGGTGCTCTAAAGCATTCCATCTTAAAAGCAATTGTTAGATGGTCAAATCAATCCGTCATGGAAGAGATTAAGATCTCCATTTTTTTCGTTATCTTTGTAGCTCAAATCTTATTTATTGGTCTTCCCTTTCTTGAACCTGGAATGAGCTCGCTTTCGGCAGAGAAAGAAAGTACGTTCTTTCGGGAAAAGTTGGTAGCTCAAACAGAGAAAGAAATGAAGGAGGAAGGAAGAAATTGGGTTGCTCTTCTGCTTCTTATCTCATTGAAGATGACGATGAGTATTTTATGAGCAATTTTATTAAAATGGACTTTAGGGGAGTGCAGCGATTCTAATTTCACAAAAGGGGACCGACTCGAAATTATTCAATTTCAAATTTACTTCTCGATTTTCATGGTTGGATATAGGGCTGACAATTGAGTTGGGTATGTGTTGAGACGTGTTATGAGTTGGAACCCATTAGAACTCGATTATGAAATGGGCCAAAATGAGTAGAGTTATAACGGGTAACGGGTCGACCCGTCTTACCTCATGTTTTCCCCCCAAAAGAAGTCGATGCTTTTGTAGAGTAAAAATTATCGGGTCAAAAATAGGTAACAACTCGACCCGTTAATGTTTTTGGGTTGAATGAGTTATTCGTTTAGACCCAAAATAAAGTTACCGGGTTGTGTCGGGCCAAGTGATTTTTAGGCTGAAGTGAGCGGGTTAACGGGTTCTAAGTTATAATTGTCAAACCTGATTGAATATGTTTGGTTATCCACAATTGTAGAAAATCACGTTTTACTGATATCTTATCGTTCATAATTTCAAGACGGATCTCCCTCGATCAATTGTGATTCATAAGACATTTAGACGTACTCTAAGATGATTAACATTTTCGGTCTTCCTTACGACATGCAAAAGGGGGTTGTTAGTAATCCAATCATGAATTTGACATTTTATTCATAGTGGAATAGATAATGGAATGGACTAGGACTGACTATGAGCCTAGTATATCAAATCCAAGATGTTAACAAAAGCCCAAAAGTGAAAAACATTATAGTAAATAAAATATTAGAGAATAATATATTTATTATTTATTTTTGTTTATTTGTAATTATTAGTTAGTGATAATTACTTTGTATAGTTCTTTCCTTATTATTTTACATTGTAAAGGTTTCTTGTACTCTACTCCAAATGTAACCCTAATTGTAACTCTCCATTCAAATATGTGATTCAATAAATAGAAATGATATGCTATTATTCCTTAACTTTTATTAGTTTCTACATGGTATCAGAGCTTTGCTCCTAAAACCTTTTCTTTCTTCCTTTTAGCCGCCGCCCTCACCACTCTTTGTCATGGCTAACGGCAATCACTCCCTCATCATTAAAAACCCTTTTAATCCCACACAAACCTTTGACTTCATCAACATCTTTCACCACAACATCACCTAACTCACCTCCATCAACTACATCGCTTGAAAACTCCAAGTTGAGGCCACTTTTATCGACTATGACATCTACAAGTTTGTAGACGGCTCACACCCTTACCCGCCTCCCACCGTCCTAGCCAAGGATGTTTAATCATCCAAGGACGTTTCAACACCAAACCCGCACTACCAACCCTGGATCCGACAAGATATACTTTTGTTTGGCGCTCTTGTCGGCTTCTGTTCGCTCCCTTGGTCCCCTTGATCCAACAGGCCGCCACCACCCGTGATGCTTGGCAAACCCTTTCTCATACCTATGCTCGCCCAACTTGCGGTCACATCAAGCAGATCAAGGACTATCTCAAGCGAGCTTCCAAGGGCACCCAGTTAATCTCAGACTACATACAGTCTGTCAAAGGTCGGGCGGATGAACTCGCAGCTCTGGGCAAGCCTCTTGACCACAAGGACCTTATTGAGGCCATCCTCGATGGTTTGGATGATGACTACCGCCACATCGTGGATGTGGTTGAAGGCCGGGACACTCCCATATCGTTTGATGAGCTCCATGGAAAACTCATCAATCGCGAGCTGCTCCTGAAACAGTCACAGCTCGCGTCTTTCTTGCATCTTGCCTTCGCTGGTATTGCTACCTCAAGGAACAACAGCTCGACTGCTCGACAACCTCCCAGCAGTCCTCGGCCTCGGCCTTTCGACCATAACGCTCGTATCTCGACAAGTGTTAAGGCTGCCGACAACAGGGTCACACTTTTGCTCGCTGTCTGAACTACCAACTGGTTGCCACCACGCCCCAGACTACTCTTCCTCCTCGGCAAGTGGTTGGAATCCGCAGGCACATCTAGCAACCACATCAGACACATGGACACCTAGTTGGCTTCATGACAGTAGTGCCTCCCACCATGTCACTAGCGACCTTGGCAACCTCTTTCTTCACTCCGACTATGCGAGTACAAACGACATGGTCATTGGTGATGGTACATGCTTACCTATATCCAAAACTGGTTCTTCCTCTCTTAACACACCATCACACACATTTGCCTTGCATAATGTTCTCTTTGTTCCCAACATGAAACACAATCTCATCCATATATCACTTTTGCATCTCAAATAAAACATCTATTGAGTTCTCACCATTTTCTTTTCATGTGAAAGATCTACTGACAGGGCGCATACTAATGACCGGGCACTTTAAAGATGATGTGTATGAATGGCCAACCATAAACCCTCCTCCTTGTCCGTTTGCTGTGTGGGCGCTAAAGTCTCTCACCATGATCGACATCATCGACTTGGCCATCCATCTGAACACGTCCATTGTCAGATTCTATCTAGTTTAGGCGTAACTTTAGATACTACTCACATTAAACAAAATCATTGTAATGGTTGTCTTTGCAATAAAAGTCACAAGCTTTCTTTCTCGCAATCTACCTTAGTATCTTCTTCCCCGTTTCAAATTATTTTTTCTGATGTCTGGACCTCGCCGATTCATTATGTTGATGGATTTAAATATTATGTTATTTTTGTCGATCACTACACCCACTATATATGGTTCTACCCGCTCAAAAGGAAATTTGATGTTGTCACCATCTTTCCCCGCTTCAAAGCCCTCGTCGAAAACTACTTCAAAACCACCATTGTCACTTTTTACTCGATCAATGGCGGTGAGTACATGGGTCTTGCCCGTGATACTGGTTTGGTTGCCTACATGTCCGTTAATGGCATCTCTTATCTCACATCCCCACCTCACACTCTGGAACACAATGGTTTTTCGGAACGTCACCATCGTCACATTGTTGAGACAGGTCTCTCTCTTCTATCTAAAGCATCCATTCCGCTGCTCTTCTAGTCGTTTGTCTTCCAAACAGATACCTACCTTATAAACTGGCTACTAACACCTACTCTTGCCCACATATCTCCCTACCAGAAATTGTCTAGTTTCCCGCCCAACTACTCCAAACTTCGTGCCTTTGGTTGCCTTTGTTATTCTTGGCTTTGCCCTTACTCCACCCATAAACTCGCTACCCGCTCCATTCCTTGTGTCTTCCTCAGTTATTCGCTCACTCAGAGTGCTTATCTCTATTATGATTCGAGCACCACCAAGTTGTTCATATCGCGCCATGTTCGTTTTGTTGAGCCTACCTTCCCTATGTCCATCTCGGCCACCCATCCTGCTCGCACGGGTGCCTACACTTGTGTCTCCTGGTTACCACCGCATGATCTGCTCTAGGCTTCATACACACCGTCGACTGCCCGCTCCGGTAACTCTTCGTCACTGGTTTCTATCAGTAATCAAAATGTGGTTGATCACAATTCGCCCACACCCCACCTTCAACCCCTGGCTACTATGACTGGGGATTATACTGTGCCCACTGACCCTGTTTCTATACCTGCTGCTCAACCCTCATCGGCAACCAGTCCCATGCCCGAGAGGCGTGCGTACTGCTAACCCTTCATGTGCATGCTGCTCATGTTCCCGTCCCTGTGCCAGCTGACCCTATTCATGTGCCCGCTTCTTCTGGTACTTCATCCATAGTTACTCGTTTTAAGAATAACATCTACAAACCACTCACCAAACTGAGTCTTTCGGCTCAACTAGCAACGGATAGTGAACCAACATGTGTCACTCAAGCTCTAAAAGATGTGAAGTGGCGTCAGGCCATGTCTGAAAATTATGATGCACTATCTCGCAATGGAATTTGGGATCTGGTCCTTTCGACCAATGCTCGCAATATTATTGGCTGTAAGTGGATCTACCGTATCAAAAGACATGCCGATGCCACTATTAATCGCTACAAAGCTTGCCTAGTGGCCAAGTGATTTCACCACCAACCAAGAGTTGACTATCACAAGACCTTCAGCCCGGTGGTTAAATCGACCACTGTTCGTCTTGTTCTCTCACTGGCCGTTTGCCAAGGATGAGATCTTCGACAACTGGATGTGAACAATGTCTTTCTTCAAGGCAACCTGTCCGAGGAGTATTCATGGCTCAATCACCTAGTTTCACTGACAAGGACAAACCTCAACATGTGTGTCAGCTTAGCAAGGCTATTTATGGTCACAAGCAAGCTCCCCGAGCATGGTACAATGAGCTGCGTCTGTTTCTTCTTGCTTCTGGCTTAAAAAACTTGGTGGCCGACACATCGCTGTTCATTCTTCATATTGCGGGCAACATCATCTATCTCTTAGTCTATGTGTATGACATCATCGTCACTAGGAATCAACCCGCTGCAGTTCAGACTTTCATATCCCTGCTCGCTAGTCGCTTCTCGCTCAAAGACCTTGGTGATCTTCAATATTTCCTTGGGGTTGAAGTTGTTAAGCGCCCAATTGGTTTTTGTTCTCTCAGCACAGGTACATTGCTAATCTCCTTGCTCGCACAGGCATGACCGATGCTCGCCCAATAGCTACGCCCATTGCTACCTCGCCTACCTTGACTCTTTATACGAGCACTGCTCTCACAGATCCGACAGAGTTTCGAGCAATGGTCGGAAGTCTTCAGTATCTGTCTCCTGATGTTGCCTTCTTCTTCAACAAACTCTCTTAGTTCATGCATCGGTCGACCACTGAGCACTGGAATGCTGTCAAGCAAGTTCTTCGGTATCTCTGTGACTCGCCTATATTGTCTATCTTGGAAGCAACCCAATCTCTTGGAGCTCTAAGAAACAACACACTATTGCTCGCTCCTCGACTGAAGCTGAATACCGAGCAATGGCTGTCTCTGCGGCTGAAGTCAGATGGATTGTGTCTCTTCTTGGCGAACTCGGTCTAACCTCCTCGACTCAACCAGTCATTTATTATGATAACGTGGGCGCCACGAGTCTCTACTCAAACCCGGTCTTCTATACTCGCATGAAGCATGTGGCCTTGGACTTTCACTTCATCCGGTAACAAGTTTAGGATGGGCCTATACAAGTATGTCATGTCTCCTCGGCCGATTAGTTGGCCGATGCCCTAACCAAGCCTCTTGCTCGCCAACGGTTTCATCACTTACTGCACAAGATTGGTCTCCTCTCGGTCGTCCATCTTGCGGGGGCATATTAGAGATCATAATATATTTATTATTTATTCTTATTTATTTGTAATTATTAGTTAGTGGTAATTACCTTGTATAATTCTTTCCTTATTATCTTACCTTTCTTGTAAATGTTTCTTATACCATACTCCAAGTGTAACCCTAATTGGAACTCTCCCTTTAAATATGTATTTCAATCAATAGAAATGATATGTCATTATTCCTAAACTTTTATTAGTTTCTACAAAAATGTGGAGTTCGAGGAAGCAATTTTGAAGGCTAGAGCAAAGTGCAAAAAGATCTTCTCTGGTTTGGCCATTGAGGGGATAAGCCCCTTGTGCTACACTATTAGGCACCCAACCCCTTTGTGTTTTCTTGGGAGTTACTATCTTCTTTCCAATATGGGCCTGGTCGATAACCTTTCTCGAGCATTTTTCAACTTGCTCAAACTGCAACCCTTTTGTTTCGGGTACGAGCATTAGCAAGTATATGGCCACCAGTCCCAGGAATGAAAATCCAGCAAACAGGAGAAATGTGCCTGAAGAACCAATAGCTTGAGTCAACGTCACGAATGTCTCACTGATTATGAGATTAGAAACCCAATTAGAAACAGTTGTTATTCCTCCACCAATGCCTCGGTGTACATATCTTAACGGGTATATCTCCGAGTTCACAATCCAAGGCGTTGTTCCTGTTGATTATTTTGTTAGATTTATATATGTTCAGTACATTACATTAGTTTTATACTTCAGTGGCTAATCGGGCTGCGTATCGATTAGCGTGGCAACTGTGTATAGAACTTTGCCAAGTATAGTTTTTATAGGACTTTACTGAGGTTCGGCGGAAGACCTCTTCACATCTTCACTTGGAAGACACAAAGCTTAAGAACGGCAGACCTTATGTCCACCTGGTCTCTTATGACGTGTCCTGTCCAGCAATGACTCATTAGATTAATTCAAACATATCCTAATCATTGTTTGAATTAACCTAAGACATTTCCTGACATGTCAAGCCACCGAAAGCAACTTTCCGAAAAGCAGGAAGACTTTTTCGTCCTGAACAGTGAAAGTAGGAAAAGCAGACTGTCCCCTACTTTCTGCAACAACTCTCAGATCTGACACCTAAATCGCTCACCTTTTGAAGATCTCAGAAATCATTCTCTGCCCTAGATATCTGTGAAGACGAAAATCCATGACTGACAGCCCCATGCATTTAATGCATTCATAAAAGAGTTGTTGAAGTATTCGCCTTCTCCAACGGATCTTTTGATGTGCACCTGCTATAAATACTGCCATTGAAGACTGAAGACATAGACAACTGTACAGAATCAATCGAACACCTAAAGGATTGCTTTGAAACTTCACAACTCCAAGTCTTACTTTCGGTGCAATCAAGAGATCCTAAACAGATCTAGAAGTCCTCGTCACAACAAGAAGGCTGCTCATCAACACCTATTGTTTTATCTTCTTGTTGTTTACATTCATTAACTATATACATGAATTAAATATCTTGTATTCTGAGATATTTAATTCCATAGACAAACACAAGTCAATATTTTGTACACGATCCATTAGGAATATTCTTTGTAATTGATCTAGTGGAAAACATAGTGCACTATTTAAATCCAAGGTTGACTGCCTTGGTGGTGGACGTAGCACTCTTTATAGTGTGAACCATCTCAAAATACTTATGTTATTTCTTTAATGTTTGTCCTCCTATTGAACTGTTTAATACTTATCCTTATCATTATCCGTTTACAGCAGAACTTAAGTATCTTGTAAAAGGTCTACCGGTAGTCCTTATCGGCGGACACAGGAACAACTACTGAAGGTCTTCGCTACTTCTATCTTTTCTATAGATTGCAAGTACCCTTCAAAGAATTTACTAAAAAGTTTTAAGTGTTTAATAAGCTATTCAACCCCCCCCCCCCTTCTAGCTTATTATTGTGCCCATTGGGACCCACAGTTCCCATTCCCGGGGAGTATGAAATAATGTATAAGCCTGAGCACAACTGCCATAAACCCAAACTTGCTTGGACAACCCTTAGTGTACCACGTTCGCTGTTCTGACATTCCCTCTCGCTGCAACTGCAGCCACACATGCCCCAGGATAATACTAATCAAAGTGCAATTTATGTTTTGTAATGATAAATTTACTGCTAGGAGTGCCAAAAAGTTGTACACCAATTTTCTATCTCAGTCTATGTGACAATCAAATTGTTGGAGATTTGAACTTACATGCTTTGTTCCGTTAACACAAAAAGCGCATTCAGATGACGCTTTTCAAGCAAGTCATGCAACTCCAAGATGATGCATCGGGAGTGGTCAAGTAACTCATACAGGTAGAATTCAGCCCAAAGTGAGTTGGCTCAGAGTGAACTCACACCTGGAGAATGGATAGAAGCTTGCCAGAACAAGACTGATAACACTACTAGGCAAGAAATGATTCCAAACATGGAAATAATCATTAACCTCCTCCTTCCAAACCCTGTCGACGAAAACCATACTAACAATGGAGCCGATGGCATTGAGACCGGAGGTAATTAGAGAGAGTGCTAAAGCTGTCTTGTTTGAAGCAAATTCGTCTAGCTGAACTATGGTGGGAGTAATACATGACAGTATTAATACACAAATTGCTGAGCCACATGAACAGTGATAACAGCATATAGCCCTCTTCGAACAATCTTGTTGGCTTGTTGCGACTAACACTCTTCAATCATAAAATGATTCCATGTCTTACAGAACTTTCCTCCGCCATTTCAGCTTGAACGAATGCTTGTAACGCTCGTAATTCTTTTTCAACTTCATTGGCTGGATCGATCGAGTATCGCTCTAGCCTCTTCTGCCTTGTTTTGATCAAGTAACATACTCTCATCAAACTTTGTAATTATTGATGATTTGAAGGAATATAAGAGGAGATCAAGAAAATGAATATTACCTCTATATAGCCATCTAGGGGACTCGGGCAGCCACAACATCAAAGCAAATTGAACAAAAGCAGGAATGCCAGCCAACTCGAGCATCCAACATTCCAACACCATGTTCCTGGTGCCTGAAGCATAGTTAGAGGCTGTTACGTTACTACATTCATTAAACTAAACTGTTAATTTCTTCAGACCTCCTGTGATTGGCAAACCGTTTGTACTAACGAGTAACGAGTGCTCGTCTTATTCTAGCTGGAAAAGCTTCTGAAATGTAAAGAGGTGCAGTCATGGATGCCATTCCAACTCCCAAACCCACAAAAACTCGTCCTACAATTATAATCAACAAGCTCGGAGCAACTGCCATGATTATTGCACCAACAAAGAACAAAACGTCGACTACCAAAATTGACTTCTTTCGACCCAACTTGTTGTTCATCCATCCACCAATAGCTGCACCAACTGTAGCTCCTGCTACCGCCATGCTGACCATAGTTTCTGAAGAATATATCTAAACATATATCACACAAGTTCGATATCAAACAGTAATCATGAGTTACCTTATGCGAACTTGAACTTTGAGCGAAGCGGAAGACTTTCTGCCTGAGCTACGATCTTCGTATGTCACGATCAACAAACCTGCAAGTCTCTCTCGTCGAATTGATATCACGTAGCACGGATATTAATACTGGTTCACACCGCAAATACAAGCCTCTTGATGGTTAGGCTATAGGGAGTATTTGATGAGATAGAATTAGGAGAGAGAGGGGGGGGGAGCACCTATGAAGAAGACATGTTCTTTAGTTTGTGTTCTTAGGGTTTTATCCCTTTAATTGTCCTATTTATATTATTACCAAAAAACTCTATTTCTTGTAGGTTAAGTCAATCATAAACTCATTCGGATTAGGAAACTAATTAACCAATAATAATAATATAAATATATTTTCCATGTGGACGGGACTAAATAATCGGGCCACAATCACAATTACTAATAGTTTCCTTCAAATTGATACAAAACAATGGTGAATTCTAGGAAGATGTAAATGAAAAAGATCACGCTTCGAATTTAATGGATAGCATAGCGCTTACATGCAGCCATGTTTGCTTCTCAATGGACTTGAAGTCATCACGAATATACAAAAGAACACCTGAATCCATTAAAGTTCAGTAAAACACTACTAGATAAATACCAAAAGAATTATCATATTCAACTTCAAGAAACATCATACTTGCCTATGTCATAGCCAAAGAGAAGGCCTCCGATGCCAACATATAAGGCATGCCGTGATATGTAAGGCCTTTCTCGAATCATTTTCCACAATTCTGTGAATTCGATTTGTTTTATCAGGCTTAGTCGCACTCGCACTCACACCCCCTTCCATATTTTTCAAGTTTAGAAGATAAATGGATTAAGTTTATGACACCGGAAATCGTAGTGTCATTCAAAGAGGTTCATGTATTGACCAAGACTCTTGAAGAATACAAAAGAAATACATTGAAGAATACAAAGAGATAAAAATTATTTGAGTTCCCAAGAATAAGATACACTCATCTACAACTTATGATTTTGTATGTAATCTTATCTTCTATATAAGTCATGTAATGTGAGAATGAGAAAAAGGAGGAGGATTATTTGAGTGTTTATTTATAAAACATGGATTGTAGCTTTGTGCTCTCCTAAATTAGTTTTGTATCTCTTAGATGAATTCCTTAGAGTGGTGAACTAGCCTTCAACTCAATATCTCTTCGGTGGATTCCGTTGGGTGGCGAGTTTCCTAGTCCTATACCCTTGGGTGGATTCCTTAGGTGGTGGACATTTTCCCATCAATTTCCATTGTTTTCGATTTTTTTGGTGTCAGTTAATGATTCTTGGAATGCCAGGAGATCAAGGATTTCCCCAGCATCATGCAAAAACATGTAATGGACTTTCTATCATTAGGATTTCTAACCCAGTCATTGTCACAACATTTGTTGTTTTATTAGTTGGTTTTTCATCTTCACCGAATATCAATATCTTCAAATAAAAAATAATTTGTTACTCTAGAAGCTACAACATATAATTGCTCATGACTAAATACTGGTTTCCTCAAGAAGAGGCCTACATGCAATTATTGACTTTGACACTTGAAAATTGTCATTGCATATGAAACCAGTAATAGAAATTGTCTCCTCTGGAACTTGAAAGTCAGTCTTACATTAGATGAAGTTTTTTTTTTAAAGCTTTTTTGTTTTGTTTTGTTTTTTTTGTTTTTAGACATTTCTCCTAAGGGGGCATGAGAAGTGATTGAACCTGAAACCTCACATTTTGTAAAGTCTCAACTTTACCACTGGGTTACCCCTTTGGGTCTACGTCAGATGAAGTTAATGATAATATTGAGATAAAAAACATTTTCTCCAACATTCCTTCCTTTCAAAAAATTTGTTTCAACAATGTGATCCCCAAGATTTATGATGATTAGTCTTGTTCCATTGCACAATGCAGCATGATCAATGTTTCTCAACATCATTACTGAAACACCAATTTTAAGTGTCAATCTATGACCTGGCAACCCCGAACACTTTATATGATTCAAAAACTCTCTAAAATGAATGTCTTCGAACAAACTTGAATTTTTTCCGCTATGCAAATGGAATCTGAACTCAAATAATTATATGTTCTTCATTTTGAATGATTACTTTTATTAAATTATATTTATATTGTATGAATAAAGGAATTTCTGATAAGAAAATAAGCTAAAATCAAAATAAAGAAATTATTTTTACCGTTAACTATTATTTTTGTCCTGTAAATTATTTTGATTTTACTAACTTCCATTATATTTTTTGTTTTATTGACTTCATAACTATTATTTTTGTTTTATTTTTAAAAATTAGTTTTACGAAATACTTTTGTTCCGTAAATTATTTTTATTATTTTACTAACCTCAGTTTAATTTTTTTTTGTTTTATTGACTCTGTAAATATTTTTTTCCCATCAAGTATTTTTGTTTTATATAACTATTTTTAAGAATTTGTTTTAAACTTTAGTTCCGTAAATTATTTTTATAATTTTACTAACCTCAGTTTAAATTATTTTTGTTTTATTGACTCCGTAACTATTATTTTGTTCCATTAAATAATTTTATTTTACTAATGTATGTGTGTTTTACATAACTATTTTTAAGAATTTGTCTTAAACTTTTGTTCCGTAAATTATTTTTATTATTTTAGTAACCTCAGTTTAAATTGTTATTTGTTTTATTGACTCTGTAACTATTATTTTTGTTCCATCAAATATTTTTATTTTACTAATGTATTTTTGTTTTACATATATATTTTTAAGAATTTGCTTTAATATTTTTTTCCGTAAATTATTTTATTTTACTAACCTCCGTATTAAATTATTTTTGTTTTGTTGATTCTGTAACTTTTATTTTAATAGTGACATGTTCCATAAATTAATTTTTATTTTACTAACCTCTTATATTTTTATTTTCTTGACTCCGGAACTATTATTTTTTTTAGTTACTATTTTTTATGTTTGAAGAGAGAAAAATGTTTAAATATAATTAAAAGAGAGGAAATTGTGATGATGAGAGAGAAAATAGGGAGGAGACGTAAGAGAGAAAGAGAAAGAGAGAGAGAAAATAGGGATGGGATAGGAAAGAGAAAAAGTAAAATGATAACTCAAAAGTGAGATTTTGGAGGAAAAATATACACTTGTCATTATACACACACACACACACACACACACACACACACACACACACACATATATATATATATATATATATATATATATATATATTGTTGATTCTGTAACTTTTATTTTAATAGTGACGTGTTCCATAAATTAATTTTTATTTTACTAACCTCTTATATTTTTATTTTCCTGACTCTGGAACTATTATTTTTGTTTTAGTTACTATTTTTTATGTTTAAAGAGAGAAAATGTTTAACCATAATTAAAATAGATGAAGTGATGGTGATGAGAGAAAATAGGGAGGAGACGGGAGAGAGAAAGAGAAAGAGAGAAAATAGAGAGGATAGAGTGAGAAAAAATGAAATGATAACTCCAAAGTCAATAATTCAAAAGTAAGATTTTGAAGGGAAAAATATATCCTTGCCATTATATATATATATATATATATATGTACACTCTCTACCCATTTAATGCTTGTTTGGTTCTTAAATTATTGTTCAGTTTTAACTTTTCGAATCAAATCGAGTGTTTTTGAAATGAAAATTTGACGTTTATTTTTTTCTTATTAAAAAGGGCAAACTAACCAAATAGTCCTTGTACTTTTTGGATTTCTCGGTTTTCGACCCGATCGTTCGGAATTAGTCCTTACGCTGAAATTTTTCGCAGATTTGATCCTTCCATCCAGTTTCATGCCAGTTTAACTCTAAGTTGGGAAAATTTGATAACGTATTATAAATTCACTCTACTATCCTATATTATAAAAGAGATCGGGGGCTAATCAGTGACCCAGATCAAATTATATTAAACACAATTGACAGTCCAGGTTGATTCGTAAATATGTGAGTTATATATAAGCTCATCAGTTATGAGTTTTGTTTTAATTTCCCCCATCCACAACCAATAAGTATGTAATAACCCCTCAGTTATGGTTTTTTTTTTTTATAATTATCCTCTCCACAACTAATTACAATTACAAGAATGCTTTCCTCTAACACTTTTTTTAACCACATCCTTCCGTTTGAGTTGACGAGGTGATTATCTATAATTTATCTCGAGCATCCATTGAATTGATCACATATCGATACCATGCCTATAGTACAGACACATATATCACATATAAATCCCTAAGTTATGAGTTTTGTTTGAATTCCCCCCTTCATAAATACATACAAAACCTTCAATTGTGGGTTTTGTTTGAACTGATCTTATACAAACACCGTGCCTATGGCACAAACACATATACTAGCATATTATTAAAACACAGAATGCGTTTAGAAGGTGTATGAGAGAGCTATTGAAAGTAAAATGAAGGAAGGTTTCTTCTCACTTTATTGGTAGTCATACATTGTGAACAACATCACCAATTTACAGATGATGTTTGGTACATCTTTATATAAGGTTACTATTTACATTCGATCAAATGTTTCCCATTTATCCAATGCTACAATACATACATTTTCGACTAAAGCCTCACTACATTTAAAAAAAAAAAAACTATTTTGACAACTTTTTTTCTAAAAAAAATTCCCGCCCAACTCCTAATCCATTTTAATTCAAATAATATAAAGGGGGAGAATTGCATAAAAAACTTTGACATATTGTAGTTGTTGCAAATGGAACCCTAACTTTTGTTTATACTCATTGAAACCCAGCCTATTTTTTTTTTTTTTGTTCCAATTAAAACCTTCCGTCTATAAACTCGTTAAATAACTAACGACTTGCTGAGTAGGATGCTTATGTGGCATCCTACGTGGAATAGGCAGGAGTAAAATCTCAATGTTGAATCCAAAAACTACTTTCTTGCCAATTTTATTTCATTATAAACCTTGTGCAAATTTTGTAATTTCATAAAAAACCCTAGGCCTAAAAAAACCATAAAATTTATTTTCACCAAATCAAGCCTTAAAATTTAAAATAAATAGTTATTTATATACTCATTTCATTTTAAAAAATTATTTTTATTGCTTGTCTATTTTTGAGTATTTAAATATATTAAATAGTTAATATTTTGACCCTAAGGGGAAAGGTTTACAAAAAAAAGTAAATTATAATATATTAATATTTATATTTGTGTTAAATGATTTTTATTAAATGATATGTTGGGTCAAATGTATTAAAAACATATGTAATAGTGTTGTACTTATAAAAGTTTATCGTATATACTCCCTTCGTCCAAAATTTATTTTTTGATTTGACCTGAAGATTGACACACAGATTAAAAAAATAATTAACTTGGTTATTAATATGATGTAGTGTGTAGTTTACTTTTACGGGAAATTGTTGGTCGGTCCCATTTTAAAATTGACTTAATTCTCAATTTAGTCACCCTACTATTTCGAAAAGTCCGCTAAGATCACCGTACAATTTTTTCCATCACCACCTTCGTTCAACCCTCCCGATCCCAAAGCTTTGTCATAGAAGTTATTCCCCCATTCAGACTATCGTCACCATCTTTGCCTCACACAATTGAACTCTACCGATTGCCTAATCTCCGTCGTCGCATATTTCTTACTCTTCTTCATGTTCATCACTTTGTCCTAATCTCCGCCGTCACCTACTTCATGTGTATGCCATGAGAAAAGTAGTCGTTTAGTTGATTGTATGTGTGGGTACCCATGGCAGTCAAGGGTAGGACTGGAAATACAAGAGCTTCCATGGCAACTGTGGGTCCCAATGAGCACAATAATAAGCTAGAAGGGGGGGGGTTGAATAGCTTATTAACACTTTAAAACTTTTAAGTAAGATCCTTGAAAGTTACTTGCAATCTATGAAAAGAATCAAGTAGCGGAAGACTTTCAAGAAATGTTCGAGTCCGCAGATAAGGACTAGGTAGACCTTTTCTGATTACTAAGTTCTCTGAAATGGATAATATAAACAATGAAACTAAGCAGCTTCAATAAATAAGCAGACGAAGGAAATAACACAAGTATTTTGGGATGGTTCACACTATAATGAGTGCTACGTCCACCACCAAGGCAGTCAACCTTGGATTTAAATTGTGCACTATGTTTTCCACTTAGATCAATTACAAAGAATATCCCTAATGGATCGTGTACAAAATATTGACTTGTGTTTGGGTCTAGGGAATTAAATATCGTAAATACAAGATATTTAATTAGTATATAGTTAATGGAAGTAAACAACAAGAAGAATAAAACAATAAATGTTGAAGAGCGACTTCTTGTTGTTGACGAGGACTTCTAGATCTGTTGAGGATCTATTGAATGCAGTGAAATGAAAGACTTGGAGTTATGTAGATTCAGAGCAATTCTTTAAGTGTTCGATTGATTCTGATATTTTCCTTTTTGTTCCAGCTCTTCAATGGCGTGATTTAAAGCAGTGCACTTCAAAAGATCCGTTGGAGAAGGCGAAGACTTCAACAACTCTTTTCATAAATGCATTAAATGCATGGGGTCAGCAAGAATTTCGTCTTCACGATAACTAACTAGAGCGAGATAATCATTTCGAGATCTTCAAAAGGTGGGCGATTTGGTGTCGATCCGAGAGATGAAGCAGAAAGTAGGGGGCACCGCTTTGCTTTCTGCTCGTGACGAAAAGTATTCTGCTTGGAAAGTTGCTTTCGGCGGCTTGACATGTCGAGGAAAAGACTTGGATTAATTCAAATAACATATGGGAATAAGTTTGAATTAATCCGGCTAGCTTTGATCTGGAGGACACGTAGAAGCGGTCATCACCGGACACGAGGTCTACCGATCTTAAGCTTTGAGCAGGTCTTCCGTGGCGAGAAGGGGTCTTCCGAACACGAAAAAGTCCTACAAAAACTATACAAGGCAAAGTTCTATACACGGTTGCCACGCTAATCGATCACGCACCGATTAGCCAGCAAGTATAAAACTAATGTAATGTATCGATCGATATAAATTTAACATAAGAATCAACAATCTCCTCCTATTTATATCTGGTCATCATTACTACAAATGAGGGTTTTTAAAACAAGCTATTTAATAGATAATAGCATGCCTGAGAGATTTTATATATTAAGTAGTCGGTAGACATGCCTCTATTAAACGAATAACACCTCGATGCAAGGGACTAAACTAAGTGCATACTGAGAATGAAAGAGTTAAAGAAGCGGCACAGATTAGCAATGGTTTAAATTCTAATATAGGTAATCAATAAAGTAGCAAGAATTTAAACACCATAATTTTTGAAAAAGCAAGTAATCATCGTATTTATAAACAAGATGTTTACATACAAATGAGTTTTCAAAAGAATAAGATAAATACAAAGGAAAGGAAGAAAAAGATACAAAAGCTACCAAGGTCTTTTCCCTTTGCCTTTGTCTGCGCCTCCTTTTCACTTCTTTCTCGCTCTAGCTCTTCCATTCTTCTTTGGTATTCGATCCGCATCGCTTGGAGGTCCGTGGAACGAGAACAGAGTCGAGTTCTTCACGAAGACGGTTGTTCTCTTCCATCGGCATTACGTTGATAGATCTCATTTGCTTCTCCTCCGTGATGGCCGATCACGATCCCTGTTGGCATTCATTATATCATGGGCGTAGTTTCGAGCGAGGTTGTTGAGTTCCATAATAGAGTACGACCGTAGGCCGAGATGGAGAGTGATGGCGTGGAAGAGCTCGAGAAAATGGAACCTATGATACGGCAGCCTTCATCTCGCCGAGCTTCTACGTTGATCTTGACATCGGTGAAGTCGTGTCCGATCTGTCCAAAACGAGTCCGCACATCCTCTTGAAATTGTCGAAGAGTAGTGGCGGTCCCTTGGCCGCCTTGTCGCCGCAGCTGGCTACCTCGTAGCGTAGATATGCGCAGTGAGTTCGCCTAGTCCGGGCCGTAGATGGCATCTAGCGACAAAATTTCAAAGATTGGTCGGGCCGATTGGAAGTAGATGCTTGGCCAATAACGTGAATGGTGCTCAGCAGAGGCGAGTAGCCTCAGCCCGATGGGTCCGTTGGATACGGGGAGTTCGAGGCGTAAGAGGATGAGTCTTGGGTTGGTATGGTTTCGTGGAAGAGGATAGGGTTATAGGAGGGTGGAGGGGGAGTCTGTGGGGAATCCAGCCCATATCGTGTCGAATTTTCACCGATGTGGGAGGATGGGGAATGGGTTCTGTAGAGAACCGTAAAGAAGGGGCAGTGGTAATAGAATTTTGGTTTTCAAGGAAGGTCAGGAGGTTGAGAAGGTAAGGTGAGGAGGTTGATGAGAAGAGGTGAATAGATCCGCCACCGACGAAAGCTCAAGAGGAACTTGGGCAGCCAGCAGGTCTAAGGGTCAGTGTGGTGTGGTTGAAGAAGTTGGTTGGGATTGGGGTGGTCGAAGGTGTGGATGGGTCGTGAGTAGTTAAAGGTGAAGTGGCGGAGGAGGAGTTTCGGGGTTCCCCGGCTCCTCCCCGATTTTGAGGCTCCTCCCGAGGATAGACTCCTCCTGAGGTGGTGAATTCCTCCGAGGATGACCTGTAAGGAATAGATGAAGGGTTGACAGATGGTATAGTCAAGGGCTTGAAGTGGTTGATGTGTAAGGTTTGGGCGCCGATGAGGTAGTTGGTTGGTCAAGCAGGTCAAGCAGGTACCGGTGGGTACCGGGGTAGCTCTCCTTTTCTTCCTCACAATGGGCGCGAATAGAGACCTCACCGCTCTTACATCGGTAGAGGTTGGAGGGATCGCCGTGGCGGTCTTCAAAGGTTTTACGAAGTCTCCTTCGCTTAGGCCTGGGAGCAGTGCAGGGGGGGCGGTGAGGTGGCGAGGATGGTTGGTTGGATTGGGTAAGGCTTGGCTTGGGTAGATGGAGAGAGGAATGGCCGGATTGGCCTCGGTGTTTCTTCTTTCGGCCTTCCTTCATCTCCCCTTACGGATCCATTTGGCCCGGGCTCAAGCTCTTCGCTGGAGGTGCCACTTCCGCCTTGTCTTTGGCTTTCGCTTGGTCGCTATTTTGGACCTTAGCAGCCAGCCTCCGCCATCACTGCCTTTTTCGCCTTTAGATGGAGGTCCGTGGCCACTTGATCATCAAACTTGGCAGGCCTTTTTGAAGGTCTTGCTTGCAGCCTACATGTGCTTCCATATTGAATCTGGGTGACCAAGATAGGTGCAAGCTTGGCCACTTTGTCAAGAGAGACCGACGGTAGACCTTCTCGCACCGGCGCTTGTTCTCGTATTCAAGATATTTACCGAAAAAACGAGGCCGTGAGTTGTTTGTCCTTGGCCACCGTATACAACTCATCTTCTTTCAAAGAAGAGTTGATGGTCGCATCATCCCTTAAAAGGGCATTGATCACCGACGGCGGGCGTTTGCAAGTGGGGTTGCTTCTTTTGCTTTCTCCACCCACCGCTTAGCTCGTCGAAGATGATGAGCCCCTGCTGAGACGAAGCCGTCAGAAATACAAAGACGGGTCGCTTTGATCTCTGCCGCATGGCAAGAAACATGTCGTGGCTCCACTCTGAATAAGCCCCTTGTCTAGTAAGGTGGCTAGTGTAGTAGACGCCAAGAGGGAACAAGTTTCGAGCATCTTCCTCAGGCTCCCTGAGAGTGTCTACTCCCCTCATGGCTTCCCTGTGCATGTAAAGCCTCAACCGTGGTTGTTGAAATAGCTCCTCCGCAATGCACGCCAATTATGGTGGAAATAGATTTGGCAAGTGACTGAGATGGGACGGCCTCGAATCCACCCACGAAGAAAGCGCCCGTTCATGAGCTCCATTCGTTGATAAAATTCTTCCTCGCCAGAAGATACTGTAAGTTTTGTCGCTGAGGCGTAAGAGGGCGTAATCCCAGGCGCCCATATCCTCGCAAGCTTTTACTCCAAGCCTATAGAATTAATTGACAAGGTCAATGCACATGCCAGAATGTATAGCTTGGGGTCCAAAGCGACAATAATGTCATGAGCGGCGGCGGATAGATGGGATATCCCGAAGATTGATGTTTGAACGGGAGGAATTACTTTTTCGTGGTCAAAGCCTTCCCACCGCCGCGCTTGGATTTTGAGGTTCTCGCTCGAAAGAAAAATGTAATAAAAGTTGTTAGCTTTTCATCTAGACATCTAAACAAGTAGGAATTTCAAAGTTTTCCAAAATAATTCGAAATTTTTAACGCAAAAACTTGAAACCCTAGAATGTTTAGAGAAACCACACTCGAGAAAAACATAACAGAAGTTTTCATAAGAATGAACAATGAATAAACAAAAACGACTGTTAGTATTCAGGATTATAACAACAATGGCGAATTACCGTATGAACTCGAAAATGACTCGCTAGATTTCCAAAAGAATTTTAAGTTTATATTGAAATGCGAACGTACATCGAGAATTTCGAGTAGAGTAGAGAAAACGTATCTATTGTTGAAGATGAGAAGAAGAAACAAGAAGAAGAACGTGAATTTGCGTAGTAGTTACTCGTAGAGAGAGAGAGAAGTTTCGTCAAAGGGTTTCGTAGTTTGGAAATGACGGTTCGAGGACTATTTAAAGGTGAGAAAATATCGCTTTTGAAAAAGCGGAACTTAAGATATTTTCTTAAGTACCAAATTTCGTCCTTGACCCCTTTTATTGCTTTAGAAACCTCTTTAGCGTAAAATAGACTAAGTAAGAGTACTAACCTGGTCTTCTCTCGGTAAAGAAGAACTTACGCCTTCCGATTAGTCTAATATCGGGTCTACCGGCATGAAAGAAATATTTAACAAAATATTAACTTTAAGCAAGAGGGATCAATCATACCAAGATTTCTCCTTAAATAAGCAAACCCGTGGCATCCAAGGGTTTTGTGAGAATGTCCGCCAATTGATGCTCGCTTGGAACATATTCGCATCGATGTTACCTTTTTCCACATGATCTTTGAGAAAATGATAACGAATATCAATGTGCTTTGTCTTTGAATGCATTATCGATTTTGGAGACCGAGATACCGATGTGTTGTCACACATGATCGCGCTTTCGCCTTGATGTTGTAGTCCACTAGTTGTTGCTTCATCCATAGCAGCTTGAGAGCAACAAATGCTTAAAGAATATATTCTCGTCGGGTTGAGTTGCCATCGATCCTTGTTTCTTGCAAGACCACGACGAAGTCTGCTTCCAAGAAATTGACAAGTCCCACCGGTGCTTCTTCTCGCTCACTTTGTGCAGTCGCATAATCCGTGATCCGAGTATCCAACTAAATTGAAGTTGTTGGATTTTGAATGTGATGCCTAGATTTGTTGTTTTTGAAACATATCCGATGATACGCTTGGCAAAGAATGTGACTCCTTTCGATCTGCTCGAAATCTAGCACAAACACAAACAACAAACATAATGTCGTCTATTAGCAAGAAGGTAAAGAAGTGAACCTATGATTCCTCGATACTTGGTCATGTTCTCTTGCTTTCCCTTTTCATCTTTGTCAAGATGGCGTCAGACATGGAGTTTCAAATCTCGCTCAATCAAGACCAAACTTTGATTAGTTCCGCATATTTGGTTTGGCCGATGAAGATTCCGCCTCAAGTCCGTTGTATCTCAGCCCTAGAAAATAGGTAAGTTCGCCCATCATGCTCATCTCGAACTTGCTTTGCATCGCCTTTTCGAATCTTTTGCAAAGCTGTTAGTTGATCCAAAGATGATGTCGCCCACATAGATTTGTACTTAAGAGAATGGCCTTTCGGCTTGAGGATGAATAAAGTAGTGTCGATTCTTCCTCTCACGAATCCTTGTTCAATTAAGAACTTGGATAGAGTTTCATACCAAGCTCTAGGAGCTTGCTTCAGCCGTAGAGAGCTTTCAGCTTGTAGAGACGTGGTCCAGCTTTGTCTCGAGGTGACAAATCCCTGAGGCTGCTCCATATACGCTTCTTGAAGATCACCATTCGTAAAGGCACTCTTAACATCCATCCGATACACTTTGAAGTCCATGAACGAGGCATAAGCTAGAAAGATTCTCGATTGCTTCTAGTCTAGCAACAGAGCAAAAGTTTCATCAAAGTCAATTCCTTCTTCCCGTTTGCAGCCCCGAGCAACCAATCTAGCTTTGTTTTTCGTGACATTTCCATCTTCATCTCTTTTATTTCGAATACCCACTTGTGCCGATGACCGGATGATCATTCGGCTTTGAACTAAGCTCCACACCTTACATCTTTCAAACCGTTCAGCTCTTCTTGCATAGCTTCAATCCGCTTATGATCTTCGATGGCTTCATCAATCTTCTTTGGTTCGAAGTTCCGATACAAATGCATAAGCAAACAACGCTTTCTTCTCGAACCTTATTTCTCGCATTTGATCGAGCTGAGATCACCAATGATTTGGGAAATGGGATGATCTTTTGCTTCAATAATAGTTGGAGGAAGATCACTTGGAGGATTCTTCCCTTAAGAATTCTCGAGTTGGTCGAGAAAGAGATTCACCAAAATCGTCTTTAAGAAATAGAGTCTTCAAACTTTCATTTTCTCGTGAACAAGAAGGATGAGAGATCTCAGAAAGGTGCTTGGGGTAAAATGTAAGAGATGGGTTCGTGGTCAACAGATGAGTTGTTATCTGTGATCCAGAGGTCTCTTCTACCGGTGAAGGGTTACCGATATCATGGATCTCGCAGCTGCCGCTTTCTCGATAGGATTGGAAGTAGATGTTGTATTTGTACTGCCTCATCATTATCGAATCATTAGCAACGCTCTGAGCCATTCTAGGCTCTAACAAGTCATATTCATCAAAAGAAACATGCAATGCATTCTAAGATTTTTAAGTTAGATTTATCGAAAATGCGAATGCTGAATGTTTGAATACCTAAAAATTCCTTCGTCTGATTTTGCATCAAATTTTCCTCTATACTCTTTTCCATTAGAAGAATAAAACATTTACGTTTAAGATTTTAAGAAACCAATGTTTGGGATCTTCCTCCATATTTCATATGGAGTTTTATTATGAAACTTGTTTACTGTGATCTATTCTCGGTAAAAGCAAGCAAGATTGACCGCCGCCTGTAAATACTTCTGGTTTAGCTTCCGCCAAAGATTGTTCTAGCCGCTTCAATCGTTGTTCTGCTCTTCCGCTCACCTACACCATTTTGTTGGGGAGTAATACTGGCCAGAGAAGTCATGTCGATCCATGGTCATCGCAAAGATTTTCTACACCATTGTTTTTAATTGTCGCGAAACCGATCTTATGTCACAAATGTCTTCAAGCTTTTGAGTTTGAAGTCTTTAAAAAGTGCAAAGTTGACTAGATCATACGTTTCATCTTTAGATGTCATAGTTTCAATCCAAGTGAATCTAGAGTAGTCATCAACTACTACAAAGTTGTGTACTTGTCTCCAATGGGGCACTTGTAATAGGTCCAAAGAGATCCATATGCAGAAGTCAAGAGGTCTCGTTTGTTGATAAAATGACTTTCTTTTGAAGGAAGACTTGGAAAGTTTTCCTAGTTGACAAGCTTTACAACTGTCATGATCGCACACCGTAAAGACCTTCGACAAGCCCATTTTGGAGAGCTTGAGAGGTGCTTTGAAGTTGAGGTGATCGAGACGCTTTGTGCTATAGCCACCGTTGTTTAACATTGTTGGCTACTAGACACGTGCTTGAGAATCTCCTTTAAGATTTAAGTCCACGACATAGACGCTTCTTTGTCTATTTGCCGGCCAAGATTGCAGAGCACGATTCACTGCCTTTGATGAGGCATCGGTTGGAATTGAATTGGCATAGAAGTCCTTTTGTCGCACTGTGATATGCTCAAGATTGTGCTTTTAAACCACTTACTAGAGAAACTTTGTTGATGGAGAGACTTCCTCTAGTAATTCGAGCCATATCCAATTGTCTTTCCTCTTGCATTGTCTCCGAAAATGTGGTCCTTTTGCTTCAAATATATTCTAAGAAGACTCTGTTCTCAATATGTGTCTTGAATACCACCGCCTAGGTACCGTATGTCTTTGTTTTCTCGATTCTATAGCCATGAAGCATTCCCTCAGAAGAGAGTTAAAGCAAAACAAGGTACCCTTTTATTTGGGTCCTAAGGATTAGCAACCTCAGAACCCATACCGCTGACTCTGAGAGAACTAGGTCTCTGCATCTTGGGGTGAACCTTAGCAGTATCTGGTGCCGATGGCTAATGGCAAGAATGACATAAATGGAAAGTCCATAGAGAATCGTTAGAGTCTTCGGAATCAAGAGTGCTTG
>CM028377.1:127836296-128038962 GCA_013146195.2 Codonopsis lanceolata
TGACCAAGTTCTTCATTCCCGAGGCGAGGCAAAATAAAACGTGATTAAAATGAGCTCGAAAAAGAGATGAACAAAACAGAGGAAATATTGATGGACCAGCGGGCAACCATCATGATCTTCATAAGCCGGCTTACAAGCACCCTGCCTAGCTTCGCTGACACCTCGACATTCGCTTAAACATTTTGTCGTAAGGCCGGCCCAATATGTATGAGGGCTCTCAGCACATGGATCGTGAGGGTTCCACCTCTGGGACCTCCGCCTCGCATCACACCGGCCAAACACAAATGGTGCGGATTACGCACCAGCTTCCTTCCAAATAAGAAGAAATTGATGGTCGATTTTCATTCTCCTCTATCATGCCTACCGGCGCTTTCAACGCAGCCTAATCTGGGCAGCTTCTCCCGAATATCTTGCTCAAGGCCTTGGGGATTTTAATCAAGTAGCTGTCAGGAGTGGGCATGAACGGCCACCGAATTGACTTAGGGATTCAATAAACAGACCCTCATGTCCCAAGACTCCACCTTCAGTGACCCTGACACAGCCTCAAAAAATTGGAGTTCGCCTCACTCCGATCCTCCCTCCGTGTTTCTGGGCAAAGATAAATAACTTCCTGAGCAAATACATGTCCGGCTCAAACCCTAGCGTTTCGCCGCTTGCCGCCACTCGAAAGCCGTGATAGCACGGACAAGATTTAGCATCAAATCACAAGGGACTAACCTTGGTCTCGTATAAGAAGTCCACCAAGAAGTGGCTCTAACGGGAGACGTAATCCAGCCTTGCGAAAAAATCGGCGAAGAATAAGAGTTTGTTCCCCTGCTTGCGGGAAAGGTTGATCCTGGCCGGTACATCCATTTTGCTTGCCCGATAATAGGCGGGATCAACACCGAGGGACGCGAGCCACGCCGTCACCTTGTCCGCCCGTGGTCCAGAGTGGCCCGATGAGCGCAGATCGGCTTTCTCCGCATTGACATACCGGGCCTCAAGCTCTTCCTCTTCTTCTTCTTCTTCCTCGACTACTTCGTCAATAGGGACCTCCACTTGAGAAACTCCTACCATAGTGAAGCAGCGAGCAATTGGAGCGTTATCCTGGTCATCTATTTCCCTCTCAGGAGTGGCTTCCACCTGAGAGCGGCCAGTTTTCTTAAAACGCCGGGCAAGAGGCATGTCGTCTACCTCGTCGGCATTTGAAGCCTCTTCGGCAAGAGGCAAGAGGCTGCCTGCTAGTCGAGGCCTTGCCCGACAGGTTGGCCACCGGTCACGCTATCCTCTCCAAATTCTTCCTCGCTAGAGGAGTCAATTACATCTACCATGGGGGCAATCACACACCTCTGAACCGTGGGCCCGGCCACGGATCTGGCTCCCTCGTCGCACTCGGTGCCAATGGAGGGGAACTTCTCGCTGCTCAGTGAGTCATTCTTCCCGCCATAGCTGAAGGCCTCGCGGTCGTTGTCGAACATATCAGACATCTACAAAGGGATCGAGGAAGACGACATTCAATATCCTGACCGGGTAACTGGCAAAGAAAAAGGGAACGAAATCCTAAGTCTAGGTCAGTACAAGGGGTCCTACCCGCCAAGCGAGCAAGACCACGGGTTCTATTCCTCAATCTCTACCTAAGGGCAGTCTTACCCTCTTAAACCCTAGCAGAGACGAAAGGAGATGAAGAGAGAAAATAAAAATCATCCCTAAAACACAGAAAAACCAGAAACATCAAAAACAGATAAAAGGGCTCAGAGAGCTTACCGTTGGTTTCGATGAGGAATGTCTTCTGTAAATAATTGAAAGGAGGAAACGACTCTTCCAAAGCGAGAAACACCTGGAACAAATGGGCGGTGGGGTTTGATCGAATGTAGTCGCCGGAGTCCTGAAAGCTTCAAAAATTGGCAATGGAAGCTCACCAAGATTTTCTCTCTCTAGAAAACAAATTTGAAGACGATAAAAGAGAAAAGAGGACGTAGGGTGTGCCTTTTATAGGCTGGCCTCTGAACAGTTTTGGGGGGAAAGCTCAGAGCCCGAAACGGTGCTTGGAGTCGGCGGCCCATCATCACAAAGCATTAAATGCGGCCTTTCGTGTTTCGCGCCCCATCAAATCACCCCTGCTGTTGACGGCTCACGCTCCTTCTTCGCTCACGCGCCTGACACGCTCTCGGCAAGCTTCCTTGATACGCTTCAGGCCTACCTCGCTAAGTTTCCCGTACCTTCCCCACAACTGGCCTCCAAAGTCTTCTTTACCTTCTTAAAATTCACAAGTGTTGAAGCTCGAGTGAGTATTCAATCTAAAGGCTCCCCGCTCCGAGCATGAATGCCCGCCAGACAAGGAGCTAGGGGCCACTGATATACCCGACCCAAGTCGGGTCACGAGCAAGGCACGAGCCGACATCACGTGCCAGTCACAGGCACAACCTACGGAGGGCCCACAGGCCAAGCGAACAGAGTAATATAAGCATTAAGCCGCGTACAGTGAGATTCCCGTTCAAACCTGGCCGGGCATAGGCCCTGCCTGTCCGACCAGGGGCCATGCTCGGGCACCACACATATTTAGCAGAGAAACCAGATTCATCTTGTCCAAACCTGGTCGAGCATCGGCCTTGCCTGCCCGACCAGGGACCGTCTCTTGGACCTACAACGAGTTCAGAAACAGTACATACTGTACACTCGGGCAGAGCCTTGCTCGCCCGGGTACACATCAAACAGGAGGCACCGGCGGCTTGCTTTCCAAGACAAGTCAAAGGTTTCCATACATGAGCAGGATACTTGCCTTATCTGCTCCTACATCTACGCGGTTAGCCGCCTATCATGCCTAAACTCAAGGGATTCTCTCCTTGATTGGTTCGGTAACTAAGGAAACTGAATCCTAGACGGATTCAACCACCTTGGGGGCCTATAAATACCCCTCCGTAATCATTAACAAGGTACACACACTTTCTTGAGCCTCGATACTCTGTCGATTTGCTTTCAAGATTATACACGAGACTTACTCTCACGCCGGAGGGGTTTCGCGAGGCCCTGCCTTGCACTTACACTCAAGTGTTCTTGTGTTCTTAACAGGCTCAAAGAAGGTGATCTCGAAGCCCAGATATCCTACCCAACTCAAGGACGGCCCAAGCTGTGATTTTGCCACATCATAAATGAAAAAGATCACGCTTCGAATTTAAAGTATACCATAGCGCTTACCTGCAGCCATGTTTGCTTCTCACTGGACTTGAAGTCATCACGAATATACAGAAGAGCACCCGAAATAACACCTGAATCCATTAAAGTTCAGTAAAACACTACTAGATAAATTAAATACCAAAAGAATTATCGTATTCAACTTCAAGAAACACCATACTTGCCTGTGTCATAGCCAAAGAGAAGGCCTCCGATGCCAACAGATAAGGCAAGTCGTGATATGTAAGGCCTTTCTCGAATCGTTTTCCACAATTCTGTGAATTCGATCTGTTTTATCAGGCTTAGTCGCACTCACACCCCCTTCCATATTTTTCAAGTTTAGAAGATAAATGGATTGAGTTAATGATTCTTGTGGGGACAGTATCACTCGATGACCCTGGTAACAGACCAAGTCCTGAAATCTGAATCAAAGACAACCTGCGATTGCACAATGCCTTCAAAATCAGTTTTTTCCGAGTCTTTAGTAAATTGGCTTTGCTCATGACGCAGATTCTTAATTGGACTTGTATTGAACAGTTACATTAAACAAATCAACATTTACTTCTTTAAGAAATTTTTAAAAAAAATAATACTGTAATTACAGTACATGTGTATATATGTATTCAAATGGATAAGTAACACAGATTTGTTATGGGTTTGCTGATGTTGTTTGGATTGTTCACATTACTATGCTGTTTGGGAAATCCTATAAGAACTCTGACAATTAATAAATTACATTTTAACTCTTACTAATAATAATCGTGAAAATATTCAATGATTACAGAGCACCACGTGACATTTTTATGTAGTGTTTGTACTAGCTATTAGACGAGGTTTACCACATTCAGACCATAAAATATTTTCTCATAAGAACTTATATTCATTAATTACGCTGGTAATGGATAAGTCTGATTTTCTTATATAAATATACATACACATACACTTGGACAATATATTTGTTTCGATTTGTAATACAAATTATCGGACCAGCTTGGACATTGCACCTTGAGTCGATTGATCGATCTAGTAGTCGATTGAGTCAATTTTTGGCTCGGTGATCAGCCGATTGATCGATTTATTGAGTTGGTTGATGGACTCAATAAGGGTATTACAAGGTTTTCATATAAAAAGAAGCCATAAAAGTGAGTTTTGAGGAAGTGGGACTATTATTCAAGTTGGTGCCTTTGACAAGGCCATTTTTTAAAAAAAATCCTATGTTTCAGGACTGAGAGGAAGTATTTATGCTCATCCTATACATATAAATCTTAGGGTGAAATTTGGGCCAGCCCACATTGATGAATTTACAATCGTTACAATACCTTATGTTTTTTAATCGAAAATTGTATTTTTAGGGGCAACAGACTACGATGCCTTTAATGAATCTAAGGGGCGCTACTGATCACTTACTTAGTGCAATGTGTTGTATCAATTTATGCATCGCGATGCATCAATTTTAAATAAGCTAATTCGATTTATGCATTGCAATGTACTCGGATCACGTACTTGATATACGAAAACGCAACAGGGGCAAGATTATCCGGTTGTATCAAGTTATAAAGTTCGTAAGTACGGGTCGATCCCACGAGAATAAAGCCAGAAATAAATTCTAAGTACTAAAATTGAGCACATCTAATTTTATCTAAGCTAACGGAAATTAGATTTACAATAAAAATAAAATAAACAAAATAAAAGCAAGAAAGTAAACTAAATTAACGCGACGATAAAACGACGACTACATCAAATTAAGGTTAAAAAATAGGATTGTGAAATTTATAGTCTAACCAATGTTTAATCCAACTCTCTATATTTTTCTTAACTCATATTTTTGGTAGTCGGACCCATACTAATATTTGATACGTGCTTCCGCTACGTATAACAAACCTAGCTATCACTCATCCTAGCTATAGGCTCATCTCATTGCAAACATAACATAGGGGCAAAAATAACTACGTGGTAGATTAAGCACCCAATGTCTATCTACGGCCTTTGACAATCGGTGTGCTTCAGAGACGTAAACAATTATAACAATTTTCAAAAAAATAGAAAGGGTTTTCCCTTCGTATCCTATCATTCTAGTGTTCATTTAATAATTCATGACTGTGGGTTCCCGGGAACGGTGCGCCCGCGCCCCGCGCGCCCTTGGATAGGGGTGCGCGTACATGCGGATGCGGGACATCCACTGTTCTCATTCCACCCTCCCTTATTTAGGGGACGGCGAAATTAAAAGTGCGAGAGGAGTGCTGTCAGAGTAGCGCGTTTGAATTCGCCTCGGTTGCCTTTAGTGGATTTTTGATCCAATATGGAAGCTTTGGGTTTTCTATGTCAAGTTTATCCCTTTTTTAGGGGATACCAAGATATAGGAATGCATCACCCTTCCATTCTCATTCTCCTTTTTTTTAGGGAAAAACGGGAAAGTGCAAGAAAGGAGTGTTACGACGCCCCCACTATGGATTTTATGAAAATAGTCTTATGGCCTATTTCGGATCACTATGGGCGCTTTGGGTTTTCTACATCAAGTTATCCCTTGTTTATGGGATACCAGGATATAGGAATATATCACCTTTCCATTCTCATTCTCCCTTTTTTAGGGAAAACGAAAAAGTGTAAGGAAAGATGTTGCGAGGCCCCACTAGATCCAAAAATGTTTTAGAGTCGCCATCTTTATTTTGAGGAAGAAATAAAGCAAAACCAAAAAAGAAAACCAGAGATAATAAAAACGGGTCCGGAGGCTAAGTTACGAGTTGGGAAGGTGCTAGGCACCCAACTCGCCTCCGATCTCAAATTTTGGCTAAAGTATGCTTTTTGTTATATTTATTTAACAGATAAATAAAACATTAACTGCCTACAAATACATTCATTGTCTACATTATTTACAGACTTGCAACTGTCTCTTTACAAATAATTACAGATATACTTGAAAATATTTGGCCATAATAATAGCTCTTTTTAGTGCTATTTCCTAACTAAATCCGGGCAGCACAAATGCTTATATATCTACATTGGGCCAAATTGGAAATAACACTTTTACAAATAAAACTTAAAACTTACCTACTAATGGCCTAGGGTGTGCTCGCTCTGTCCTTCAGGGAGAGAGAGTCTTTTTTTTTTTGCTGTGTGTGTTGTGAAGATTCGGGCAGAGTGACTGCTTCCGAAAGTTACTTTTGGCCTTGGGATTTGGGCAGAGTAACTGCTTGTGTTAGGTTGTTTGTTGGCTTGAGGGAGGCAAAAATCAGGCAGAATAAAGGCTTGCTTCTGGCTGATTTGGCCTTTTAAATCGGGCAGAGCAACTGCTTTTTCCACGATTTTTGAACCGGGGAAATAGGGTGGATACCTAGCTGGGTGCTAAGGCTCACTTTGATCGGTTGGTTTTTGTGTTTGGAGGAGGTTTGGCAGGGTTTTGAGGCTTTGGGGAGATCACTCACTATCTCACTTCGCTCTCTATTTCTTCAGCGTAACGAGGACGCGGAGAGTTTTGCGGATGAATTGTGTCTTCTGAAGGCAAACCCCGAAGCTCTATTTATAGCCTGGAGTGGGGAGTGATCGGGAATTAAAATTCCTTCTTCCGTGCTTCAACTGATTGTACAGTCCGCGGAGAAATTTGTACTTTACGGCAACTGTAGTGCACTATTGAGCAATTTGGGGGCCACCCATAGCAAGTTTGGGCGCCACTCCCACTTTGAGTGTGGGTGGCGCTAGGTTAGTGTAAATTAAAGTAGTTTCAACTTTCGCACTTTAGCCCCTGCATTTCACTCTTTTGCGCATCCTGTTTTGTCATTTTGCATTTTTGACCCTGTAACTTGACATTTGTTAATGTTTTAACAAGTTTTAATATTTTATGTCATGTCACATACCAGGGGTACGAAATTGGGGTGTCTACAATGACTTCATTAAAAGCATTAAACACACAATGATAATAACCAAAAAATTATGGGTAATACTTCATATAGAGATAAATTAAAACATCACATTCAACATAGACAATAATCACAATCCAAAAATATATTTAGCTCATCATCAAGATATCAAGATACATGCAAAGTTTTTCCAAAAATTACAACAATAAAATAAATAGTAAAGTGAAAGAATTAAACCAATTAAAGTTGCAATTCTTGGTTGACTCTACTTAATCTTGTTTCCTTGACCCTTGATTTGATGCTCCAAGCCTTCAAAATGAATGCATTTTAATATAGATGGAGAGGTGGATAAATGGTTTTTGAGAGAGTTTTAGGGCTACTGCCCTAAAAATGAAGGTTTGTTTATCTCTTGGCAGCAGACTGGAAGGACAAAAAAGAAGGAAAAATTAGAGGAGGGCTGCCAGGGGTAGAATAGGGAGAGCAATGAAGTTTTGGGGCTGAGAATGTAAGAAAAATAAGGATGGGTCATAGTTTGGACGGGGGTAGCCCAGTTAGAGAAATACGGGTTACCCAAGGGGATAAACGGGGTGAGAATATGAGAGGAAATGGGTGCAAAAGTGAGCAGGTGGGGCTAGATTGGGCCGGGCAAGTCCGGATCCATGAAGAGGAACACATGTCGACTGGAGTGTGAGAGGAGCATGATGATGACGCGTGGCCCGCCCCTTGGCCAACAACGCAAAAGGGCAAGGCTTCCAGGAAGTAGCACTGGCCTCCCCTGCTCTTTTGAGATGTACTTCCAGGCTTTGCATTTTGGTCCCAATCTTTTAATCAACTTCATTTTTCTTTCAATTTTGCCTCGATTTGCATATATTGAGCCTTGAAACCTTGAATATCTTTGAGATACCTACATGAAGTACAAAATACATAAAAATATGATCTTAACTAGAATTAATCATTAACCAAAGCTCAAAATAATAAATTAAATATTGGAAAAATAATAAAAATAAAAAGGAAAATTACAAGCTTATAATTACTCAGTGCATCACGTTGCATCAATTTATGTATCGCGACGCATAAATAATATTGCATGATTTGCATCGTGCTGCAAATCATAATGAATCAAGCATTCATGTCTATAAAGAGAGAACAATCTTGTTTGTATTGATATGAATTGTTGATTTATAGAAGGCAACATGCCTAAATATATATGTCTCAGAAACTCGAATTGGTGGAGGAAAAGGAAAGAACATAACAACAATAACTAACAAAGTACATATAAACCCCTAACGAATGGAAACACTTAAAACCAAGCCCTTGAACTTTCCATGACCATAGCATTCAGAAACCTTCTCCATTTATAATTATGCTCTCCATATGGCATATACTTGATCTGCTTGCCTAAACCTCAGATTGTTCAGTTTCCTTGTAGAACTAGAATTATTACTGTTAATACCCTCCCCACAAGTTGAGGGTGTGTAAATGCTAACAATCCCCAACTAGGAGACAAGGGTTCAATGTAAACTTTTGCCCAAATTTTTTGTAAGGATGTCTACTAATTGATTTTTGGTGGAGATATGTTATAGAGATATGAGGCCACTCTTTATTTTCTCATGGATGAAATGACAATCCAGTTTTATATGCTTAGTTCTTGCATGATAGACAGGGTATTGGCAATTGCGATGATCGACAAAAGAACTATCACAGTGTAATGGAACAGGTTGATGAATTTGAACTTGAAGATCCTTGAGCAAACTACAAAGCCATGTAATCTCACAACTTGCTATAGCTAATGCCCTATACTCAGATACTATGGAGGACCTAGAGACAACAAATTGTTTCTTGGAATGCCAAGAGATCAAGGATTTCCCCAGCATCATGCAAAAACATGTAATGGACTTTCTATCATTAGGATTTCTAACCCATTCTGATAAACAGGATCAATGAACTGAGTGGATTCTTGAAGAGCATTAACAAATCTAGAAGAGAAGATCGTGATTGTAGTTTTATTAATTCTGTATATGATTCACAAACAAATCTATCCTCCAGTATATATACAAATCAGATGGAGGTTAGGTGTAACAGAGAACCTAACCATAACTGACATAACTGCTACTGGAATATAGCAGACACTCGCTACCCCTCAAGAATAGAAGAATGACACATGCTACCTTCCTAGTTTCGTAGGACTTTCTGAACAGTGCACTTGGGACCCTTGAACTCTAACTTGAGGATGTTGTTGATCAGCCTCTTCTGTATTATGTATATTAACATCCCCCCTCAAGTTGGAAGGCTGAACAAATATGTTGAGGACTGGCAACTTATGCAGAAGATGATAGAAATGAGGAGAGGGCAGAGCCTTGGTGAACAAATCTGCAGGTTGTTCAAGGGAGGCAATATATTTGGTTGAGATCAAGCCCTTTTGAATCATTTCTCTGACCAGATGACAGTTTATGTCAATGTGTTTGGTTCTTTCATGGAACACAGGGTTGGCTGAGATGTGAATGGCAGATTGATCATCACAGTATAGATGAACAGGTAGGTCAGTGGAAATATTGAAGTCTTTGAGGAGGGAGATTAGCCATTTAATTTCACAGGAGGTGTCAGCCATGCTTCTGTATTCAGCCTCAGCTAAGGATCTGCTAACTGTTGGTTGCTTCTTACATTTCCAGGATACAAGGGAACTGCCTAGGTAGATGCAGAAGCCTGAGAGAGATTTCCTGGTGATTGGGCAGGCAGCTAGCCTAGTCTGAATCACAGTAAGCTCTAAGGTCTGTTGATGAGTGAGTGGGAAAGAGAAGGCCCTGACCAGGAGTACCTTTGATGTATTTAACCAGCCTTAGAGCAACATGCCACTGATGATCCATGGGGTTTGCCATGAATTGGCTGAGGACTTGAACACTGTAAGTAATATCTGGTCTGGTGATAGAGAGATAGATTAGTCTACCAATCAGTCTTCTGTAAGATGCAGGGTCTGCCAGGGAGGTGGAAGAGATGATAGCTAGCTTGTGATCTTTTTCAATTGGAGTGAGTGCGGGTTTGGCATTCATTAGGCCAATATCAGTAATGATTTCCATAGCATATTTCTTCTGATGTAGGCATATTCCAATCTTGTTTCTTGCTATTTCAAGGCCAAGGAAGTATCTTAGGGGGCCAAGATCTTTCACAGGAAACACAGATTTCAGATGATTTTTGACTTGATCAATCAGGTTTGCACCAGTGCCTGTAATGAGAAGATCATCTACATAAACAAGAAGGGCTATGAATTGAGAGTTAGTATTAAGGCAGGAGAGAGTATGATCATTCTGTGACTGTTTGAACCCAAAGTTAATGAGAGTGGTGGATAGCTTTTCAAACCATTGTCTGGGGGCCTGTTTTAGGCCATATAGAGACTTGGATAATTTGCATACAACAGAAGAGGTTTCTTGAGTTTGAGTAGGGAAGTATCCAGGAGGAAGATCCATATACACTTCTTCATGAAGGTCTCCATGAAGAAATGCATTGGATACATCAAGCTGGGATATAGGCCATTGTTTAGCAGCTGCAGTTGCAAGTAGCACTTTGACAGAGGTCATTTTGGCTACTGGTGAGAATGTTTCAAAGTAGTCAGTGCCTTCAATCTGAGTATATCATTTGGCCACAAGTCTGGCCTTGTATTTATTGATGGTACCATCAGCATTGTATTTAATTCTGAAGGTCCATTTGCAGCCTACAGTTTTCTTGTTGGCAGGAAGGATTTGAAGGGTCCATGTGTTATTGCTCTTTAATGCCTGAAGTTCCTCAGTTATGGCTTGGCACCATAGGGGATCTTTGATTGCCTGTTGATAGGTTTTTGGTTCATAAAGAGTAGAAATATTACAGGAGAAGTTTCTATATGAGGTAGAGACATTGGCATAGTTGCAGAACCTAGTGATGGGATAGGGAGTTGTGCAGTTGGTTGAAGGTTGAGAGAAATTGGGGGGAAGGTTGGTATAATCTTTGAATCTGGTGGGAATGGTTTTGTGCCTTTGGGGCCTAGAGTGTATGGATGCATGAAAGGGTAGTGCTAGAGTCATTGGTAGTTGGTAGGTGAGGTTCATTTTGGTCACCTTCTGTGTGCTTGTCAGTGTCAGGGACATTGGCAGAATTGTTGATTTCAGTAGGGGCTAAATTTTCTTCTTCAAGGATTGGATTAGAGGTGTAGGAAGGAAATAGACTATCCTGAGGAGATTGTACAGAGTTTTCTTGGAAGGGGAATATTGATTCATAGAACACAACAACTCTACTATAGGAAACCTGATGAGTGGCAATGTTATAGACTTTGTAGGCTTTCCTGTTACTAGGGTAGCCAATGAAAATATATTTTTGAGCTCTAGGAGATAGTTTGTCCCTATTGTGAGAGAGGGTTGAAACATAACATAGACAGCCAAGAGTTTTTAGATGATTGTAGGTAGGAGGAGACCCAAACAGAACTTCAAAAGGAGTTTTGAACTTTAGGATAGAACTAGGAAGTCTGTTTATCAAATAGGTGGCAGTAAGGGGGCAGTCACCCCAGAATCTTTTGGGAAGGTTGGCTTGAAACCTCAGGGCTCTAGCAAGTTCAAGAAGGTGTCTATGCTTCCTCTTAGCTCTTCCATTTTGCTGAGGGGTGTCAACACAAGTGCATTGATGTAGTAGTCCTTGGGAAGCCAAGAGGCTGCCAACACCATCATTAAGGAACTCGGTGCCATTGTCAGTTCTAAGGTGTTTGACACTGGTTTTAAATTGATTCTTGACCATGTTAAAGAAAAACTGAAGAGTTTGATGGACTTGAGACTTGGCTTTTAATAGGAAGGTCCATGTAACTCTAGAGTAGTCATCAACAATGGTGAGGAATGATGTGCAGCCATCATAAGTGGCTTTTCTGTAGGGACCCCATACATCACAGTGTATGAGGTCAAAGGGGTTAGAGCTATGGGAGTCACTCAAAGGAAAAGGTTGTTTGGTTTGTCTAGATAGGTGGCAAATTTCACAATGAACATTAGGAATAGAGTCAAGCTGCATGTTAAGAGAACTGATGTGCTTTATAGATTGTACAAGAGCATGTCCGAATCTAGTGTGCCACAAATACAGTTTATTGATAGGTTTTGTAATAGAAAAAGTATTACTGAGTTTGCACAGGTTTGGATTAAAGAGTTTCTTGCACTCAGAATATGCAGTCTGCTTGAAATTACTGGATTCTGTTAGAAGTAGCTTGTACAGGCCACCATCAAATCTACCAATCTTCTTGAATATCTTTTGAGCAGGGTCCTGAAGGTAACATGATGAAGCAAAGAAGGTTAGGCAAATGTTGCTATCAGTAATAAGTTTACTTCCAGATAGAGCCGTCAAAATGGGCCAAACCCGTTGGGTTGGTCCGCCCCGTCACTCAAAAAAGGTGGGTTGGGTTTTAAAAATGTAACCCCGTTAAGAGGCGGGCTTAATGGGCTGACCCGCGAGGCGGGTTGAGGCGGGCGGGGCGGGCGGGCGGGTTGGTCCGCTTTTTTATTATTATAATACAAATCAACAATTTTCAAGAATAATGTATCAAAAGTAAAACCTATCCTACCTTTTCTTATTGCCTATCAGCCGATTCTCTCTCCTCCTTCATTATTTCAATTGTAGCCGTCACCCACACCTATGACCTACCCCACTCATGACCCATCCCACTCACCCTCTCTCTAGACTAAGTCTATAAATTCTAATCCAACCAATTTTATTTCTCCCTCTCTCTAGTCTCTACAGACTACCTAACTGGCCAGGCCACCGCCTATCTCTCGATCTCTCTCACTCTCTCACTCTCTCTCTCTCACACGCACATAGTCAGTCACACACCCACAACTTCATCCTCCCTCATTTAATTTTCAAACTTCAACACCGACCAGTTTAACAATTTCAGAAGACACGGAGAAACACGGTGGCGGCGGAGCTCGTGATACTTCATTTGTGACTTTGGAATTTGGATCTGCTCAATGCTCTCCTTTGCATTCCTTTTTCTCTTCTTCCGGCCAAGATGAGTAGATGATAGAAAGAAGGATGGAAAGAACGCCATACTCCACAGAAAGGTGGAGCTCGTGATACTTCATTTGTGACAACTATATTGTTAATTTTTTTTTGACACTGATTTACTTGGTCTTGCTTTGCGATGGAGAATTTCATTTTTTATGAAAAAAAAAAATTTGACGGGTTGGTCCGCCCCGCCCCACAACCCAAGGTGGGTTGGGTTGGGCCAACGTATTTCTAGTCCGCCATTTTAGCGGGTTGGTCCGCCCCGCCCCGTCGAATAGCGGGGTCCGCCATTTTACGGGTTGGTCCGCCCCGCTGCCCCGTTTTGACGGCTCTACTTCCAGATATGAGGTTGCATTGGAATTCAGGGGCTAAGTAGACATCCTTTAGAACAATGTCATCTGTCAAGATTACAGTGCCCTTATGAGTTACGGAGGAGGATTTTCCATTGGGTAGATGTATCATGGTGTTTACCATTACAGGATTGGTAAGACATTCAAAGGAGGTGGTGATGTGATGACTGGCACCAGTGTCAATGATCCAGTCAAGGTGTGATGGTTTTGTGTGAACAAAACAGGAAAACTTTGAACTGTAAATAAGGTTACCTGACATATGATCTTCAGGTGTGTCCATCTGAGCAGCTGCAGAGTTGGCACTTTTGTTGCTGTTCAAAAGTAGCATAAGCTGTTGGAGTTGGCCAGGAGTGAAACAGTCAGTGTTGATGTTTGGATCATCTTTTTTCTTGTTCCCAAAGTTTTCTTTGACAGACTGAGTCACTGCATTATTGATGGAAGAGTTGTTCCTGGCCTTTCCTTTGTTTCTTAGTATCCTGCTTAGGTCAGGTTTTGTGCCAAACAGTGAGTGCCATTCAGGGTAGCCATGTAGGAAGAAGCATTTGTCCTTCTGATGGGAGTCACCATGGCAGTATTCACAGAAGAATTTGCCCTTGACTGGAGGGACTTGGGATCCTCCTGCAGTTCTTGACATATTGAACTTGTTTGTAACAACTTTGCCCATGAGAGCAGAAAAGATGTTTTCAAAATTCATGGAGTTGCTTTGTAGCCTTTGGCCCTCTTCTTGAATAAGCATGGAGACAACCTTGACTACAGTGGGAAGGGGATGCATTCTGAGAATTTGTCCCCTGACATCTGTGTATCTTTCAGACAGGCCCATGAGAAATTGGGTTAACTTAGTGACATGATCATGCTCTTCTTGGACATTGACAGCACCACAGGTACAGTTACATGTGCATTTGGGCTTTTGAAGGAGGTTTGCGAGTTCATCCCAAAGACCCTTAAACTTGGTATAGTAGCCATTGATACTTAGGTCCCCTTGTGTGCATAGGATGATATTTTTCTGGATTTGAAAGATTTTTGGAGCATCACTTTGTGTGAATCTTGTGATGATATCATCCCATATCTCATGTGCAGTTGAGAAATAGACAATGTTTGGTCGAATTTATGAGTTTACAGAGTTCAAAAGCCAAGAAACTACCATGCTATTGCATCTTTCCCAAGCACTGATGTACTTAGAGGGAGGAATAGGTTTCTTGTTTAGGCCTTTAACCATATCAAGTTTATTTTTGGCTGAAAGGGCAGTTGTGATGGAGATTTTCCATTGATTGAAATTGGAGTTGGTTAGGGTTTCAGTCACAAGAATCATCCCAGGGTGATCATTGGGATGGAGATAAAGGGGGTGACCAGAGTTTAGTTGAAGAGTGGACTCGGGTAGATCATAAGCATCTACCATGGTGCTAGAACTGCCATCTTTCGTGAGTTTGGTAGGATCTCCAGAAGTCGGATCAGTCATCATTAAAGATGGAAGAAAGATTTAGGTTATAGAGTATACAGATAGAAAAAGGAATTACCAGTTTGGCATTGAGTGAGGGTTGGAGAGGAAGATCGAGATCAACCAAGCTCTGATACCATGATAAACAGGATCAATGAACTGAGTGGATTCTTGAAGAGCATTAACAAATCAAGAAGAGAAGATCGTGATTGTAGTTTTATTAATTCTGTATATGATTCACAAACAAATCTATCCTCCAGTATATATACAAATCAGATGGAGGTTAGGTGTAACAGAAAACCTAACCATAACTAACATAACTGCTACTGGAATATAGCAGACACTCGCTACCCCTCAAGAATAGAAGAATGACACACGCTACCCTCCTAGTTTCGTAGGACTTTCTGAACAGTGCACTTGGGACCCTTGAACTCTAACTTGAGGATCTTGTTGATCAGCCTCTTCTGTATTATGTATATTAACACAGTCATTGTCACAACATTTGTTGTTTTATTAGTTGGCTTTTCATCTTCACCGAATATCAATATCTTCAAATCAAAAATAATTTGTTACTCTAGAAGCAGCAACATATAACTGCTCATGATTATATACTGGTTTCCTCAAGAAGAGGCCTACATGCAATTATTGATTTTGACACTTGAAAATTGTCATTGCATATGAAACCAGTAATGGAAATTGTCTTCTCTGGAACTTGAAAGTCAGTCTTACATTAGATGAAGTTTTTTTAAAAAAGTTTTTTTGTTTTTTTTTTGTAGGCATTTCTCCTAAGGGGGCATGAGAAGTGATTGAACCTGAGACCTCATATTTTGTAAAGTCTCAACTTTACCACTGGGTTACCCCTTTGGGTCTACGTCAGATGAAGTTAATGATAATATTGGGATAAAAAACATTTTCTCCAACATTCCTTCCTTTCAAAAAATTTGTTTCAACAATGTGATCCCCAAGATTTATGATGATTAGTCTTGTTCCATTGCACAATGCAGCATGGTCAATGTTTCTCAACATCATTACTGGAACACCAATTTTAAGTGTCAATCCATGGCCTGGCAACCTCAAACACTTTATAATATTCAAACACTTTATATTATTCAAAAACTCTCTAGAAAGAATGTCTTCGAACAAACTTGAATTTTTTCCACCATGCAAATGGAATCTGAACTCAAATAATTATATGTTCAACATTTTAAATGATTACTTTTATTAAATTATATTTGTATTGTATGAATAAAGGAATTTCTGATAAGAAAATAAGCTAAAATCAAAATAACAAAATTATTTTTACTGTTAACTATTATTTTTGTCCCGTAAATTATTTTGATTTTACTAACTTCCATTATATTTTTTGTTTTATTAACTTCATAACTACTATTTTTGTTTTATTTTAAACAATTAGTTTTACGAAATACTTTTGTTCCATAAATTATTTTTATTATTTTACTAACCTCAGTTTAATTTTTTTTTGTTTTATTGACTCTGTAAATATTTTTTTCCCATCAAGTATTTTTATTTTACTTACGTATTTTTGTTTTATATAACTATTTTTAAGAATTTGTTTTAAACTTTAGTTCCGTAAATTATTTTTATAATTTTACTAACCTCAGTTTAAATTATTTTTGTTTTATTGACTCCGTAACTATTATTTTGTTCCATCAAATAATTTTATTTTACTAATGTATGTTTGTTTTACATAACTATTTTTAAGAATTTGTCTTAAACTTTTGTTCCGTAAATTATTTTTATTATTTTAGTCACCTCAGTTTAAATTGTTTTTTGTTTTATTGACTCTGTAACTATTATTTTTATTCCATCAAATATTTTTATTTTACTAATGCATTTTTGTTTTACATATATATTTTTAAGAATTTGCTTTAATATTTTGTTCCGTAAATTATTTTATTTTACTAACATCCGTATTAAATTATTTTTGTTTTGTTGATTCTGTAACTTTTATTTTAATAGTGACGTGTTCCATAAATTATTTTTTATTTTACTAACCTCTTATATTTTTATTTTCTTGACTCTTGAACTATTATTTTTTTTAGTTACTATTTTTTATGTTTGAAGAGAGAAAAATATTTAAATATAATTAAAAGAGAGGAAATGGTGGTGATGAGAGAGAAAATAGGGAGGAGACGTAAGAGAGAAAGAGAAAGAGAGAAAATAGGGATTGGATAGGAGAGAGAAAAAGTGAAATGATAACTCAAAAGTGAGATTTTGGAGGAAAAATATACCCTTGCCATTATACACACACACACACACATATATATATATATATATATATATATATATATATATATATATATATATATATATATATATATATATATATTGTTGATTCTGAAACTTTTATTTTAATAGTGACGTGTTCCATAAATTATTTTTTATTTTACTAACCTCTTATATTTTTATTTTCTTGACTCTGGAACTATTATTTTTGTTTTAGTTACTATTTTTTTTGTTTAAAGAGAGAAAAATGTTTAAACATAATTAAAATAGATGAAGTGGTGGTGATGAGAGAAAATAGGGAGAAGACGGGAGAGAGAAAGAGAAAGAGAGAAAATAGAGAGAGGATAGAGTGAGAAAAAATGAAATGATAACTCCAAAGTTAATAAATCACAAGTAAGATTTTGGAGGGAAAAATATACCCTTGCCATTATATATATATACACACTCTCTACCCACTTAATGCTTGTTTGGTTCTTAAATTATTGTTCAGTTTTAACTTTTCGAATCAAATCGAGTGTTTTTGAAATGAAAATTTGACGTTTATTTTTTCTTATTAAAAAGGGCAAACTAACCAAATAGTCCTTGTACTTTTTGGATTTCTCGGTTTTCGACCCGATCGTTCGGAATTGGTCCTTAAGCTGAAATTTTTCGCAGATTTGATCCTTCCATCCAGTTTCGTCAGTTAAGTTCCTCACGTACGTGTCACGTGTCTTTGGCCAGGGGTAAAATGGTTAGGTACGTTTAGAAAGTTCAGGGACCATTTATCAAAAGGCCAAAAAAGAAAAGCCACGGCCAATCGCCATGCGCCAGCGACGCAACCCAAGCTTATACCAGTTGCATGCCAGTTTAACTCTAAGTTGGGAAAATTTGATAACGTATTATAAATTCACCCTACTATCCTATATTATAAGTGACCCAGATCGAATTATATTAAACACAATTGACAGTCCAAGTTGATTCGTAAATATGTGAGTTATATATAAGCTCCTCAGTTATGAGTTTTGTTTGAATTGCCCCCATCCACAACCAATAAGTATGTAATAACCCCTCAGTTATGGTTTTTTTTTAATTATCCTCTTCACAACTAATTACAGTTACATGAATGCTTTCCTCTAACACATTTTTTAACCACATCCTTCTGTTTGAGTTGACGAGGTGATTATCTATAATTGATCTCGAGCATCCATTGAATTGATCACACATCGATACCATGCCTATAGTACGGACACATATATCACATATAAACCCCTCAGTTATGAGTTTTGTTTGAATTACCCCCTTCATAAATACATACAAAACCTTCAGTTGTGGATTTTGTTTGAACTAATCTTATACAAACACCGTGCATATGGCATGAACACATATACTAGTATATTATTAAAACACATAATGCGATTAGAAGATGTATGAGAGAGTTATTGCAAGTAAAATGAAGGAAGGTTTCTTCTCACTTTATTGGTAGTCATACATTGTGAACAACATCACCGATTTACAGATGATGTTTAGTACATCTTTATATAAGGTTACTATTTACATTCGATCAAATGTTTCCCATTTATCCAATGCTACAATACATACATTTTCAACTAAAGCCTCACTACATTTAAAAAAAAAAAAAAACTATTTTGACAACTTTTTTTCTAAAAAAAAATTCCCGCCCAACTCCTAATCCATTTTAATTCAAATAATATAAAGGGGGAGAATTGCATAAAAAACTTTGACATATTGTAGTTGTTGCAAATGGAACCCTAACTTTTGTTTATATTCATTGAAACCCAGCCTATTTTTTTTTTGTTCCAATTAAAACCTTCCGTCTATAAACTCGTTAAATAACTAACGACTTGCTTAGTAGGATGCTTATGTGGCATCCTACGTAGAATAGGCAGGAGCAAAATCTCAATGTTGAATCTAAAAACTACTTTCCTGCCAATTTTATTTCATTATAAACCTTGTGCAAATTTTGTAATTTCATAAAAAACTCTAGGCCTAAAAAAACCATAAAATTTATTTTCACCAAATCAAGCCTTAAAATTTAAAATAAATAGTTATTTATATACTCATTTCATTTAAAAATAATATTTTTATTGCTTGTCTATTTTTGAGTATTTAAATATATTAAATAGTTAATATTTTGACCCTAAGGGGTCTACTAGCGGTAGAGCTGGGGAAAGGTTTACAAAAAAAAAGTAAATTATAATATATTAATATTTATGTTTGTGTTAAATGATTTTTATTAAATGATATGTTGGGTCAAATGTATTAAAAACATATGTAATAGTGTTGTACTTATAAAAGTTTATCGTATATACTCCCTTCGTCCAAAATTTATTTTTTGATTTGACCTGACGATTGACACACAGATTAAAAAAATAATTAACTTGGTTATTAATATGATGTAGTGTGTAGTTTACTTTTACGGGAAATTGTTGGTCGGTCCCATTTTAAAATTGACTTAATTCTCAATTTAGTCACCCTACTATTTCGAAAAGTCCGCTAAGATCACCGTACAATTTTTTCCGTCACCACCTTCGTTCAACCCTCCCGATCCCAAAGCTTTGTCATAGAAGTTATTCCCCCATTCAGACCATCTTCACCATCTTTGCCTCACATAATTGAACTCTACCGATTGCCTAATCTCAGTCGTCGCATATTTCTTACTCTTCTTCATGTTCATCACTTTGTCCTAATCTCCGCCGTCACCTACTTCATGTGTATGCCATGAGAAAAGTAGTCGTTTAGTTGATTGTATGTGTGGGTACCCATGGCAGCCAAGGGTAGGACTGGAAATACAAGAGCTTCCATGGCAACCCAAACGAGGCAGATGCACCAAATTGAAGAACAGTTTGTAAAATTTTGACTCTAGAATGCTAACCATGGAGATTTGAGTACTGAGGGAGATGCCATGATTCTCAAATATGATGTAGATTGAAGGTATCTTTTCCTCCAACGAGGCCTTCTGATTAGAACGAACTCGACTAATAAATTGACATAACACATAAGAGTTCGATTTTGAGGAACAAAAGAAGTGAGGACTGAATCTATCTTGAAAACAAATGGGCATTCGAGAATCAAGATCCTTGGCAGCAGCTACAAAGCTAGATGGCAGATCTTTGGTGGCTTATTCTTGTGGCGTGGAGGATGGATACATATTAGCTTCTTTTTCATTATTTTAATTCAAATAAGGATGTCAAGTTTGAGGTTAATTGGTCTTCAATTTAAATTATCTAATGATCAAATATTATTTATGAAATATTTCAATTTTTATTTGATCTTTAATTCAATTTTGATTTGATCTTTGTTTCAATTTAAATTATCTAATAATCAATTGTTTTTTTAATCCATGTGTCACGTCAAATCAAAAAATAAATTTGGGACAAAGGGAGTATATATATGCGATAAACTTTTATAAGTGCAACACAATTACGTATGTTTTTAATACATTTGACCCGACATACTATTTAAGAAAAATCAAGTAACACAAATATTAATATTAATATATTATAATTTATTTTTTTGTAAACCTTCTCCAAACTCTACCGCTGGTAGACCCCTTAGGGTCAATATATTCAATATTTAATATATTTAAATACTCAAAAATAGACAAGTAATAAAAATATTTTTTTTAAAAACGAAATGGGTATATAAATAACTATTTGTTTTAAATTTGAAGGCTTGATTTGCTAAAAATAAATTTTAGGTTTTGTTTTTAGACCCGGGGTTTTTTTTTATGAAACTAGCGAAGCACCCGTGCGTTGCACGTTTATACACGAGTGTAAAATCATATACTCAATTAAAGTTGAATAATAGACAATTAAAAACTTTAATATGAACAAAATAAACAAAAAATAATAAACAATAAAATTAAAGATAGAAAATCAAATAAATTTTAAATAGTTATTATAAATTTTGGAATACTTATATATAGACAACATTTGTTGTTGAACATGGACGACTATTACAACTATCACTATTACATAACAAAATTTGAATACCTTTAGGATTAGGAACTCTAGACAAAGCAAGATACAACTCGCTATGACTAAAAACATGTTTTTCATTAATCGCTATACATAAAAATAAAACACTTTCATACATCACGATGTAAAAAGTGAATGAATTAAAAGCAATACTAATACTCCATAGATCTTAATCTTCACATAGGAATTACCTAAAACAATAAATTAGATGCAGAAGCGTACCTGAATCCATGAGAACGATTGTCCCTTGGGTATGCGTCTTCCAATTGTAACATAGTATCTTTAGGGTTTCTCTTATTGATGGGACGACAGAGAGAAAAGATTATTAACCTACGTACAATTGGAGACCATAACCTTTTATAGGAATAGTTTGACCTAATTATCAACCAGCCCATTATAAGTTGACAATTAGCACACATGAGGTCTCTACACATATTCAATTAATACCCCATATTTATCAAAAGATGACTTAGACCCATTTAACTTAGTAAATCACTTCAATCAGGCCTATTAACTTTAGATAACATGAAGTATACGTTAAGTCGCACTGCATACACGTCTGTATGCCCAAATGCACATATTTATCATATGCACATACATATAAGTCCATAAAATTCTTACAATCTCCCACTTGGACTATATATACATGTGCATACGTATAAATCTAACAATCGTATATCATATTATATAATTTAGAAGCTCGAGCAATCCTTTGCTTTTAGTCATCTTAAACCAATCCCGTCCATCAGTCAAATTAACATAAGGATCAAAGAGGCTTTCGTCACATTTATCGCAACTAGACCCATTAGTGGTCACATACATTAACATAACTAACGACATGGATCAAGTATGGATGTGTAGCATGAAAATTACATGTAATGTGATCTTCACATGTCTTATCCAACTGGTCCTACCTTAGTCCATATGAGATGAAATAACGAGTGCTGAATGTTGAATAACTTTATGCTTTAACAAAATCCAAAATTACAGAATTGTCATGACAATAAAAGATAAATGTCAAGCAAATGCTCAATACAAACTCCTACTGAAACTATGCATAATCTAACTACATAATACCCATACGAGCAGTGTGCTCGTGAAAGACCTTATATGTCAAACCTTTAGTGTGCGGATCTGCTATCATGGAGTTTGTCCCAATATGCTCAATACAAATGCGGCCACTCTGAATTCTTTCTTTAACAACAAGGAACTTGATATCTATATGTTTAGACTTAGAAGAGCTTCTGTTGTTGTTTGAGTAAAGGACTGCAGACTTATTGTCACAAAATAACTTTAATGGTCTTTCAATACCATCTACTGCTCGCAGCCCAGTGACAAAATTTTGCAGCCAAACCCCTTGATTTGATGCCTCGTAGTATGCTACAAATTATGCTTCCAGTGGAAGAAGCAACGTGTGTCTGCTTAACACTCTTCCAAGAGATTGCTCCTCCAGCTAGCAAATAGATGTAGCTCGAAGTGGATCTAAGACTATCTTGGCATCCCGCAAAATCGGAAGTAGAATACCCAATGATCTCAAGTTTATTCGACCTTTTATATGTGAGCATGTAATTCTTTATTCTTTATAAGTATCGCATAACCCTTTTGGCTGTTATCCAATGTTCCTTACCTGGATTACTGAGGTATCTGTCTAACACTCCAACAATGAATGCCAGGTCCGGATGGGTACAAACCTATGCATACATCAAACTCCTTACAGCCGAAGCATAAGGGATATCTTTCATTTTTTTAGACGCAATTTCATTCTTAAGGCACTGATTGAGATTGAATCTATCTTCTTTAGCAACTGGGGTATCACCTGGTTTACAATCTTGCATGCCAAACCTTTTGAGTACCTTTTCAATCTATCCCTTTTGTGATAATCCAAGAATACCCCGAAAACGATCTTGTGTATTTGGATTCCTAATACAAACGATGCATCACCAAGATCTTTCATCTCAATTTTTTTTATAGAAATTTCTTAGTCTCATGCAATAGGTCAATATCATTTGTGGCAAGCAGGATGTCATCCACGTATAAAACCAGAAAAATGTATTTACACCCACTGAACTTATGGTATATACATTTATCAACCGCATTGATCTTAAAACCAAATGATAATACAACTTGATGAAATTTGTGATACCATTGTCGAGATGCCTGTTTGAGCCCATAGATGGATTTCTTAAGTTTGCAAACCATTTGTGTTGAATCTTTTGAAACAAAGCATTTTGGTTGCACCATATAGATCGTTTCTTCGATGTCGCCATTGAGAAACGTAGTTTTTACATCCATCTGATGTAACTCTAAATCAAAATGTGCCACTAGTGCCATAATCGTTCTAAATGAGTCCTTTGAAGAAGTTGGAGAGAAGGTCTCTTTATAATCGATGCCTTCCTTTTGAGTAAATCCCTTAGCAACTAGACGTGCTTTATATCTTTCCACATTGCCATGTGAATCCCTCTTGGTTTTAAATACCCATTTAAACCAATAGGTTTCACTCCTTCACGCAATGGGACAAGATCTCATACATCATTGTCTTTCATAGACTTGATTTCCTCATTCATGGCATCCATCCACTTTTGAGAGTTTGAACTTTTAATGGCTTGACGAAAGGTGATTGGATCATCCTCCATCACGCCAATACTTGTCTCTTGTTCATTGAGAAATACTATAAAGTCATCTGGAATTGTATTTCTCCTCTCTCTAGTTGATCTTCTTAAAGGCACTGGTTCTTGAGGTTGTTGAGGTTTTCCTTCATAAATAATTGGTTGATCTTGATAAAGGGGAATTTCAACATTGTCTTGTTGTTCCAAATGTTGCTCTTGAACAGTGTTAGGAGTAAGATCCTGATCATGGTCAAGAACAAATGTAGGAAGAGGAATAGTAACTGAATCCTCTTCAAAGACAAAGTCTCTTACCTTATTTCCTCCCCCCAAGCTCAATATTCTCAAAGAACCGGGCATTTTGCGTCTCAAAGAAAGTTCTTGATTTGGGATCATAAAACTTAAAACCTAGTGATCTTTTAGAGTATCCAACAAAATAGCTACTAACTGTTCTTGAGTCCAATTTCTTTTCATTTGGCCTATAAGGCCAAATGTGTAAATATGTTAAGACATGTTTCTTTTCATTTAGCTCTCTCGGCACCTAATTTTCTCTTGTTTGTCTGTTTGCCTTTAATACACTCAACATATATTTCAGTTTCCATAGTGTCATTTGTATCGAGAATCCCATCCGACACAAGACTTTGAATTCGTTGTTTTGAAATATGACCTAAGCGCTTGTGCCATAATGACAAAAAGTTCTCATTTGTTAATTTTCGTTTAGTGCCGCGTGATTCAACATGCATGTTTTCATTAAATGAGGTAAATGTATCAAGAAAATATAGGTTATCAAAATTTGATAAAGTACTGGATCCAATAAATTTAGAATAAAAAAAGAGACGACATCCATTATTACCAAAAGAACAAACATATCCTTCTTTGTCCAAAGTAGAAATGGAAACCAAATTTCATCTAAAAGACGGTACAATGTATGTCTCAAATAAATCCAAATAACTTCAGTCTTAAGTAATAACCTAAATGTTCCTATTGCTTCAACCTTAACCGAATTGCCATTCCCCCACATAGATGAATCTTTCAGCATCACTTGGCTTGTGGTAACTTAGGCAACCCTGCATAGGCACGCTTATGTGAGTAGTATCACCAGAATCTAACCACCAAGTATGTCTAGACACTGAAACCAAATTAACCTCAAGACAAACAAGAATGAGAGGTTTACATTTCTTCACACACCAAGATTGATATTTGGCACACTCTCTCTTCACATGAGAAGGATCCTTACAAAAGAGGCATGTCATTTCCTTATCTTGTCCTTTGGACACCTTTTGTTGCTTCTTCTTTGGATCCAATCCTGCAATTTCCTTACCCTTCATTTTCTTGTTGCTGCTCGAGGAAGATGATACCAAATGAGCACTTTCAGTCTTTTCATGTCTCATTTTGTCATCTTCTTGTGCACAATGCGAAATGAACTCGTTAAGTAAATTGTGCAGGAAGATAGGAATTACCTGAAACAATAAACTAGATGCTGAAGCATACCTGAATCCATGAGAATGATTCTCCCTTGATTTTGTGTCTTCCAATTGTAACGTAGTATCTTTAGGGTTTCTCTTGCTAATGGGACGGCAGAGAGAAAAGATTATTAACCTACGTACAATTGGGGACCATAACCTTTTATAGGAATAGTTTGTCCTAATTATCAACCAGCCCATTATAAGTTGACGATTAGCACTCAACCGGTCTCTACACATATTCAATTAATACCTCATACTTATCAAAAGTTGACTTAGGCCCATTTAACTTAGTAAATCACTTCAATCAGGCCTATTAACTTTAGATAACATGAAGTATAAGTTAAGCCGCAGTGCATACACGTCTGTATGCCCAAATGCACATACATATAAGTCCATAAAATTCTTAAAAGAAGTGACTTTTTTCAATTGAAAAAAAAGTAAGAGAACAGAGTGGTTAAAATGGATATCGACCCGTAATTTTCCCTAATTCAAAATAATAAACATTTCAATCCAACCCAAATTAAATAACCCTAAGCAAATAGACCATGTACATTCCAACCTATATCAGCCACATATAAATACCCAAACACGGCCTCTAACCTATTACATTTACCGTCTAAAACGCAAAACAACTTTTTCAAGGCCTCGTCCTCACGGTATAACTCTTCCCTCAGTTATTTCTCCTTTTGCTCAACAACGAGACGGTCCTCCTCTTACCCTAACAATTTCTCTCAAGTTCATTTGTTTCTTTAACTCCTCTTCATTTTGGTGACACTTTGTTTCAAAAAAAAATTTTCCAAAAAAACACTGAAGACTTATTTGCCCAAATTCTTCAATGTCTTCTAACATCTCATTGTAAAAAGGAAAGAGTTTGGTAATCATCTGTATAATTGTATTTTAGAAAAAATAACTTATCAAAAAACATATTTTCAAGCATAATTAATTTCACCAACGGATATAACACATTTTGAGAAAGAACCCCTAACACTTTTAAATTAAATAAAAAGAGGCCATAATTTTTTTATTAAGTCAAATACATAGATAATTAATATTTTTGGACTTATTATAATTTATTGCATAGAATTCCATGTATAGATTTATATATTACATTAGATAAAATAACTTAAAATATTTCTCCGTTATAAGAATTTAAGAAAATTCAAATTTATTAACAACATAAAAAAATTTAACTTATATTTCCACACTTTTTAATTTGATTGTTTGAGATCAAAATATCTTGCCTATATTTTTTCTTCCAAATATGTAAGATAGATGATACGATCCAATAACTTATCTGATCTAATAAGATACTCACTATTTATTTTGTTGATATTAAAGCTAAAATGATTTATAGCTAAATACTCGTACTATATGTAATCTTTTCTACAGTTTTGATTCACTACAATTAAAAGTTTGCGTATTTGTTTCAGATAATGGGAAATAAATGTATTTATCAAGGTAAATTTTGTTAAAAAACACAAATTGTCAAAGAGATTTATTAAATGTGATATTACAATGTAAATGGTTACAAGGTTTTTTTAACTAATAAAGTTTCATAAATTTTATATTAATCTTTTATACAAAAAAATATTGATTGTTCACTTTTACCTAAAAATGATTATAAATATCTTATTATCAATAGTTGTTAAGAATATAATGATATTTTTTTATAGGTTATTAGCGGAAAATATGCCTCTAAAGGAGTTTAAACTATAAGTTTACGATGTACCTAGTTTCACTTGATAAGGAGTTAGGATTATTATCCATTACCAAAATTTAATATGCTAATAATAATCCAATTATATTACTTAGAAAGAAAAAAAATTGTATTTACTTGTTAATGATTTATTTAATTCGGATTAAATGTTTACAAATTTTTTTTATTTTATTCAATTTTGTATCAAACATATTTAAATTATGATCAGTTAATATTTTTTTATATTCAATTGACTAAGGCTAATATATTAATTCCATTGAAAAAATAAATAACTTATTGATATATGAAAAATACAAATATGAATCAATGGATATTTCATACACTAAAATAAAATACAAACTTCGAAAAAAATTATAAAGATAAATAAAATTATAAAATTTGAATACCAATAATAAAATTAAACCAATTGCAAACAAATCTTATAACCTCAAGAAAAGAAATTACAAATTATCATTGATCATCTAATTATTCAAAATCAAAACCACTTCCACCAATACAAAAACATGAGAAGATTTGAATAATCATATTTGACGATTCAACCAAAAGAATACAAACTAAAAGTAATTAAATGGTAATCATTCTCTTGCTTAAGCCTCTCGTCCACAGTGTATGAAAATTTATATCTCAGTAATATATTCGCATCTTGGACATCATCAAAATGTACAAAATCTTTCTTTTTCGAGTCCTTCAAAGGCGTTTTCACTTCATCCTCACAAAAAAATTTGAAAAATAGGAAGGAAAAAAAATCTAAAGGTTGTAAACATCCCTCGGAAACATGATATACACTTTGCACAAAAAACAGTTTTCTCCAAATGAAGGAAGATTATATATTTAATGTCAATTCCACCTAGGTGAGTCAAATATCTTCATCATACTGGATTGGGAAAAAATGGAGATTTCTTCTTCGTTGTTCAATGATCATATTTAACTTGGTTTTACTATGTTCATCAAACGGAAGACAACGAACTTATATTGGCTTCATCATTAAAATCTATTCGGAAATTAAATAGCCATGGAAATATTGATCTCCCCAAGGCTTCTATCTATAGTTGAAAGAATTTATCTTGCAGATAATCCAACGTTTTTTTTTTGTTTGTTTGTTTGTTATTATACTCATTCCCCATTCAAATGATAAACTATTTTATAATTAAATATTTCAAGTTATCACATTTCCAGTATAACTAAATCTCCTTAAAGTAAATGATGACAAAGATTGACATATTATCCAATTAATTTGCTAAATGTAAATTATTGAGATTAATTAATGTATATGATATTCCTTGTACTCGCTGTAAATGAGGAATGTATAAAGATTTTTAATACATGCATCCAATCAATAATAATGACAACTTATATTTTTCATATTCAAAGCAAAATTTTAATGCATTAATAATGTCAAGAGTCAAGACAAAAGTGCTTCTATTTTTGGAAAGTTCATTTTGACGGGAACTTTCAAAATGTTGCGCCTCTTCTTATATATATATTACAAAATTTGTACAAGGTTTATAATAAAATAAAATTGGTGGGAAAGTAATTTTTGGATTCAACGTTGAAATTTTGCTCCTGTCAAGTCCACGTATGATGACACATAAGCATCCTACTCAACAAGCCGTTAGTTGTTTAACGGGTTTATAGACAAAAGGTTTTAATTCGAAAAAAAAAGGATGTGTTTCAATGAGTCTATAAACAAAATGGTTCAATTTGCAACTACTAAAATAAGAGTTTTTTATGCAATTCTCTCAATATAAAGGTATAACACAAATGTGCAAGCGTAACATATCGAAACAATTGGAGGAGGTAGGATTTGTGTTATACGAAGTATAAAAATAAAGAGTAAGTCTTCTGTAACACCGTCTTACGGATCTTAATTCGTAAGATGGAGCCCCACTTTCTCACAGCTCAACCTACCAATACACGGTGGATCGGGTAAAGATGATTCGTCTTACAAAAAATATACGTAAGACCGTCTTATACAAGTTTTTGTCAAAAATAAATTATCAAAACACAACGTATGCAACTTATTGAAACACATATGTTAAAACACACAAATGAGCCTCCCAACTTTCCCACTTTTTACAATTCGGCCACCAAGAAAGTTTGAAATATATATTTTGGCCATCCAACTTTTATTCAAGGTTGCCAAGCGTGCCCATTTTTTTTGATGATGTTAGCCCAAGACGTTAAATTTATCTCAATTTCCTATTTTACCCCTGTAAAAAGGGGTCAACCTTGTTTAGGATTTACACGTGATCTTCATCTTTTCTAATCTAGTGGAAGAAAACCCAGCAACCCAGATCCACCTTCCATCCATTTTCTCTCTCTCCATCTCTTCTCTCTCTCCATCTTTTCTCCCTTCTTTCCCCACCCCGCCTATCCGCAACCTCGCAACATTTAAAATTCAAATTGCTTATGTTGGGCAAGAAACAAACCCTAGACAATGAAAATGAAAACTCAGTGAAAGAATACAAGTAGCTAGGATAAACTTTAGGACCAAGAAACCAAAAAATCTTTAGGAAAATTTTGTTTCCAAAATAGCCTCTAAAGATTTTGTTTCCAAATATCCACCAAAACTTTATGACCAAGAAAGGTGAAACAAAACCAAAATAGGTCATGCCTATTTTACCCTTACAATCTCCCCCTTTGTTGAGCCTTTCTGATCAAATCAAATGACAAGTGTTTATTCAACACCAATCAAACCATCTAACCTGCATTGGTTAGAAAAACACATCTCCCCTGAATTTGTGCAAGGTATAAAATTAGAAAACATCACTAAGCACAAATCAAAATATATTAATGATGCAATCACATGCATACAAAACAAACATGAACAGTTTATGAGATTCATCACCATCACCATAAACACTTGATCTCTCCCCCCCCCCTATTTGACCGGAAAAGGAAGAGGGATAAACAATCTTTTAGGAATTCTCAAAAATCAAAGATTTTGAAAAACACAATGAAGTGTTCACCAAGACATGATCACACCCCTAGCAATAACTGAGCACCTTATATCAAATTCAATACCTCTTAGTTTCCCACAAAAATTAGACAACCACTAAATGTTTTTCAACATGGAAATTTTTGGAAATTGATTTGCACAGTTTATTTTAGGACAAAATTTCACCAAGCTGATATCCTTACCAACAATGCATGTCCTAAAATTTTATGCCTAAAAACATGAATACTAAAATCTAGGCAAAAAAATAAAAAATGCAATCACACACAAGTGATAAAGATTAGATCAAAGGATGTAGTTTCTAATGTAGCTGTATTGGGAAATGCATTCGCCAAAATTGTGGTTTTATTTTCAATTTTGCATTTTTTTTGTTTTCTCAACCAGATTTCTCTCCCAAGATCGTAAATTTTTCACAACAAAAATCCATAGGTACCTTATTTCCCTAGGAATATAGCTCTACTTTATTTCAAGCTATAAAAACACGTGCCACTAGGAACCTTTCACACTATTTACCAAGGGAAACCACTTAACTTTTTGATCAACCCATGAAATCTGAGGATTCATAGTCCCAAAAGAATGGTGCCACAACCTTGTTCATAGGTAGCTCTTTTCCGTTAGGTAGCTTTCACACTTTTTCAATTAAAGGGAGTCAATTTTCTCAAGATCAACCCATGAGAGCCTAAGCTCCATAGTAATTTGACAAATTGCTGCATCCCAAAAATTTCAAAAGGTAGCTCTTTCCTTTGTAGACTTCAAACATTCTCAAGAACTGGGAGAGAGAGAGAGAGAATCATAACAAAAAAAATCACAATTGATTTTGAATGTAATTCCCAAGCAACAACAAAAGACACATACATGTGAGTCAATTGATCTAGAATACCCTCTAAAGACAAAATGCAAGCATGCCTTTTTTTTTAATTATTACTTTTTTTATTACAATTAACTAAGTGTAAAATCATATGGCACACAAAACACAAGAGATTTCCAAAGATTGAAAAATCTCTCAAAATCAAGACACTTGGCAAATATATCAGCAAGATGATTTTCAATCCCAACATGTTCAATGCAAACAATTTTCATATTTAACCAAGTCTCTAATAAAGTGGTGTCTTATATCAATGTGTTTTGTTCGAGAATGATGAATTGGATTTTTGTGCTAAACAAATTGCATAGGTGTTATCAACATACAAGGTTAACACATCAATGTATAGTCCATAATCTTTGATCATTTGGAGCATCCATAAAAGATATAAGGCTTCTCTCAAAAATATTTTGATAAGCATGCTAATTTGTGAGAATCAACCTTACCTCTTCTCCTTGTGTTTATGCCATCATGAATATTACCTATAACTTGAGAGATTTGATGGTTTTTACGTATGCTTGGGAATGTCATGGGCAATAAGTCAAATTGGATGAATTTACGAATGTTCGGGACTGTTTCGAGATCGGCAAGTTTACGTCCAATGTGACTTCGATGTAGCTACATTGGGAGTCACATTCGAATCACATCGGTGAACTTCCGGATATGCGGGGTTACGTCGATCAGTGCGGTTCAATAGTTTTAGATGCAGGTTCTGAAGATTGTGCAGGAGATTCGTGATCTCCAAAGTCAAGAGATTCATCGTAGGACCGCTTAGCACCAGGGCATATGTTAAAAGGCTCACAGTAATTTGGATTTACCCTTCTTGTCACTGCCTTTGGGAACCCACATCTTTTTAAAGCTTTTTGGTTGTTGTTTCTGTGAATGTACCTTCTGATGTAGCTTCGAATGTGACTTCCAATGTTGCTGCATTGGATGATGCATTCGATGCTGCATCTGATTTCTAACCAAAAAGGCATGCCTTACTTCTTCTTCATATACAACCTTTTTAAGAAAGCAGAATGGTTGTATATGACCAGGCTTGTGACAAAAATGACACACAAAATTCTTCTTTCTTGTTTTGGGTTTTTCAAAGAAGTTTAGATTTTGAAAATTTAGTGTGGGATGTTTTGGTTCAGTAGACATACCTTCACCTTCTTTCACAAACGTCTTGGGCTTGAATCCAATACCAGACTTACCAGAATTCAACATATCATCCATTTTGTGTTAGCTTGAATTCCATTTTTCCAAGGTTTCATTGGCTTTGATGAGTTTTTCTTTCAGATCTTCAATCTCCACATCTTTTTTACTCAACAAACTTTCCAGCCTTATAATACAATCCTTTTGTTCTTCATTAGCCTTCTTCAGCAGTTCGTTTGCCTTTCCAAACAATGTAACTTGATGAGCTCGCTTATCCCAATCTTTGTACAGCTCTTTGTAACCTTCCAGCAGGTTTGATTCTGATTCTCCATCGTCTTCTGTGACAGAGGAGTTAAAACAGCAATGATCTTCCCAACTTCTGTCCAATGTCGCTTCTGATGTAGCTACATTCGGAGTCACATTGGCCGAAAATCCTGCAAAATCAGATGGAGAGTTGTGTACAGCAGTGAGAGTGATGAGATCACCTAGATCTTCATCATCACTATCACTCAAAGTAGCAGAAAAATTCAAACCCTTCTTTCTCAAAGTATTAGCACATTGATTAGCATAATGCCCAAACCCTTGACAAGCCCTACATTTAATTGAATAGAATCAATATTTTTACTTCTAGATGTAGGCTGCTTAGCAAAAGGATTGGTAAAAAAAAATTCAGGGGTTTGAAAAGAACTTTCTTTGGGAGGAAATTTGCTAGGCTCAGTTTTGAAATTTGTTTTGGAGATAGAAGATGGAGATCTGTTTTGCCCCTTTGCTTTTAAAATATTTTTAAATTTGTTGTTAAAAAATCCATTGACTCTTCACCTAAATCAGATTCCTCAATCTCCTTATGCAATTCAAGAAATTCAGAAGAGATATCAACAACAGAAGGAAAAGCAATACTATCATTAGAAGGAGTAGAAGATGATGCACCTTTGCCTTTGTTCTCAATTTGCTCATTGAGGTTTAACTCAAAATTTTGAAGAATACCAGCTAGTCTTTCAAAACCAATTTTGTTAATGTCATGAGCTTCCTCAATAGCACAAATTTTCACATTAAACCTTTCAGGCAAAGTTCGCATCATCTTGCTAACAAGACGATCATTGGTGATAGGATCACCCAAAGCAAGAGCAGAGTTAGATATATCAAGTAATCTAGCATAGTAAGACATAATATCTTCATCTTCATTCATCCTTGTGTTTTCAAATTGAGTGGTAAGCAATCTTAATTTAGAACTACGAACATTGGAAGGTCCTTCACACAAGGTTTGAAGGGCCTCCCAAACATCTTTAACAGACTCATAGTTGGCTATAACCCTAAAGGTGTTGGAATCTAAGGCTTTATATATAGTAGACAAAGTTTTTGAATTAAAAGAGGCAATGTTTTTATCATTATTAGACCAATCTGCTTCTTTAGTGATCTTTACATCACCATCATCATCAGTAGTTTTGGAAGGAGTCCAACCATTTAGAACAACAAGTCACGCTCTCTCATCAATTGATTTGATGAAGATACGCATCTTGACTTTCCAAATAGAATAATTTGCATTTGTCAAAATAGGAGGACGAACGACATACTCATACTAAGAATCCATCACGGCTACTACCAGAATCAACTCTTAGTGATGTCAAGAGAAGACTCTGATACCAATTGAAAGAACACAAGTAGCTAGGATTCTCCAAAAACTGCAGCCAATGTAGTTTCCAATGTAGCTGCCGATGTAGCTACAATGGAAGTCACAATGGCCAGAAATAAAACTGAACAGCGGAAGACTTAATACTAAAGCACGAAAATAAGCACAAAGGTTTACCAAACGATCTACAAGTCTATGTTTGTAGATCTAGCCTCATGGCCAAAAAGATTTCACTACAAAGGATGAATTGTTTTACAAAAACTATATGAAATCACAAAACAAAACACTCTCGCAAGACAACAAGTCTTGGAGAGCAAAACACCCACAGAAAAACAGGTATAGAAAACGTGGGAAGAAACAAATAGCTTCCTAAAATCAGCTAGGAAGTCAAAACAGCATCAACGCCCAATGTCGCTTCCAATGTTATAACATCCGAAGTCACATTCAACTTCTGCACAGAATCTGGAATTGGAACAGCTTCAAGATCTGATTTTTCTGCTCTCAACTTTATGAATTTTCTCCTTGAATGCGTATTCAGCCTCTGCCCCAAGTCCTTAATTTATATGTGAAGAAGTCCTACAAAAAAAAGGAAGCAAACTCCAACAAGGAATATGATTAGAGATAGGAAGTAAATACACTTACCATAAATCATAGATTTTGTTACCATATGGAACTAGGATTCTAAGGCACGGATTCATGAAGGAATTTCACTAAGATTTTATTTCAAAAAACAACACTAAGATTTAGGTCCAATAAATCAACAAATCTTTAGGAATATTTTGTTTCCAAAAATGACTCATAAACTTTAGGACCAAGAAACCAAAAAATCTTTAGGAAAATTTTGTTTCCAAAATAGCCTCTAAAGATTTTGTTTCCAAATATCCACAAAAACTTTATGACCAAGAAAGGTGAAACAAAACCAAAATAGGTCATGCCTATTTTACCTTTACACTCAGTTCATAAAACCTCAAAAAAAAATCACAAATATCCAAAACCCATAAAAATTCACCAAAACCCAGTAACCCAAACCGAGGGCTTGAAATTGAAGACTTTGGATCTTCTATGGTTTCCCTTGACGGAGATCGTCGTTGTCCATACACTGGATTGGTGGCCACCGACGAGCTCGCAGGCAGCGATACAGAGAATAAGTGGGTCTTTGATGGGGATCGATTCATCTAAGACTTTGTTGACAGAATTAGCCTTGTCAAACATGTAAGCTTTGAATCGAAAGTGGATTAATTCTGTTGGAAGCAGGAGGGCGGTGATGTAGTTGATGTCGGAGAAGAAGAAATCGAAGCCGGGTCTGGGTGAGGAGAAGTCGGATCTGGAGGTGGTTTTGACCAGACTGGGATGAAGATTCACTAGAGAAGAAAGAAGGACGAAGGGAAAAATCAAGGAAGGGGAAGCAGGCTCGCCGGATCTGAAGCAGGGACGGCGATTATGGTGGATGATGGTGGAGTTGGGTTCCGGTACTGTAGAAGAGAATAAGTCGACCGAAGTTTTTGTTAGATGAACCCAGATGGTTGTGGTGTTCTCTTTTCTTTTCTTTTTTGAGTATAAATTTCTCACCAGACAGAGATGAAGATTCATAGTAACCAAAGTTCTATTTTTTACATTTGGACCCGTTTTTATTATAATTGTTCATCCCTTTTATTTATGTTTTCTATTTGGACCCCTTCGAGTTTCTAAAACCACGCAAAGTTTTAGTATTTACAGGGGTAAAATAGAAAATTGACATAAATTTTACGTCCTGGGCTAACGTTATCCAAAAAATGGACATGCTTGCAATAGAACAAAAGTTGAGTAGTCAAAATAAATATTTCAAACTTTTGATAGCCTTCAAACATTATATAAAAAAATCTCAAACAATGTCAAGAATGGGATTCGAACCCATGCCCTTTCGGACCAGTACCTGAAACTGGCGCCTTAGACCAACTCGGCCATCTTGACTTGATGCTTAAATAATTACTTTAATATTATATATAATTAAAATAATTCAGGACCCATGGTCTTAAATAGCCAATTGCAAATATGATGGAGGTTTCCTGGCCGTCCCTTTTCCATCAATGAAACATTGCATACTTCTGATCTCATAAATAAGTATTGGGCATGCTTGACTTCCCTGCTGACTTGGTTAAGGAATTTTCGGTTTTTATTTTCTTGTATCTAATATTTTTTTTAAAAAAGAGAGATAAACACTAGGGAAATTTTTAAAATTGCCTTGTCAAAGGAATTGATTTCCAAAAAGACCGACCTTACTCAAACTATCTTTTATAAAAACTCCATAATACCCTTACTAAGTCAAGTAAACAACTCAGTTGTCGATTAAACGACTCAATGAGTCGATCAATCATTGATTCATTGGATTTGAAATAGACTAATCGACTCATGAGTCGATCATCTGGTTTGAAATAGAGAGATGTACATGAGGCAAAGGACAACGACGAAGACAGTGAAGGAGAACGACAGCAATGAGGGAGATGGAGGGATGCGTCTAGGCGGAGGGATATGAGGTAAATAGGACGATGATGCATGATTCAAAAAATGGTATTTAGGGTTTGGGGGTAATTGGGGCATTTTAAGACATTAACTCTTTTTTTGTGAAAATTATCAAGTATGAGCCTTTGACTCGTACAATGTTCTTTCATAGCCTTTGACCATTAAAAATTTCGGAACAATTTGAACAGACAAAAATACCCTTCATATTATAAGGTTGATCAAAGGTCTATTAACTCGATCTTTGATAAACCTTTGATCGACCATTGATAGACCTTCGATTGACCCAAAGGTCCAGTTAATCAACATAAATCTCATTATATTAGTTTTGAAAGTTAAAAAAGTATTATAGATAATTTATCAAAAGAGTCTATACTTGATAATTTTTTAAGAGCTAGATTAATTTTATATTTTGTATGTTTGAAAAAATTATAAAGAAAATTACCCCATTTTTTTATTTTTTTTTTTGTAAGGGCAAAAAAGTAAAGAAATCGAGTCAAGAGGCCTTACTTGATAAACATCACTAAGGAACTAAGAAGAAAGCTGGTGATATATAAGAAAGAGAGGGTCCAAAATTACAAACCACGTCTATAAATCGCAAAGAATCACATGACCAACAACTCAAACAAATCATATGTTTTCCTCATTATTTCTGAATTTTAGATATGAGTTCATTTTAATACTTTTTTTTTCAACTGGAAAATGATATTTTTAGGACAAAATGACTGTTATACCCTTAATGAGTTGAGGCGCGCTACGAAAATGTATCGCAATTCAAAAAATAATATATCGCGATTCAAAAATTTATGTATCATGTTTCAAAAAATTATGTATCCCGATTCAAAAAATCATGTATCGTGATTCAAAAAAATCAATTTTAATTGTATGCTCTCTCATAAATTGAAAAAGGGTGAATAACATTTGTCAATGGAAGAACAAAAGGGAGAACATGTTCTAGATTTACTCATCTTATCATTCTACTATTCGAACTCATTTTTATCATTCTGCGATTCAGAGTCTTTCGATAGTTGCACATGAACCAGATCTAATTATTTTGACTAGGTCGAAAACTAGAGAATTTGATGTGGCTGCTTTTTGGAATTCTTCTCGCATTACTCATCCTAAGATGGCCTGCGATTTGGCAGCGATAGATTCCACTTAAGGACAGTGACTTTAGTTGGAAGTTCTTCCATGGTGCTCTTCAATGGTATTTCAATGGTGTCCATATGTCTTTGTTGTCCGACGAATCCCGCTAGGGAGACCTGAACTTATCTCTTTCTTCTACACTCAACCCTTGCTCTTGAGTTGTGGGACAAGTTGGCTCGGCTTTTTGCGGTTTAAAAAAAGAAGGATGGACTGGGGGGTTACTAAGGGTGGCAATGGCTAACACGACACGATAGCACGAACCAGCACGACACGATTATAAAGACAAATGATACGATAAGACCAGCACGACACGACACGACACGACACGAAACACGACACAAAAGACACGAAATTGTTAATATATTCAAAAAAAAAATTATTGTTATATTTATGATCAAATTAGATATATAACATGAAAACACGATAGTAAGACACAAACACGACACGATAGTACAAATTGACACCCCTATGGGTTACAAATTTTATAAAAGGGAATAACCAGAATTTTATCCAAAATTTAACTTTATAGTTCAAAGTTGGAAAATGGAAGTTTGAGCATGAATTGGTGCCAAGTGAATGGGCTTACTCACAATGGCTTTACGCTTTATGGTTCAGTTTAGGCTATGGTTCCACGGCTCCATCCATAATGGACGTACAACCCATTTGGGCCCTTTCTTATAGGTACTGGGAAACGAATTAAGTCCAACTAAACTTGATTGGATCGGGTTATTGGGTTTGAGACTGGCCTCAATATTGAACCTTAAACCGAGTAGAGATTGAGTAATTCAAAATTTTCAATCAAGCTATGACAAGCCCATTAATCGAAGTAGCTTGAAAACTTGATTTCATTATATTATGAGTCAATCTCAAAAGAGTTGTAACTTGTAACTAAACCGAACACACTCGTTTAGTGAAGCGTTTTGAAAACGTAGTATTTTCAAAACGCAGTTTTTTTGCTTATTATAAACACGCTTGAAAAACTATTTCAAAACGCTATTTCATAAACATAGTAGTTATAAAAAATGACGCAACGTTCTAAAACCTCAGTTTTCCCTCATCGCTCCAAATTGGAGCATTCCTAAACGCAACACATTTTTAAAACGCTGCGTTTTAAAACACTATTACATTAAAACACTTTAAAAGGAAAAATGCTACATTTTTTCTCAGCAATTTGACAAAAACGTTCTACCAAACAAGCTCTAAGTAACTTGTTTCGTTACATAGTCATACCAACTAGGTAAGACACTCATATGGTCACACAAACTACTAAAGGAAAAAAGAAAGAAACAATAAGTGGTCATATGACTCATATTTGCAGTGTACAAAACCCATGGTTGGACTGGTGCTAGGCAATCTCCCTTTGATTGTATGAAGATTGAATTTGTTACTTGTTATAGCTAAGCAAGTGTAAGGAGAATGGGCAAAGAGTGAGCCAAGAAAAGGACAAAGTGTTGCCATTTACTCAGTGGCTCTGGCTCTTCACTATGGGACCAAAAGTGCTGCAAAGGGATTAATTGGGTATTGTCAAATCCTAGTTAGTTGGATAAGGGTACTGCAAAAACTGATAAATGTTGAAACCCACTCAATAACTTAGTGTCCCTTTCATTACAACCATGGTAGTTATGCCTAAACTGGCTTGTCACACCTCTTCATAAATATACTAGTGAGCATACAACCAACTTGGTTGACAAAAACATCATAATCTGTTGAGGGTTAAGTTGTTAATCATAAATTTGTAAGGTGCGTTTATGAACTATATACACCAAAGTTACATGAACCAACATGAAATAATAACAATAATAATAATGATGTCCTCCGGGGCATAGCCGAGTGGTAAAAGGAGAGAGATATAAGATTCTGGAGGCATGCAGCATGGGTTCGATACTTGGTGGAAGCACTTTGCTTTTTTATGAGGTTGGACCTTGTATGTGTTATCAGTTGCAATGTTCTCAAACCCTGTATTATTTCTGGCACATCCCGCAATTTTCCTGGTAGTAACAATGAGGGATCAGAACTACTACCCCAGAATTCAACCTGATTTAAAAGAAAAAAACATGAAATAATGATGCACAAACATTCACACACAAATAATTGTACTGTACAAGGAAACTAAATATTATTGGTACCTAGAAGGACAAGTTTGGTGCCACTATTAACACCTTAATATACACAAGTACCCTCTAGCCTATAGACATCCATCCCTAATAGTACATGCTCCATAGGGGACCTCTCTAAGAACTTAAGAGGAAACACCAACACCTACTTGTTAGAGGTGATGGTTATACCATGTAATCTCCCGAATGGGAAGGTAATTTTTTGCCTTTTGTTTTAATGAAAAACAAGTTATTTTCTTTAGTAAATAAAGTTGCAAAAAGATTTAAAACGGAATAATTTTGAGCCATTAGATTATTCATTTATGCACCGACTCCATTCTAATTACTTATTCTACCGACCTGTCGTATACTCCCTTTGTCCCAAAATTATTGTCTTATTTAAAAGTTTCTTTTTTACGACATCACTTTTACCACTTTACCCTTACTTTTTCTCCTAACTTTAATTTTAGGCCACATATATATGGGTTTTTAAAGGAAATCACGTACTATTCTAAAATTAATAATCAAGTCAATTGTTTTTTTCTTAATCCGTGTACCGGGTCAAACATGACAATAATTTTGGGACGGATGGACTACTAAAGAATATAGAGTAGATCTCCTGTAGAACGGTCTTAGAAATTTTAATCCGTAAGACGGAGCTATCCATGTTAAATAGGGTAAGATTCAATAATTCAATACAATCCCTCGATTTTTAAAACATACAACGTCACCCCTCGTGTATAAATGAAGAGTGTCACTTTTTAGTATTAAAAGTATCACTTTTTAGTATTAATTGTGTCACTTTTCAACAATAAAATGTGTCACATTGCATTTTTAATAAAAATTATCACTTTTTCCCTTTAAAAGATGTTACTTTTTAAATGTGTTACTTTTTAACCTTAAATGTGTTACTTTTTAGCCTAGAATGTGTTACTTTTTAGCCTAGAATGTGTTACTTTTGGTCTTAAATGTGTAACTTTTGCCTTGAAAAATGCAACTTTCCAGTATAAATTAAAATTGTCACTGTTAGTTTTAAAGTGTCACTTTTTAGTATTAAATGTGTCATTTTTTAGTGTTAAGAATGTTACTTTGTATTTTAATGAAAAAAATTTAACATAAAAAGAGTCATTTTTGACCTCAAAATGTGTCACCCGTAACATTAAAGGTGTCACTTTTACCTTTAAAATAAATCATTTAGCGTTTCATCAAAATCCGTTAGGGTCCGTCAAACATTCCAAATCAAATAAGGCTAATAGAGCTAACAAAGGATAAAAGTGTAAGACGTGAGAAACATAAAATTTTGACAACAAACTTTAAAAATGCAAGGGGCACCAGAGCAAAATGAGAAAGTTCTCATCAATTGGCTGTCACCTTTACTGAATTGACATGTGGCACCCTTTCACTTAGGTGACCCGCATGTGATGTTGCCGAATCCTAGTCGATCCGCGGGTTCCAGTCACATTTGTTCAATTTTTAGCTCATTTTCACTCACACTTTGACTTGATTTCTTATTAGGTAACTCGTGGTCTTTGATGATTGGTTATCCACTCCATCAACCTTCTTTTTATCATTTTTCGGGTTCTGTATTACTAAATAAATTTAAGATCCGTAAGACTACACAAGTTTTTGCCAAGAATCTAATGTTTAAAATAACTTTCTTTAAAAGAAAAATAATTTTCTTTAAAAGAAAAATAACTTCACTATAAGATTACAAACTTCATAGGTGATTTCTAAGTTTGACAATTGGATGGATTAGGTTGGGATATGAGTCGGATTGAACCTTGCTGAAAGCATGACATCTGAGTCATTAGTAAGACGTGTAATGAGTTGAAACTCATTAAAACCCAAATATCAAACGGGTTAACTCTTCTTAACCTAGATTTCCTGCCCCCCAAAAAAAATCATAAGTTTATAAAGTAAAAATTATCTGATAAAAATGAATAACGTGTTGGACCTGTTTTAACCCGATCCAAATAGTTACAATTTGGGTTGAAAAAAAATTAACCTATTTTGATCCAAAAATATTAATATATTAAATTGGATCAAATAATTTTCAGATCAAATCGAATGAATTAACGGGTTTTAGGGGTTATTTTTCTCATACAAGAAATGATGGTAGAATGAGCAATGAGGATTGAGCATAAAAATCAAGTGCATTGAATGTTTCGTACCACTAACGGATAATATCGCACCTTGTGGTTTCCGAAGTATAAACTGATTAATTAGTTGGTGGTGAATCGTGATATGGACTTTTAAGTCTTTTAGAGCTTGTCAGTTGTACCCTCATTTAATCTTTTTTTATATATTTAACTTTTGAACATTTTCTCTACCATTTGGCTACATGCTGGTCAGCAGTCAGCACGACGACCTGATTACTACCATCTAGCATTTGCCTCGATTCTCAAACCTCCCATTTGAAAAGCTAATATACAATGAAAACCTCCCATATATATATATATATATATATATATATATATCACTTTTTCTTTCTCCTCGGCTGATATATATATATATATATATATATATATATATATATATATATATATATATATATCACTTTTCTCTCTTCCGAGGCCGACTCAGATAAGTATCTCCCATATATATATATATATATATATATATATATCACTTTTATGTTAATCAAATAAAATACTCCCTTTAGTTCCTTAATTTTTACGTCAAATCGGTTGTTTTTAAATGAAAATCTTATATATTTTTTTCATAACCAGAAAATATGTAATTGACCGCATATAAAAAGTAATATGATATCGAAAAAAATAAAAAAAATGGGTCTTAAAAATATATTTCACTTTACTTTCTTCCACTAGATAAGTATCGTTTCTACCCTACACTCTCTCAATTCATAGATTTCTAATTCAAAAATCACATTTTCCTAAGAATATAAAACATTTACCCTGTGCAAACCCTCGGTTAAAAAAAAATATATAATATATATAAAAATATATATATATATATATGTTTAGCCATCTAATAATATCAATATACATAATTATAAATAATTTTTTTAATTGATATGAAAAGGTCAATATTTTTGAAATAAATACTTTAGTGTCCTTTCGTAAAACCAAAAACTTATTAATGCATCTTTTAATTTTTCCCGAAATAATGTAATGATAATTGATATGAAAAATTAAAATAGAAAATTAATAATGGGTATAAATAATATTGAGAAATTGTATTTATTTATATTTCTTTTAGTTGCAAAACCAAAAAAACTAAAGAACAAGTGCCATCTCTCTCTTTTTTGAGTTTCTACCAAACTTACATCTCTCCATCCTTCTTAATGAATGATTATTGATTAAAATATAAATATATAGAGAGAAATAACTTTGGATTATCAGGTATACAGAAAAAAAAAATTTGATTGTATGCGTGAGAGGTGAAAATGTGAGCGCATATTTGTGCCCATATTATGCTCATAAAACTTAATGGTCTAAGTGGGCATGCCCATTTATACCCAGATTAAAATTTAAGTGTTCACATGCCCATATTTTAGTGGGCAGTCTGGACGGGCATATGGGTGTGGACAAAATTTGCCACCACTAAATTTTAACCATAGTGTTTTTATATATATATTCATTGTAAAGCATCCATGTGGAAGCTTTAAACACTTTTGGTTTTCTAGCCATTAACTAATAATAATATATAATAATAGTAGGTATTAGTAGGGCTTGCGATTAGTTGGGTCGGGTTGAAACAGAGAACGAGTCAAAAGGGGTCGGGTCGAAATAAGTGTCCAGAGCAAGTCGACTCGTTTCAACCCACATTTTCCATAAAAAAAACATATATTTATATAGCAAAAAAATAACGGGTCGAAAATGGGTAACATGTTTGACCCGCTTTAACCTGACTCAAATCGATCCGTTAATTTTTTTTGGGTTCGAAATAGGTCACATTTCAACTCAAAAAAATTAACGGGTCATGTTGGGTCTGGTGATTTTCAAGTCGGGTTGGGTGGGTTAACGGATTTTGGGTTATAATTGTGAGACCTAGGTTTTAGTATTAGTATATATAACTTCTTTTATTATCAATAGTAGAAGGCATATATTTAAAAAAAATTACAACTAACATTACTTCTAACCAATGTGAGATAAAACTTTTTAAGGTGGAACATTATTTCTAATAACTCACTTCTAACACTATACTTTAAACATTGATATTTTATTCATCAAAAACTTGATTTGCACAAATAAATATATCATTTCGATACTTTCACCGAATAGAACACATTTGCACAATTACTTTTACCAACAAACAAATGACACGTAAAGAAATTTGTGTCTCAAGTTGCATAATTTCTTTCACTAAAAACACTAATATTTTAAAAAGTATTATACTTTAAATCTTGATATCTTATTCATCCAAAACTCGATTTAGACAAATAAATATATCATTTCGATGCTCTCACCGAGTATAACACATTTTCGCAATTACCTTCGCCAACAAACAAATGACACGTAAAGAAATTCGTGTCTTAAGTTGCACAATTTCTTTTACTAAAAACACTAATTTTTCAACAATAGAATAAATGTATCCCTCATTGGTTAGAAATTGATGTTGGTTTTAAAAAAAATACTATTATTAAGTACCAATAGAAAATATGTATCATGCATTTGTTAGAAAGTGATATTGGTTTTTAAAGTCATTTGAAAAAAAAAAACTTCTACTATTATTACCAATAGAAGATGCATATCTCACTTTTACTAGTTGATTTTAAATTATTTTATATTATTACTAGTAAAATAGATGTATAACACATTGTTTAAAAAGAAAATGTTAGATTTTAAAGTATTTAGACTAAAAAATCACTTTTATAAGAGATGTGTCTCGCATTGGTTATAAAATATTCTACTATTATTACCAATAGAAGAGATGTATCTCACATTGGTTAGAAATTGATGTTTGTTTTAAAAATACTATTATTAATTACCAATTGAAAAGATGTATCATTGTGAATCCCCCGTTTTTGACCGGATTCGCGCCACATGAAAGACGGGGTGGTTTCAAAACCTTTTAAAGCGCGTGGAATACATTCGGCCTCAATTGTGGACTCAAAATATAAACAACAGAGTCACCATCTTCATTTTAAGGATAAACAAAGAAAAACCAAAAATACCAGATTTGCAAAAGGGTTCGGAGGCTAAGTTACGAGCTGGGAAGTGGTTAGACACACAACTCGCCATTTCTGACTCAAAATAGATTTTCGGCTAAATATGCTCTTTTATAAACTTAACAATTTAAATAAAGCATTTAAATATATATATATATATATATATATATATATATATAATAATAATAATAATAATAATAATAATAATAATAAAAGAAATAAAGAACTTACAGTAGCCGCATTTTAGAGTTGCAAATATACTTTATAAAAATTTGGCCATAATAACTGCTTATTTCGTGATATATTACTATTTTAAATAGCACTTTTTTAAAGATAAAATAAATAAATCTTTAGAGTACCTACCTCTTGAACGTGTGGGCTTTATCCCGGACCAAATTTTTTTTTTATAGGTTTTAGGGCTTGCTCGCTATGTCCTTTAGGGAGAGATAGTCTTTTTGCTTTTGCGAGGTTTCGGGCAGCGTAACTGCTCATTTTTGTTGTGTTCGATTTCGGATTTGGGCGGCACAACTGCTTACTTTGCAAGCTTGCTTTGCGTGTTTTTTGTTGCTGTTTGCTTGCTCCGAGTCTGAAATCGGGCGGGGCAACTGCTTGCTTCGATTGGATTTGACGTCTGGATTCGGGCAGGGTAACTGCTCTTTTTGAGATATTTGAACCGATGAAATAGGGAGGAAACCTAGTTGGGTAGTTAGGGTTCACTTTGGTCGGAGAGTTTTAGTATTTAGGGAAAGATTTAGCAGCCTATCGGAGCTTCGGGGTTGGATGAGAAATAACCTCAACGTTCTTTCTGTAAACTAAGATAGTTTTCACAAACTGTTAACTGTGTGTAACTATGTTTTTTCATTGCCTGGAGCTCTTATTTATAGGCTGAGACTGAGTTTCTTTCGCGGTTAAGGTTAAGCCAGATATTGTCTTCTGAGCTTTAACGGCTTGTACCGTGCATTGAAAGAGTTGCACTAAAAGGTAACTGCTACAATTGAACAGGGACATGTGGGCGCAGTCGAGGGGCAATTTGGGCGCAACCATAGGGCTTTGGGGGCGCCACATCCAACAAGGGTATAGGTCGCGCAATCTGTTTTTTCTTTTCTATTTTTGACACTTTGGCCCTTACAATTCACTATTTATGCATTCTTTTTTTTTTTTTTTGCATTTTAAACCCTGTAACTTGACATCCGTTAGTCCTTTTAACAGGTCTTGATATTTTATGGCATGCCATAAAATAGGGGTACGAAATTAGGGTGTCTACAGAGTCCCTCAACGATAGAGTTTACGGGTAAACCGAAATTTACCAAGTAAACGAACATCGTTGATAAGAAAGTGATGTTGGTTTTCAAAAATCTTTTGATGAAAAATTTCTACCATTATTACCAATAGAAGATGTATATCTCAGATTGGTTAAAAAATGATGTTGATTTTTAATTATTTTAGATTAGATTATATAAAATACTTTTACTATTATTAGCAATAGAAGATATATATTACACATTTGTTATAAATTGATATTTGTTTTAAATTATTATTATTACAATAAAAGAGATAAATATTACATTGGTTAAAAAGTGATGTTGATATTAAAAGTCTTTAAATAAAAAGACTTCTACTTTTATCATCAATGAAAAAGAAGAGAAGAGATTTATTCCATTATATAGAAAGAGATGTTGGTTTTAGATTTTTTTAATATAAAAAACTTCTACTACTATTACCAAATGATGAGATGTATTTCACATTGGCTAGAGAGTGATATATGCATTAAAAGTCTTTTTATAAAAGACTTAATACCAATAGAAAAAAAATATGTATTTCACATTGGTTAAGAAAGTGATATTGGTTTAAAATGTTTTTAGATAATGTATCTCACATTGGTTACAAAGAGATGTATCCCACATTATTTAGAAACAAATATTTGTTATAAAATTTATAGATAAAAGAATTTGTATATTATTATCAATACAAGAGATGTATTACACATTGCTTATAAAGAGATGTTGATTTCAAAACTCTTTAGATAAAATACTACTACTATTATTTTTTTTATGTTAGAACCAATAGAAGAGATGTATTCCACATTGTTTAGAAAGAGATGTTGATTTCAAAATTTTTATATAAAAGACTATTATTGTTACTATAGAAAAATGTATTTCACATTTGTTAGAAATTAGTGTTGATTTAAAAAATACTATTATTACCAATAGAAAAGATGTATACCATATTGTTAGAAAGAAATGTTTGTTTTAAAAGTTTTTAGATAAAAGTCTTAAACTTTTATTACCAGTAGAAATAAAAAATATGTATCTCACATTGTTAGAATATGAATAATGATTTTAAAAGTCTCAAAATAAATATTTTAATACCATAAATTCCAAAATTTAAGGTGTCTACTAATGCAGATATGTTTAAAAACTTTCATTTGGATGAAAATTTATTTTTCTTTTCATTTATGACAACGATGATAAGAATTGTACAATATTATATTTATTATTTCAATTTCAATTACTATTGCTATTTTTTATAACAATAATACTATTATTATTCTCAAGTATTCATGTGTGACTCATTGTTTCTCAACCATTACTTATTAATAATAGGTATTAATAATTAATAAAATAATGAGATATTAATCTCATTCTCTACTATTAATCTATTCTATTGTTAATAGTAAAAGTCTTATATATATATTTACAACCAACATTATTTTCAAACCAATGTGGGATACAACTCTTCTATTAGTAATAAAATGTTAGATTTTTAATTTAATAACTTTTAAAACTAAAATCAATTTATAACAAATATAAATACATCTCTATTAATATTACCAATAGAAAATATGTATCTTACATTGGTTATAAATTGATGTTAGTTTTGAAAGTATTTTGACAAAAGATTTCTACTTTTATCACCATAGAATATATAGATGTATCTTACATTGTTTAGAAAAAAAAATGTTAGTTTTAAAAGTCTTATATTAAAGACTTTTACTCTTATTACCAATAAAATATATGTATCTCACATTTTTAAAAATAAATGTTGGTTTAAAAAGTCTTTAGATTAAATACTTTTTGTTACAAATAGAATAGATGCATGTATCTCACATTGGTTACAAAGTATTCTACTATTATTATCAATAGAAGAGATGTATCGTATATTGGTTATAAATTAATGTTGGTTTTAAAAATACTATTAGTACCAATAGAATAGATGTATCATACATTTGGTAGATGGTAATGTTACTTTTCAAAGTCTTTAGATATAAGACTTCTACCATTATTACTAACAGAAGATGTATATCTCACATTGGTTAAAAAGTCACATTGATTTTAATTTTACATAAAATACTTTTACTATTATTACTAATAGAAGAGATATCTTACATTGGTTAAAAATGATGTTGGTTTTAAAAGTTTTTAGATAAAAGATTTTACTTTTATCATCAATATAATAAAAAAAATATATCTCACGTTATATAGGAAAAGATGTTGGTTATAAAAATTTAAGATAAAAGAATTCTATTATTATTACCAAATGAGGATATGTATTCCACATTAGTTAGAGAGTGATGCTGATTTTAAAAGTTTATCATTATTAACAATAGAAGAGAAATATTTCACATTGATTAGAAAATTGATATTGGTTTTAAAAAAAATTAGATAATGTATCTCATATTGGTTACAAATAAATATATCTCACATTATTTAGAAATGAACATTGGTTATAAAAGTCATTAGATAAAGACATTTTTATGTTATTACCTGATGTGTCCGACCCAGACCCGGTAGAGAACAAAGCACGAGCGATAACCATGTGCCAGTCACGAGCTCGATTAGCACGGGACCCACAAACCTAGCGGGCAGAGCTAGCAATGTACCTGAGTAAAGATCATCAATATGTCCTGACTAAGCCTAGTCGAGCAAGGGACTTGCCTGCCCAACCAGGGGGCTTGCTCGGGGATCACACTTATCAGTATCAGACTTACATCATATAGCGGGGTAGAGCCATGCTTGCCCGGGTAAGCATCGAGTAAGGAATCTCTGAAACTTGCTCTCCAAGACATATCAAATGTTTCCTTATCCGAGTAGAGCACTCACCGTATCTTCTCCAACATTCATGCGATCAGCCGCCTATCATGCCTATATTTTAGGAGTTTCCTTCTAAACCTACTAGGTAATTATGGAAGTGAATCCTAAAAGGATTCTACGCCATTAGGGGCCTATAAATACCCCTTCATAAACCCCAAACAAGGTACACACACTCTTTACAGCCTCAAATCTTTGTCAAATTGCTTTGCGCACACTCTTTACGTTTAGCAGATGCTATCTGCTGATTTTACATCAGCTGCTGAGAAACTTGTCTTTTTCGCTGCAACTTTTAAAGGTTTTCAAAATGACCCATAAAGTTTTTAAAAGTCTATTCACCCCCATCTAGCCTTATTTTGTTACCAACTGGACTTACAGCTAGGGAATCTAAACTTATAGCACAACAAAGGACATCAAATTAGAAGAAAAAAATGAAGATCGTGCTAGAAAAAAAATGATTGACAAGAGTTAATGGAGGGAGGTAAGAAGCTGATGACAAGGATGCTAAGAAATCAGAACCACTGTTCTATGCATATAAAACAACTGAAGATGCATCAATTTTTTACTATGGCTATATAAGAGACATTATTTCATCATTCATCAATGAATAAAGGTGTAAGTTTAGTGGAAACAGTTGCATCGTGACAGCAACATGATGGAACTAGACAAACATAAAGTTTGAACAGTAACAAATTATGATCAAGATAGATGTCAAGAAATGAAGAACTTGGTATACCATAAAGTTAGTGTAATAGGAGAGAGTAAAAGTATGATTTGCAAGGATATAGACAACCAGGAGGTTGGTGGATCATAGCTTCGGCAAGATTGTTCAACTATTTCAACAATTAAATCAAATTACTATAACAAACATCATTTTATCAATTATCAGAAAAGAAAATGATATTGTGATTAGGAATAGATAATAACGTATCCAAAACGTAAGGCCCAACTCATCTTATATCCGTTTTTAAGAATGAAAACATAAAACAGTTATATATATTGTAAACAAAGACTAGTAGTGTACAAGATACTAACCTGAACTATTAAAGTGATAAAGTCACTATTGGCCCCATCTACAATAAATTAAACCAAATTTAATCCCGAATCCACTTCCCAAATAACTCCCATCTAAAATCCTAATTTGCTACCGATCATGTAAGCACATTACCCCATGACCCTGTGGTAGCTGAATCGATCTAGCCATGAGTTGAGCTCTAAAATTCCTTGAAGGATTGAACGCACATGTGGAAAATACGGAGATTGCTTGGCAAAGGATTTCACCATTTGGCAAGAAAAACACGTTTACTTAGCTAAGCCAAACATGGCGTTGAAGAAAATAACAAAACAAGTCAAAAATGCCATCACCAAGCCCTTTAAAAAGCCTCGCAAACACCGCCTTAAACCCCCACCAGAGTTACAATCAGAACCCTCCACACCACCACCGCCTGAACCACCAATGTCGCCACAGCGTCACTACTCAACCCACCCTTACCTCCTCCCCGAAACCCGATCCACAGTCCTTCCTGACCCTGCCCTTTTCTTTTCCCCTCGCCTCTTTTCTTCCCCTTTGCCCACAAACTCATTCTTCCAAAAGTTCGTCCTAAAAAATGGTGACCAACCCGAATACATCCACCCTTACCTGATCAAATCTTCTCTCTCCTCACTTTCTCTCTCCTACCCATCTCTGTTTCACAACTCTGCTTTCATGTGCCAGGTCTTCAATCTCGATCTCACCGTATCGGCTTTGGGTAATCGAATCCGAATTCAACCCATGTTGTATCCCAAAATATAATAATGGTTTCCTTAATCAAATAAGAGAAAGTATTTCTAAAACTTGAATGAGAACATTACTGGGTATCTATATTAAAACACATCAAATTGACAAGCTTATGGCTCCCAAAGGCAAATATATGAGAAAACAGACAAACAATTGAAATGATGAAATGTTCCCTTTTTCTAGAGCACCCAAGGCATTTATCCTCAAAATCTCAGACTAAGCACAGTCGAACAATCTTTAAGTCTTAAAGAGTAAAAAAACAATTAACCAGGATCCATACTGGCAATCTTCAGAATGGCAAAAATTCAAAATTCGAGACTGTGGGTGACTAATTGGCATTCTCAATAATCTTAGAGATAAAAAGACAAGAAGACGCCAAAATTGCAGAGTTTAAATTAAGGAGTGGGGTATTGTTGGAAAAACCGAGTTGGACCCAAGAAAAAAAATGGTCACATAATACCAAAGGGCAAAGACACCACCAAACCTCTAGAGTAAGCAAGCAATATAAAGAAAATAAAATCTATTAGTATTATGAAGGAAGATGAACAACTTTCCTTCTACTAAAGGAAACTATAAACCATACAATGATAATTGACATGTGACGAGGAGAAGCATTTCTAAATTATTTCCGTATAAAAAATGTTCAAACCTTGGTAGAATAACTGCATAATTAAAAACCATAAAGTTCTCATTGTACTAGGGTTTGTGTAACATACTTTTTGGTCATCAGAAGGAAATCGTCCTGTTGTTTCACATTGTTTCTTAATTTGCATTTGTTCATTCATTACTTTAGGTTCTATACTTGGTGGCTAAATGAGTTGCGTACCAGTTAACGTGGCAATTGTATATAGAAATTTTGCCTTTAGAATAGTTTTTAGACTTCACAGGTTTCAGTAGAAGACTTCGACAAAGGCTTCACTAGCAACCTTCACCAGAAGTCTTCACCAGCAGACCTTGTCTGCCTTCGGACAACGTGACGTGTCAAGCTTTATCAGGATGACCAACTCTAGTGGATTAATTAATTAAGCTATCTTTGGCTTAAATTTGAATTCATCCATCATCATCATCAACTCCTGACTTCCAAGACACGCCTTTCCAGTTTTCGAAAAATGAAGACTTTTGCCTCCTGAACCTAGCAGAACAGGTTTACAGTCTGACACAAACAGATTGTACCAACTACTGCAGGCCTGCAACTCTGTATGTCGCCCACCTGCTAATTCCAACACCTACTCCTCTCCATACCCTGATCAGTTCCAATTGGAGATGAAGTTAACAAAGCAGCTCCAAGCATTTAAATCATTTAACATAATAGAGTTGTTACTTACTTCGTCTTCTCCAACGGTCTCAAGAATGCTCTGACCTATATATACTATCATTGAAGACTGAAGAAATCAATGTTCTGAATTTATTCAACAATATCAAGTCATCATACTTAGTGCATTCAAGAGATCAATAACTGATCAACGAAGTCCTCAACAACAACAACAACAAAAAGATCTGTATCAACTGTTCCTCATTTACTTCTTATTGTTGTATTCATTACTATTCTTCTGCACCTTAAATATTCTGCTTTACTAGATATTAAATTCCCCCACCCCCTAAACACCAGTCAAATATTTTGTACACGATCCATTAGAGATTTCTGTAATAGAACTAGTGGAAACCATAGTGCACATTCAAATCCAAGGTTGACTGCTTTGGTGGTGAGCGTAGCACTCTTTATAGTACGAACCATCTAAAAAATACATGTGTTCCTTGTGTTCTGTTGCTTACTGCTTTATGCTGTTATCTTCGTCATAACTTATTCCTTAGAGCCGCAAACTTCAGTAAACAGCTAAGTCCACTGGTAGTGCTTCACCAGCAGACTTAGTCTGTCTTCCTTACAAGCCTTCGTTACTTCAACCTTTTCAATATGTTGTAAGTACTTATTTTAGGATCTATTACGAAAAGTTTTTAAGTGTTATTAGGTTATTCAACCCCCCTTTCTAACCTAATATTGTACCCTTTGAGACTAACACGTCAAACAAAGTTCAGGTTTAGGGTTAGGGAGAGCTCGTCAAATGGAAGCCCCTACTACGACCATCATCCGCTACTAGCTCGGTGCCGCCGCCGTACTACCCTACGCTGTTGACTATGTCGTCACGAGTTTGAGCCAAGAAAACTATAGAGGAAAAAGTGATATAAGCGGTGGGAGAGGATAATACAAAGAAGAACGAAGAATGGGAGAAAGACAGAGAGAGGCTTACTGTGAGATTGAAAGATTCTGCTATGTGAATATAGACAACGAACTAGTCTGTAGCGATGTTGAGAGAAAGAGAGTGAGAAATCGAGAGCAAGAGAGACTTATTGGTGAGAGGAAAATTTGGGAAGGAAAACTTAGGTGGGGGAAATTTTGGGGAAAACCTATGTAGCGGGAAAGGAACGCGAGAGAAAAAATAAGATGGTTCTGAAAAAATAAATTACGACTTCTAATTTAATTTGGAACCGAAGAGAGCATTTAGTACAGGTTTGCACAAGTGTCCTAAAAACACTAGTACTTGGGTCAGCTATTACACAACAATCCCAAATACTAAGTAATTGTGATTGTTAATTCTCCCTTTAAAAAAAGGTATTTGGGATTGTTTTTTAGCCCTTCCAAATAATAGGGGTCACAAATAGTTATTTTACTTGTAGTGTATATCTATTTTTTGACTTGTGTTTATTTGACTTTTGAGTATTTATTTGGGGTTTAATCTTGGTCTACTTATGGGTCTAAGTGTTATTAAAAATAATGGGTAATAAAATTTTAAGTGGGTATAAATGGGCATGGGTTAATTATGATGGGCTAAATGGGCCCCACTTGGTTAAAACTCATTCACTTTCTCTTCTAAGTGCTTGTTTGGTGGAGTGTTTTGGTCAAAAGCAGGTTTTTTTTCTTTAAAAGTGTTTCAATGCGGCGTTTTGCCGTTGTGGAGCGTTTAAAACGCTCGTAGTGTTTTAAAAATATGCTACGTTTTCAACTAGTCTGTTTGTGAAAAATAGCATTTTGAAATAATTTTCCAAACGTGTTTACAAAAATAAAAGCTGCGAAAAAAAAACACTGCACCAAATGAGCCCTAATTTTGTTTTATCAATTACATACATAATTATAAAATACTTAAGATTAATAATGACGTTTAACATAATTAATATATTTATATTGTACACCCACTCTTCCAACCACCCCCCACCACACACACACACACACACACATATATACACCCGCCCTTCCAACCGCCACCCTCACCCCAAAATTGCAAAGCAAAGCATGGAATGTTATTATATGACTCCAAATGAAACACAACATCACTATTGTTCAATTTTTATAACTCTGTAATATCCGTCCATGTTACACTATAAATGGATTCATAGCGGTTTTGTGATTGCAATATACATTCTTATTTGCTCGAACCTTCTCATATAGATTTGTATATGTGGCCTTGTTCGGTTTTTGGTCATGTTTCCAATTGAGTTTCAAAATTAAAAATATAACCACAAAATAGAAGATTGAATTGATGATTACAACAACAAAAATACATTTTTACATACTAATGCATAAAACTATTAGTAAAAATTAAAATGCAATTTCGAAGAAAAGTTATTTTCTTCACAAACTACTACTTCCGTTCTTAGTTCATTTGTCACATTTTATTAGATTCCTATCATTTTCCTTTTATTAGTGTCATATGTGTTCAAGCAACATAGAACTCTAATACTAACTATTCCATTTGTTCCAACAACGTCCACACTACTTGAAAATTTAATTAATAAGAAGATATATTAATATCATTGGAGTTAGTCTTAATTACAAAAATATACTTTAGCACAAGCAATATGTCGGCCTTTTCCAATTATATATATATATATATATATATATATATATATATATATATATATATATATATATATATACATACATACATACATACATACATACATATATGGTAAGTTGTAACTTTTGATAATTTTTGTAAAAAAATTTATTTTTTGTAATTTTATTTTATTTGATAAGTGCATGTTAATGCGCCCATTGCTCATTAGTGGCCCATATATCGCCATCTCTATCTAGATCCGCTCACATATCCGGATCTAAGTGTTATTAAAAATCTAATAACATGAGTGAGTATTAGGATTGGTTAGGTTTGGTCAATAACATGGTTATTAGTAGCCACCTTATTTTTCTTCATTTGTTTCCTTGTGCTGAGAGAGAGAACCGGTCGGGTGGAGAAAGAAAAGAAATGTTGTTTCGCCACCTCGTGCCAAATATTTTATGGTGAGAAATTGGGTGTTCAGTGGGACGTACTCATAGCCTTAATATTGAATTTGAAGGAGGTTATTAGGAAATCGTACGGTCAGAGAGAAAAAATAAAGACAAAGTGTGGGTTTGTAATTCTTTCTGCCGTCTAGCACCAGTACAAGTTACGGGTTCGTGCCGTGGACTATTATTGGAGGCAGAAGATGGTATTTAATTGATAAAAATTTCGTTAATTGGTAAGTTATTAATTGTCTTATTTATTTGTATATGCAATAATATGTGCTACATAGAATGTTTATGTGAGATTTTATTAGTTAACGGGTAAAAATAAATTACTTGTTAATTGCTTTGGGTTTGGATTTAGTATACGCATTAGTAGTAAATTATTACTTTGTTTAATTGGTAAAATAGCTGATATGAATTAAATAGGATGATACTGCAACATGACAATTATGACCCGAAATTATAAAGTTGTAATTATTAAGTATTAATGCTCCGGGATCTGATTTGTTTTATAATTGATTTTATGGAGTTAAATTGAGTTAAATAAATTATATGAAGTAGTGTAACTAACTCACTTGCTGTTTATAATTTATTTAGATGATGATTATACCCTTATAAAATTACGATACGTTAATAAATCATTGTTATTTGGTAGTTGTGAGGCTAATTAATAATTAGCGATTGTGGCACAAAAGTGTTTTAATATTATAATTGATCATACATGGTTAATTTGTATGACAATAAAGTATTAAATAAGGGAACAATATATTACTTCATCTGTGTTAAGAATATTATTGTGGTATTGTAATTGACTTTAAAAAGTTAAATTGTAATTGACTAGCAGTTAAGTCAACATAGTAGTTTGGTTCCGACAGAGAATTAAAGTGTTTTAAATAATATTATTCATATGATAAACTTATTACGTTTTGGGAATAATTAGATAAGTTGAGAATTGAATGAATAGATGTTATAAGATATGAAAATAATATCTAAAATTCAGTTACGTAAAATTGAAACAATTAACGGATATTTGTATGCATGTATTGAATGATAGTTATAATTATACTAGTTATGCACATAAATAATTATATGACAATAGATTGATACTACGTAGCTTTTGGGTTTGTGACTCATAAGAGTCAATATTTAAGATCACTAAGTTATCTGAATTAAACAATTGATTTCTACGCTTAAATTAAGCGGCTAGGTTTCAATGTGAAATTGTTACGAGATTTTGTAACTGCAAGTCAGTTATGAGACAATATTGTGTGGATCAAGTATTTGTAAATTGTGTGTGATACTCTGTTGAATAGTAGACATTTATGGTCTGCTCCTATGATTGATTTGAAACTCAAGACTTGTAAACTTATGTGTAGTATTGGTGGAGAGTGATTAACTTATAGCTTGTTTAGTGGAGTGTTTTGGTCAAAACGCTGGCAAAAAACACAGTGTTTTCTCTTTAAAAGTGTTTCAATGCAGCGTTTTAAAACGCTCCAATTTGGAGCTTTTTAAAAATATGTTGCGTTTACAATTACTTTGTTTATGAAAAATAGCGTTTTGAAATAGTTTTCCAAACGTGTTTACAAAAAAAAAACTGTGTTTTAAAAACGCTGCGTTTTAAAAACGCTGCACTAGACGAGATCTTAGATGAAGTTAATCGTGGGTATGTTACGGGACTTATATAAAGAGTTAAATAGCGGGATCAAGAACTTGCTCTTATCATCATATGTACACCATTTGGGTATCGAATAATCATGAACGAAAATATAAAGTTTATGGATAATATAAATTGTTATTGACATCAAGTTGGTATATTGTGTGTAGTAGAGTTATTGACCTGCTCTTCGGCTATCTAGTGTTTAATACTCACAAATAACTAGTGACAATATTGTATGTTATAAGATATAGTAATTGTGTAGTATTTTATGATATAATAATTATTATTAACCTATTTTGATGATTGAGCATGATGTCTAGTATTTATTTGGTTTAAGTGATAGGATCAGAGGATTACCCCGTTTGATATTGTTGTCACAATTACCATAAGAGTGAGGGAGAGGGGGGGAGGGGGTATGTCCTCTCTATATATATGTGTGTGTTGCAAAGGGCCTTTCTCACTATACAAGTCCCTTCACCGAAATTGGACTTCTAATGAAAATCAAAATCCAATTTCGGCCCAATTTGCAGCCATTTCTTTGTATTTTGTAAATCTAGCTCCTCTCTTCTCTCTCTCTCTCTCTCTCTCTCTCGACTTCTCGCCCCTCTCTCTGCCTCTGTGCCCGCTTCTTCTCCCTCCTAATCGCCAAACCTAACCCTATTCTCACAAACAAAAACCGTAAAATCGTTCAAATTCCGGCCGCTTTGGTCTCGCCATTGTTAAAATTTCCATTTTCCTTCACGTATTTTCTATTCGATCTATACACAATTAACGGTTCTGATTTGATCGCATTGCTAAAAAGGGGAGGTGGGATAGGTTCGTTTCATTCTTGTAACAACTGGGTATGTCTCAAAATCAATCTCTTAATTTCACAAAGAAAATATCTATTGATTATGAATTTATGGTTCTTTTCTTTTTGTTGTCGAAACAGTTATCAATTTTGTGTATATGTGTTGTTGGAGATTATGATGTTTTTGTTTATGGAATGATTTTTATGAAGAGGTTGACATTTTGAAAGAGGACTAGTTTGGTAATGTTTAGGCTTGTGGGGTTGACCTTGAATTAGACCGAACCTAATGGTCAAAAGTGATTCATTTAGTGGACCCTTAGTGATAGGGAGAAAGACTGAGTTGAGTAGTTTGGTAATTTTATGACATGGGAAGGTTGTTTTGTTGACTATATTAAGCCCTGGTTTGATATGTGTAGAATTTTTGTTGAGTTTAGTACCTAGATCTCTTTTATGTGTCAAATTGATGTTGTGCCAGATGATTTCTGTGTGTGTGTGTGTGTGTGAATTGGAGTATGTGTGTGTTGGCTCGGCTTCCCTAGAACCAACAGCTTCCACCTCTCTGAGGCTTTTGTTATGTAGTAGCCAACCTCTCCTCCCATCTCCTCCCATGTAACTAGGAAATGATCAATGACAACCTCTTAATTGTATCCGCTCGGCCCTGTACCTACCACTGTAGCACGGAGTGTGGTCAACATCAATCGTCTTCATGCAACGAAACTAACACTCATTCATGTTGGTAGTGTGTTTGCGTTTTCCAATAGTATAGTGCCTTTAAGAGATAGTGACACTGGAACAAGAAGTTTTGACCTTTCGACACTGTCATCTGTGCATAGTCGTGCAAAATGCTTGTATGTAAGCTGTGACACTTGGAAAATGATTTTGCAGTGTAGAAGTATCTGAAATGACTGCTTTTACCTGGTTCTTTCGTTAGAGAATGATGTGAAAGTTAGCCATGTCAATCAGGGCCGGCCCTGGGGGTGGCAAGAGGGGCTACCGCCATGGGCCCCCAATTTTTAGGGCCCCAAATGTTTGGGTACTACCTTATATTTAGTATATATATTATAGTCTCAAAAAGGTTTACAATTAATTGGTTTCACCCAATGGTTAAGATGCATATGATTTAAGGTAGAGGTTATAGGTTTGAATTGTAGGTTGTCACTTATTTTAGTCTGTTACTTTTTTAGTCTGTGAACTGTATATAAGTTATAACGTGTTGATTAATTTAGTGTAGAATAGATGATCCAATAGTTAGCATACTTGGTAGATTATTATGAGAGATTTTGGGTTCAATTCTTGCTATAAACTTTTTACTTTTCTTTTTTCCCAATACTTTAAATGATTTCATTTTTATAAAGGCCCCCCCTTTTTTTGGCCATGTGCCTCTCGAAACTCAGGGCCGGCCCTGATGTCAATGTAGATGCACAAGGATGTGGGACCCAAATATGATAGCATTGAATCTTTGGTAGAAATGAGTTACTGTACCAATTGTCTTGGCTTTTCATTGTGCCATGTTTATTACCCAATCGTAGGTTACATCAATGTCTTAGTTTGACCTTTCTACTTCAACTAGAGTGCTCTTATGAAGGATAATTTGACATGTTTTTTCTCTAATCATTGCTGCAGGTGTTTGGTATGCTGGGTGATGGGGTTCATTAGACTTATTCACCTACCATTAATTAATCTTCTGATTATATCAAAACAATATTGTTGTAGTACAGTGTAAAATATGAAGTTTCAGCCTCGTGAAATCTGGATGAAAATAAATTCTGAAAACCCCACAGACCACTCAATCTCAATTAAACCTTGTCTCTTCTTTTTGCTGCAGAATTGAATGACCGTAGATTGTACTCCCTCCGATCCTAAATGAGAGTCCATTATTCATTTTTAGACTTTTTTGTAAAGTGTGTCCTCTTTCTCTTTCTAATAGTTCCTTTTTGGGATGTTACTTTTATCATTTTACCCTTAATTTTCGTAGTATTTTAATTGATGGGTCCCACTTCCGCTTGGACATCATTTGAAAATAGACATCATCATAATATTTTTTTTTGATAAGTAGATAATTAGTTTTTCTTAATTTGTGTGTTGAGTCACACATGACTCTTCTTTTGATGTGGAGGGAGTATTTAATGAGGGTAGTGTTTTCTTGGATGTTTTGAATTAGTGGATGTAGCTAATTTTCCATAGAAAGATATTTTGGTCAGCTATGTAACTAAATCTGTGTTTTACTTTCTGATTTTAGTTAATTCACTGCCCCCTCCGTTCCTAAATAATTGCCCTCCTTTCCTTTTTTGTCAGTTCCAAAATAATTCCCTTTCAAAACTTTTCTTTTAAGGAAAACACTTTTTCCATTTTACCCTTGCTTTTTCTACCTAATTTAATTTGACCACATGCACAAGGACATTAAAGTAAATTACACATTACACTAATTTTTATAATACAGTCAATTACTTTTTCTTAAACGATGTGCTGAGTCAAAGAGGATGATTATTCGGAGGGAGTATTTAGTGTCTGCTTGTGATTATTATTTCCAGTTCCTGCAATGGATGGCTTGTCTGTTTGCGCTGCTCCATAATGATTCTACTCTGTATTTGTGCTCGAACTTAATACCTGGTCAGTGTCTTTATTGCTGCCCTCGTTGCTAGGGAATAGCCAAACTGCAATACTACAATTTTTTTTTGTTGACCGAATAACTGATAATTCATAAGTTCTTGTCAAATCAGACAAATAGAAGTTAGAGGAAAGTACGAATGTTGTGTAGTGGATTGTCGGTGGTAATGGTATGCTATTGAAAAGGGATATCTTGCCTAGTGAACTTCTTATTATTGTATCCTAAAACTTCTTGTTAGGAGTAAGATTGTGAACCGAACCTGAAGGAATAGAGGAGGGGCGAGTGTGTCGGTGCTGATTCTCTGTAACATTATTTATTTATTTATTTATTGGGGCAATTTTTCTTTGATGGTTGATGTTTCAAACCAGTAATATGCTTTTGCATGCAGTTTTCTAATTAACCCATTTGGTTGTACTTTGTGCTTGATGATTAAGTCTGGTTTGTTATTTTCATGTGCAATTTCTGTTGCATGAGGATCCAATGTTTTTATTGTTCATAGGGGGAGCAGGAGTTAACCAAGTCAGGGCACAAGAGTAAAGAACTTATAAGTGCTTCTGTCGAAGGTGTTATTTAGGTGAGGATCATGTACAAGAATGCTAACGTGCATGACATTTTCTGTTCATGGTATCACAGTGCTCTTTGACATGCACTCTTCATTTTCTTCAAAGTTCCTGTGTCGACACAACATGACATGGGCGTTGGTGTGACTCTTGGACACCTATATTTATTGTAAAATTGTAAATTTTTGGGATGTCGGACACCCGGATCCGAACCTCGTACCTGAGTCCATGTAACATAGTCACAGTGACCTGCTCTCTACGTCATTTGCAATGCAAGAATTTTTTATATTTTGTGAGGAGCTATACAAACAACACAAAAGACCTATTCCTGGTTTAAGTTTCTGATGATGCTTTCTTAAAGTTGCAGGTAATTTGAAGCTATTGCTTTTATCTTTTTTAAAGACCAGATTGGAATCTGGCTTTAATTACTATATTTGCTGAAGTCAGGAAAAGATGGGTGATTAGAAATCATTCCCTCCATTCCGCTCAAAGAATTTCATGTTTGAAGTCAATTATTTTAAGGATAAAATTGATTCGCCATAATACCCTTAATCTTTACAACTAAATTACTTTTCTTAATTTTAAGACTAATCTAATAAGGATACTTATGGAAACTTCAAATTATTAAGCTAAGCTTTCCAATCAGGACTCTTTAAGTGGAGCAATCCAAAACAGAAAGTAGGCATCGTTTACCAGACAGATGCAGTATAAGTTAAGACAGAGATAGTGAAATAGTCCTTTGGTGATTGTTTAATAATAGTTCGCCTTTACAAAAGTATGTGTTTCTTTGAAGCTTTTTGTCCTTCATATACCTTACCTGTGATCCAAGTTTTATCTTTTGATTGTTTGCCTTCTCGTTATCTCTACTTTTGTGATATCTCCTAAATTGAGAAAGTTTTGTATCTCTCTTAGGTTAGCTCTTGGCAAGCACATTCTTAAGTCTTGGTGAATATGATTTTCTAGCACTTGGCATTCTGTAAAGGGTAGAAGATGGCATTTTTTTCCGAGGAAGATCAACCTGACGATTATCTCTTCAAGATTGTGTTGATTGGCGATTCGGCTGTAGGGAAATCAAACTTGCTTGCTAGATTTGCGAGAGACGAGTTTTACCCCAACTCAAAGTCAACTATAGGAGTGGAGTTCCAAACTCAGAAGATGGAAATTAATGGGAAGGAAGTTAAGGCACAGATTTGGGACACGGCTGGGCAAGAGCGTTTCAGGGCGGTTACGTCCGCGTATTATAGAGGTGCTGTTGGAGCTCTTTTGGTCTATGATATCAGTAGACGTCAGACTTTTGATAGCATTGGAAGATGGCTTAATGAGCTTCATAGTAAGTGCGACAAATTAATTTTTCTGTTTATTTATTCTTTGATGATAGGGTAATTACTCCCACACTTGTGTTATTGTGTATATGTTTCGGTGCACATGCTTCTGTTAACAACAATTTCTGGGAGTTTTACATGACGGTAGAGGTGAACTGGTAAGAAAACCACTAGAAAGTAGATTTTAGGCTCCATATTTTTACAGAAAATATAACTTGTGCAAAATTATTTCAGAGATCATTTTCATGTAAACTACTTCATTTTCCAATGATTGGTAAAAGAAAAATGGAAGATTGGCCTGGAAATGCTTAGTGCTAGTCATTTTCACTCAAACAAACATGGGAGAGTAACTTTTCATTAGAGGTAAGTATCGACAAGTAGGGGAGAGAGGAGCTTCAATTTCTGGAATTTAACTTATGGAGCTAAAATCGCTAGTCCTTTTACTTGGGAGGAGTGGTTTTCCTTTGACTTGCAGGATATTCTACAGTTGACTCGGAAGTCCTTTTTCTTCAGAAAAAGGACTGTTTTTCCTTTGACTTGCAGGATATTCTACAGTTGACTCGGAAGTCATACACTGAAACAATATAAGCTTCCAGAAATTGTTTTCCGGGGTCATTTCCTGTAAAAAATAAATAGAACCTTAGTCTCCTTTCATTTCATAGAGTTGGCTTCCAAGAAAACTATTTCCAGCTTTCTGGTGTATGTCAGTAGTAGGGAAATTCAACAGAAAATTAGTCATTCTCTTTAGAAAAATGATGGACACATGTGATATTTTCAAGTCACATCTTTTAAGCTCCTCTTTGTTCTAATTTCCTCTTTTAAAAGTTATTTTTTCAGTCAAGGTTATGTGCTTTTGTATGCAGCTGACTTTCTGGTTGATACAATTATATTACATTATCTTTTCATTAACTGGAGGTTTGTTGTTTTAATTGAGCAGCTCACTCCGACATGAATGTAGTTACAATACTTGTAGGCAACAAGTCTGATCTCAAAGATGCCAGGGAGGTTACCACAGCCGAAGGCAAGACCTTGGCAGAGGCACAGGGTTTATTTTTCATGGAAACTTCAGCGCTCGATTCCTCCAATGTATCTGCTGCATTTCAAACGGTTATCAAAGAAATTTATAACATCTTGAGCCGGAAAGTTATGCAATCGCAAGAGCTCAAGAAACACGATCCTACATGGGCGGGGAGCGGGAAAACTGTTGTTTTGGAATCTGATGTGAACCTAGAACCAGCAGAAGGCGAACCCAAAAAAGCTGGGTGCTGTTCTTCGTAGAGTATTATGGATATTGTAGATGGAGAGAGAAGAAAAATAAGGTACGAAAAAGAAAGTGACCTTATTTCCATTTTAGGTGATGGTTCTTTGATAACCTAAAATTGTGACTAGTAGATGTTTCGATATTTCTTCTTGCCCAAGTAATTGTTTTTTACTGTTGGAACGGTGATTCGAACAGTTTTTATCTTTTTTTTTTTTTAATTTTTTAATTTTTTCTGGGCTATAGATGAAATTGTATTAGAAGTTGTAAATTACCCGAAGATAAGGATTTTTGTTATAATGCTGAGTACTTGACAGATATTTTCTTTTCTTACCCCCCACAAAAACAATTTCCCCCTTCTTCCAAATACACTTCAATGCCATTTATGCATGTTTGAGAAAACACCAAACTTGAAAAAACCCTAACCCTGCTTTCCAAATCCTTCAACATCGGGTTGAAAATTAAATATGGAGCAAACACAAGTATGATTGAAGTGATAAGTATCTCTTATCGTTTTATGTTTAAAATTAGAATAGTGTAACCATTGTTTTTTTGTTAAAATATTTGCCCATCAATGAAAGAGCATTTAGCTAAATCTTTGTCCCTGGTTGGTGGAGCAAAAAGAGTTTAGATCTCTTGTGCCACAAAGTGTACTGTCTTCATGTACCACCAAGCACATTTGAACATGAGTCGTGGGTTATCCATGAGATATAAAGCTTGGTAGTACATGAAGGGGTATACTTTATGATACAAGAGATCTCGACTCGAACAAATAGTTGAATGTTCGGTCACAATTGGTGGAACATTGGTTTTGGTGGTATATACTAATTTACATACCGTTCCACCTACACTAGTGGAACATTATCAGAAATATTATGTCGGATCGGTCGGTATTGATTGAACATTTCAATGATAGTTCCCCCAGAACATTTCAAGGATTGTTCCACCATTCACGACCAAACATTTCAAGGGTTTGCTTCAGCCGCTTGGAGTTTTGATGATTTATAGTCAATTGTACCCATTTGAGGGCATGTTGAATTATACTCATGGCATCATACATCATCATATCAAGATTGATCATAAGTTACACTACCCCTCTTAATTTTGCTTCATTGTACACGAAGGTCACGTAATCAAACTTGATTCTTATTTGTTCTAGGACTTGAACCTGAAAGAATGTATTATTACAAATGTGGAGATAGTTCTTTACCGGCTATGTGTGAAGAGCGTGCTTTTGAAAACTACCATTGCCTAGTCCCGACACTTGTCCACGTCGAATAGCAGTCGTTGGAAACTTGTGTGTAAGAACTTCAAATTACGTAAGAGCAAAATAGGAAAACAAGGGGTATATTTAGTGTTTTTGAAGATATTAAATTCTTAGAGGGTAGACTTAGCAAGGGGGATTTTTTTGGAGTTCCCCCCAATATTATTGTTGCCGTGGTGGTGGTCCTGGTTAGGGGTGGAATCGGGACGGGACCCGTCCCGATACCCCTCATCCCAATCTCGTCCCGATAAAATTTGGGATTTAAATTTTCTTCCCGATCCCATTCCCGATAAATGTCGGGACCCAACGAATCGGGATCCCGACAGTTCGGAAGATAAAAATCCCGTAATCTTGACTATAATATTTATGAACAATATTTTCTGACTAAAATATTTTTAAAATATCTCCATCATGATTTAGATTTGAGACGGTATATTTATAAGTATATTTAAATATTTATTTAATGGTGAGTGTTGCTGAATCTGTCATTATGAATAAAAGGCATCATTCACTCTCGCAGGAGAATTCACTCGCTGGAGAGGACCTACACTAAGTGCAGAAACGTGATAGACAAAAAAAACCTACAACATTGTGAAAATAAATTTAACAAACATCATTAAGTAATTATACCAAACACAAAATAGACAATGCTTAACACTCACAATATTTATAAAAAAAAATAAAAATAAAAAATAAAAAAAATTAATTTAAAAAATAGTCGGGATTCGGGAATCCCAACGGGATTGGTAGTCGGGACGAGTCGGGAATCCCGACGGGATTGATAATTATCCCGAATATTGTCCCGAAATAAGTCGGGACGGAAAAAATCCCGACAAAATCGGGATCGAGATTTGTTGGGATCGGGAAATGTTGGGATGAGATCGGGTCGGGCGTTGGGACGGGTCGGGAAAAACGGGAATTTTGCCAGCCCTAGTCCTGGTGGGTCAAGGTACAAAACACCACCTTCAATTTCTAAAATTTCCACTTGGCCCCCTCTATATTTGTCATTCTCATTTGTAGTTGAAACTTGAAACTACCTAAAATACTTCAAAGTTTTAATGAGACTACTTATACTTCCAATATTCACATTGGTCCCTACAAAGGTTTTAATTAGCCAACTCGAATCTCGTTAAAATTAGTTTGGGTTGAGGCTCGAAGGATGACTAGAGGCAAGTAACATGTGGTCCAGCATGGTGAACTAGTATCACGAGTTGAGTTCACCTGTTAATTCAACTCATTTTGAGAAGATGAAGTCGAGCGGACGAGGTTTGTGGCCTGGTCACCGATCACAATGCCCATTGTAGCTTAGTTCATGGTTGACGCATGAAAAATACACATGTAAAACATTTGATTTACCCCATCAAAGAGGGAACAGTAATGACCTACTATCATTTACTTGACAAATATTGAAAATGATTGAAAGCTTCCACAAACCCTATCTCTCTATAATAGAAACTTGGATAAGTGTTAAAGTAGGCCACCCATTTGAGCAATCTTGCTGATTCGTTTCTATTCAATCCAAGCCATAAATGGACATGGCCAAGGCCAAATTTTCCAATTTATGCTCCTCACTCCTCACCACTTGTTAATAATAAGGGCATAACTTTTAGATGAAGTCGTTGAAATTTCGTACCACGAGAGTAAATGAACGTCTTATATCAACCAAATATAAAAAAAGAAAATATATAATTATATTTACGCTTTATTCAATTCTTACTCTTGTCGTATTTGCAAGATAATTTTGACAACTAGTCAAAGTTCTACATTTTGTTTGTTACACGATTTAAAAAAATAATAATACTATGTGTTTGTTTGGTGGAGCGTTTTGACCAAAAAATGTAGCGTTTTCTCTTTTAAAGTATTTAAATACAACGTTTTAAAACTATGATGCATTTACAACTACTCTGTTTATGAAAATAACGTTTTGAAATAGTTTCTCAAGCATGTTTATAAGAAAAAAGTGTTTTAAAAACGTTGCGATTTAAAAACGATGCGTTTTGAAAAAACAATGTTTTTAAAATATTACACTAAACGAGACCTATATAAGTCTTTCGACGTTTAATATATTCGGAGAAATTTACGAATATAAGAATTTTCTACGAGTCAAAGAAACATTAATCATTAATGTTTAGCAAAGAAAACAACTTATAAATAAAAAAAAAAAAAAAGAAACATTAATCATTTAGCAAAGAAAACAACTTATAAATTTGAGTTTGGTTGGTCTTTTCCAAAAACAGAAAAACTTGCTATCTCGCCCACTTTTATCTCTTCTTCCGTCTATCAAAAACTATTCTCATCCTTGTTTCGACTCTTGTGGCAATTATTTCACCAAACACGAGAAACTAAAACAATTTTGCCTAAAAATCATCTTCCTGAAAATGACATTCCGCAGGATATTTTTGGTGAAATCGTAACCGAAATTAAAACTTGTGTAAGATGTTCTTACAGATATTGTTTGTAAGACGGATCTTTTTACCTAACTCATCGTGTATTAGTTGGTTGAACTGTGAGAGAACGAGGACTTCGTCTTACGAATTAAAATCCATAAGAGCAGCTCCATTGTATGATTCTTCACCAATTCTTTGGTGAAGAATTCACACAACCCACCCACTGTATGATTCTTGGTGAAGAATTGGGAGGAGAGAGAAGATTGAATTCCTCACCAAGAACCAAAAATTATTGCAAGAATTCCAGCCGCACATCACTCAAGTGACGTGCACCTCCCACTCAAATACGGCGCGTGTACGACACGCGCTCAAAAGGCGCGTCTAAGCCAAAAGTCGGTGGGTCCTGGCTGCTCCACTAACTTAAAAAAAAACGTTTTTAAAATTTTAAAAAAAACTTACCGTTTTGACCGATCGTTTTTTCTTTAAAAAAATCAATTTTTTTAAAAGCAAATTAATAGATAATTTATTAACTAAATTATAAATTATAAAATTTAAAAATAATAATGTAATTTATTATTTTTAAATTAATTTTTGTCTTAATTTATAAATTAATTATTTATAAGAAATATTTAAATATGAAATATATTAAATAACGTGAAATAAATTTATTTGTTGAGAAGTATAAAAATAAGAATGAAATGTAAAGTTAATGAGGTGGCAGTGGGACCCAGTTAAAAATATGTTAAGAATCGTATACAATGGGAAGATAAATTCTTAAGCAGAGAAAAAAAGAAAAATGTGTAGGTGACAGTGGGACCCAACTAAAAATTTGTGGGAAGAATTTAAACAATGGAGACACTCTAAGACTATCTTACATTAGAGTTACTCCAAAACATTTGCACCTTTAGTTTATGATCTATCTATTTCATTATTCCAACCTCAAATGTCTTCGCCCCTCCACCTTCAAAAGTCATTTTCTTTCGATCATTTCCTAAAACATAGCAATGACTTAGAATTATATAAAGAAGTCTTTGAACAATTCTAAAGTGGGGTCAACCACAAGCTCAGAGAAAATTGATTTTCAATAGATCAACGTTCAAGTAAACCCTAGAAAGAAGGAGTCCAGATCTCCTGTACCACTTGTGTGTACCACTAGTGTATTATTTTCCATCTCAACCATTGATTGAAATGCAATGATTGGGTGCAATGGTGGAAATGAAAAGTGGTACACCAGTGGTATAGAAGATCTGAACTCAGAAAGAAGTCTCGAGTTGGATCATTTGCTTCCTCATTACCAAAATAATCATTAAAAGAGAAAGAAGATGGAAAATGAATCAGTAATTGCTAACTTATTCAATAGGGATCCCAATTGAGTATCCCACATAGTTTTTTCACACTAGTAATCAACCCAACATTCCATACAGTCTATCAATAACAAAACCCATTGAAGGGAAGAAAGATCAAATCAACATACCTATGAAGAACCAGCCTCGCCGGACGTTACAAAAAAACAAAAACAAAAACAAAAAAAGGAATGAAGAAAATTTATGTTTTTCTTTTTCATTTTTCTTGAAGTATCTTCTCATGTCACCAGAGATGTATGATACAGTAATTTCTGAGTATATCCCGCAAATCGGAGTTTACATCTCACTTAAAAATCCCAAATAAGAAAGCCTATAGTGAAAAACTCAAGCTCAAACCTTACACCAAATTCCTGGTAACCTGCTTCCCCTTAATGTGTTCTATAAAAACAGGTGCTCCAATTAGCTCTAATCAAATGTACGCCTAAACTGAAACATTCTCGTCGAGTCGAGGGAGTATACGTAATTCACAGTTCTCCGTTGTTTTAGTCCATCGGAAACTTTTCCACCTCTCCTTACAATAAATAGTCTTCCTAGGCAGCAATTCCTGCATCAAATGTACATCAAATCACAATATGAGTACCATACTAAAAAAAACAAAAACGCTAGGTTTATCGCTAATTCTACCACTATTGCTACAACTAAGCTTCGGTGAATGTCTAATGTGTTTTAGTGAAATACAACTTTGCCCTTCACTAAGGCTTAGTTGTAGCAATAGTGGTAAACCTAACATTGTTGTAACAAAAATTGCAAAAGACATGTTGAGATAGTATAAACTAGTAGTCTAGTAACTCTCCAAAAAAATCTCTATTCTAAATATTGATATGTTATGTATTTTCATTTGAAGCCCATGTGCAAATGGGATCCACAATTAAAGCAGTAATGAAAACAAGGGTATAATAGTAAAAGTAACTTCCTAAATATGAAAGATTAGAGTAGGGGTGCAAGTGGTTCGGTTTATGCCAAAACCACAAACCGAACCGCAACCTATTGGTTCCAAAATTCTCAAACCGAACCACTCGGTTTTGTTTGGTTTGGTTCGGTTTTGTGGTTTATAAAAAATATTTTTAATCAAATTAACCAACATTTAAAATAACAATAAAAATAAGATTTTAATTTGGAATTAACATCAAAATTAGGAAATAACCTACTAACAACAAATTATCATAAGGAAAACAATACAAATTCTAAAATAAACACAAACAATAGAAGAAATAATAGTTCTCCAACAATCAAGATTTTGTTTGGTTTAGTATGTCTCTCTATATATATATTATGACTAAATCAAAGGCATATATAAGATCATCCAAATGTTCAAAATAGTTAATAAATGTAATATAATATATATTATATAATAAATAAATAAAAATATATAGGTTGGTTTGATTCGATACCAAAAATCGTGAATCGAACCGAACCGGGCGGTTTTCCAATTTTTAAAACCGAAACCGAATAGTCTTCGTTGGTTTGGTTCGGTTCGGTTCGGTGGTTCCGATTTACACCCCTAGATTAGAGTGCACACTTTAAAAAAAAAATAGACAAAAAAGAAAAGATTCGACTCTTTTTTAGGAAAACAAGAAGTATCTTGTAACAAAAGAAAGAAATAGAGAATGAGAAGGAGACAAAAATGATGAATATGTCGGAGTCGTAAATGAGTAATAAATACATAAACCGTGTCTGGGAAAACATTTTAGGTATGTCCATTGCAACGGCAACTCTTACAACCACTAATCTAACGTATTATGATCTCTCTCTCTCAGCCATCATGGTGGGCCACCCATCATGGGGTGGAGGCTGGTGGGTGGTCCGGCCATCATGGGGTGGGGCGCAGGTTTTTGGGTTGGCTATGTTTTTTTTTAGATCTTCAAACAATTCAAAATAAAATAGGTGGCAAAAGGGTTAAGTTTCTTTTCCACGTGCTTAATTTAGCACCCCCTATATATATATATATACACAGGTCTGCGGTATAGGTCTCAGACCATCTCAAGTGATTTCTCCCATTTTATCTCCTAATGGGGCATTTCCTATCTCATGAAAGTGCTCCATATTGAATTCCATCTTTTCTAGTTTTACCATACATCCATCTTTGAATAGTAATTTTAGTTAAACTTGTTTAATTAACATGTTTCTAAGTTGCCAAACAATGAACATCGTGTTCCAAGCCATTAGTATTAGTATTATAATTATATTATTATTATCTTATTATATTTATTATTATATTTATTACTACTGTTGTTGTTGTTTATCATTAAAACTGCCACCATCGTCTTGTCGACAAGTATATGAGAGACAAAGAAATATCCGTAAAGCAAGATTTTAGAGTTATGAGCCATCAACCAATTTGTGTGTGGTTTGACTGAGTTAACTTTGCTGAACCAAAATTCCAACTTAAAATTAATTTTTGCATGCAAAAGAGTATAAAAGAAGTGAAAACAAAGGTAATTCATAATCACTAGCAGAAAGAATGAGATATCAGGGAAGGAAAAGAGAAGAAAAATTTACCTCTATTAGATCTATTCGCAACACTATAACCAACATAACCAACTGAGTTCTTTGGCATACCATCAGAAGCTCCATTTCCAAGACCATAGCCAAACAAGCCAGAGGCCTCAAGTGAGGTGTCGGGAGATGATGATCTCCAGCTGGGGTCTGCATAAAATGAACCACCACCATAGAAATTACCAAAATCCCCATCACGAACATCATTTGTTGCAGCAAACGATGGTGCTGGAGCAACAACACTCCCTCTATTCCTTCCATAACCTCCCCCACCCAACCCATAAGCGTTCTCTCCATTTCCATAGTTAATGTTGCCACTACTAAAGCCAGAATTACTTCCACCAGCATGACCCGAAACAGGAGAGGAACCCCAAATTGCTCCAGCCCCGCCAAATCCACTAACCAATCCGTTTGTCCCATTTCCGGAGCTCACAAATTCATTAGAGTTTGGGGAATTCAAGGCATAATTCAAATTTCCATTTCCCCACATGTTCCGACTTGGTGAATTCAAGAGAGAACCATTCCCACCACTACCCATGCTGTACCCAACCGAACCGCCGTACCGGTTTGAAGTTACATTAGGTATAGGGTTCAATCCACGCGCATACGCAAGATTAGAACTAAAATTTGCATTTCCACCATAGTTAGTAGGTTCAGAAGTCGGTCCCATATTGTAACCAGATGGACTAAACGGGGGATATCCAGTCCGACCAACAGTAACCGGACTAAATCTACCATCCATTCTGACTCCATAGCCTCCAACTGAGCTTGGGCTATATCCCTGAGTGTAAGCATTAAGGAAACTACTAACCCTACTCAAACCATTGTTATATCCACTTAACGGGCTCCTATTGGGCCCCGGAGATAACTCCTTGGGAACCGCACGCTTGACTTCCACCATTTTACCATTGAGTTCATGAAAGGTTCTGAGCAACACTTTGTCGACAGCTTCCTCTGTATCGTAAGTGATGAATCCAAAACCTCGAGGTCTTTGAGTGTTATGGTCATACATCACAACCACATCTGTGATTATCCCAAACTGATCAAAGTAGTTCTTGAAATCATTCTCTGTGACTGTGGATGCTAAACCTCCCACAAATATCTTTTTGGTGCGAGCGGGCCCTGGCGATCCCTGAATGCTACCATTGCTCCTATTTAGAATTTGTTGATCATCTCTTGGAACAGCCTTCTTTGCCTCTACCTTTGAAAGTAAATGTAAAAGAAGTTTGAGTCAATTTCAAATTTAGAGTACAAAATCAACAGCGGTATATTTCAAAGCTCTTCTATACCTCTCATGTTCCTTGCTTGAAAGATACATATATATATATATATAAATTGCTTTCATGTTTAAACATAAGGATAACATTAGAGTTTCCCTCCTCTCATATGATTGATGCTCGGTTAGTCCTATATTTCATCTTCTCTTCAACATACTCGACCCAGCAGTCTCAGCCTTCGTCCCAATTACTTAGGTCTGGCTACATGAATCCTTTTCTAACACCTGTTTGGTCCAATGCAAGATCAACAAACAAACCAAACTCACCCATATCCTTCTTTATTATTGTTGTCCATGTTTGTTTTCGTTTTCCCCCAACTCTTGTCTAATTACTTTCAGCAAATCATGAGTGTAGTCTACATTTATGAGGCAATATGCTGCCTATTGCTAGTTTGCTACTTACAGAACTCAGATTCCAATAATAAAAAAATAATTTAAAAAAATGCAAAAAAAATTAATAGTATCCATTACCTGGACTAATGATGCTTAATTGTCTCAGGATCCTATATCTTGATTTTCAAACAAAGAACTCGTGAGAATCTTAACACCATTCATTCATTCATTCAAGATGTTACCAAGCCAAAGGTTTGCACAGTTCCTATGTTTTTCATGAATGCTCTCTATTTTTCTTGTAACCAATTTAGATGCCTAAGATGATTTGGGCATATAGTCATATACAGCATAGACCACTACATGTACTAGTTAGAATGTGTGTCAAAATCAACAATCATAATAGAGGTAAGGAAGACCAAACTAAAATGAACATGAACAATTTAGAACTGGATTCATTCTTCAAAATATGAGTTAGCAGGGACCTGTGGGATGATTGACGACTTGCTTTGGACAACATAATGGCCAAAAACTAATCATGTGGCCAATGCAATAGGAGCAGAGTCTGAGTTTACTTGAGTTACCCCACGTAGCTGCCTTTTTTTTTCCCACTAATTTCCGGTATAACATTTCTTATTACCCGAAAAAATGGCCTTAGCTAAAGGCGTATTAGATTGCGATTGGACCAATTCATCAATGGCATCCCACCATTAATAAACTTACCTTGCGATATATTTCCTAACATATTTTAGATCTTAATAAACTCAATGACTTAAATGTACACATGCGTATGAAATGCCATCATCTACTCATTCTACAAGATATACCTCAAATGAAAGAGTAGTAAATCAAATTCCTTTGTCAAAGTATTATCACATACGATTTAATCTCTAATGCCTCAATTATCATAAGGGAAGGACGACTGATATAAACAAAAAGTATTCAAACTAAGGAACTTACAGTTCTACCATCTATCATGTGCTTGTCCTTGACAACTCTTTCAGCAACAGCAGGGTCAGAAAAAACAACAAAGCCAAACCCACGGGCACGACCTGTGGTTCGATCCTTCATTATCACAGCTTCCACTATGTCACCAAAAGTTTGGAAATACTCTCGTAGGCGGTCTTCATTGGTGTCCCAAGAAATCCCACCAATGAACAACTTGCCGGGTTCCATTTCCATTCTGCAAAACCCATCAATCATTCCATCACTCAATTTCGTAAAACAACCCAAACAAATGAATCCACTAAAGCAGATAAACTTCACTAAATTACAGTACCCTTTACGTAATCGAACCAAACCAATAACTCCAACTACAAAGCATCAAAACACAGATCTAATCACTACCGTATAGTTTGATAATAACAAATCCTTACAGAACCCAATTCCCGACTTCAATATAATTCAGAAAAAATGCAATTTCTTCATTCAACAATCAAAATCCATACGTAAAAAACATCATAATGTAGATTAAGTAAAAAACAATCAATTTTTGATCACCACAATTTAAAGATTCTTACAATCAAATACAGATATTGGTATTATTGGATTCAATGAAAAAATCTTCATCAGATCTTCTACGGATCAATACTAGATCAACCCACAATTCACAATGAAGATATCGATTTGAGTAAAATTAAACCCAAAAAAAAAAATCAAATTTACCAGTTAAAAAAGACAACCCAGATGAAAAATGGATACAATCTAAGATCTGGTTGGAGGCATAAGAAGAACAGAGGGCGAGAGGCGCCCTCCCCTCTTTTCTGGGTTTCTTCTTTGTTTTTGTTCTTTTCAATTCACTGTTTGGTTCAATTTGCAAAATCTGTATATAATTGTAATGCCTTTGTATTAGATGAATAGAGATAGAAATTTCGCGAGAGAGAGAGAGAGAGAGAGAAACTAGTGATGGTGAGAAGGATTTACATGTGAAATGGGTAATAGTCGATGTATATATATGTTATATATATAACAAAATACATATATAATTAAATAAATAAATATATATATATATATATAGAGAGAGAGAGAGAGAGAGAGAGAGAGCTCTGGCTTTGGCTATCCTCTCGTGTAAGAAAATGTAGAAGGACGGACGATTTTTTTATTTTTATATTCCTTAAATGTGTATCTTTTTTGACAGTATTTACTACTTCTTAAATTTTATTTGAGAAAGTATTACACGTCTCCTACAGTAATCTAATTTATGTAATCTAAATTAGATATGTAATTAGGTCTCTCGTTTGGTGTAGCGTTTTGGAAAAACAACTTTTTCAAAATGTAACATTTTTAAAACGCAACGTTTTCAAAACACAATATTTTTCTTATAAATATGTTTGGAAATGATTTCAAAACGTTATTTTCATAAACAAAATAATTGTAAAATATGACGCAACGTTCTAAAATCTTCATTTTCCGGCCCATATCAACATTTTCCATTGTTCAAAAATTTGTTAATTTAGTTATTTGCATGTCTAGGATAGAATTATGAACAACATTCTCAGTCCAAACTTGAACAAAATCTCTATGCTACCAAATAAGTTAGTTTTATGCTCAAGTAACAACAGTGATTCTATTTCTATCGCACAAAAAGAGCATGCATCGCTAGTATAGTCCTAGGTTATTGCCCGAACAATAATTAAGTAACGACCACTCCATGATCCAAACTCTCTAAAATCTAAATAAGAATCGTCACAATAAATTGGTCCTCATATGAAAATGTTGTTAAGGCTGCACAAAATTGTCCCTCGGGGCATAGTCGAGTGGTAAAAGGAGGGGACATAAGATTCTGGAGGCATACAGCGTGGGTTCGATATTTGGTGGAAGCAATTTGCTTTCTTCTGATGTTGGATCTTGTATGTGTTATTAGTTGACATGTTCTCAAACCCTGTATCATTTCGGGCACATCCCAAGATTTTCCTGGTAGTAGCAATGAGGGACCGGAACTACTACCCCAGGATTCAACCTAGTTAAAAAAAAAAGAAGGCTACACAAAATTAGTCGTTTTAGAAATGATTTTAACTCACGAGACTAAGAGTAAAAGCTCTCATTCAATTCCCTTTTGAAAGCCATGTATTCTTCTCTCTCTCTCTCTCCCTAGCACATGCATAAAAAGCATATGAGATTGTTGTGACTTTTAAGTTATTTGATCTTGTTTTTGTTGTTTTAAGCTAGAGATTAAGGTGTGGTGAATAATTATGGATAATGAAGCAAGCAAGATGAAAAAGAAAGAGAAAGAAGGGATAGACTTTAAAAAAAAAACAAAAACAAAATTTTTCGATTACTTGGCTAAAGAATAATTGAAGAAAAATATGATTAAATTTACTATTTTTTTACAAAAAAAAAAAAAAGAACTATTTTGTTTGGATCAAGCAAAAGAAATGTACAAGGATTTAATATAAAAGAGTAAAGAATGATGGATTGTTCTGAAAATAATTAAAGTTCATGGGTAAAAGTTGTACTATTAAGCTTTCACAATACACACTCAAGCTTTATAAACGATGTTTATCAACTTTGACCCGTAAGTATTGTCACATGTCATATAAGGGCCTCGATACTTAAGATAGGACAGTTTCTACATTATTTTAGTTTTAAATAGGAAGTGGCAAATGCAAATAAACAAATAATAATTAAAAGAATACTACTTTATTAAAGAAAAGTAAAAAAAAATCCAATTTGGGCAATTAAAACAATCATGAAAATCATTTGTGAGGTTTTTAGCAAATTTCTTAAAAAGGGGGTATTATAGTAAGAGAAATGAATTAATCTTCACACACCACCAATACCTACCATATATATAGGAAAGATGGTTGTGCTTTACAACTAAGGTGACTTGCAAAGTATGCACAGCATATACTTGGTAATGTGTCTATGTTTTAACTTTGGGGATTAAGATTAGTCCACCAACCTACCTTTTTTACATAGAAAATCATATAGTAGGGTTTCTTTCGTAAAATACTAAGTTTACCACCAGGATTACCACTATGGTGACAACTTTGTCTTGAAGGCAAAGTACATGTGAGGTGCATGTGCATCTTCAAGGCATAGTTGTCACCATAGTGGTAATCCTGGTGGTAAACCTAGCAAAGTTGGTTTCTTTCTATGTCATTTGTGAGATCTAAGCAAATGCACTTTGCAATTGCTAATAAATTTTGAAAATACTACATTTGTCCCAAAATAAATTATGTTGTCTCAAAATAAACGATGTTATAGGATTTTCAAGATAAAAATTGTTCACATTTTGTCAAAATTGTCCTGATTAATTACCCTCTAATTAAAAATCTGTTGTTCATACTTTGAAAAACAGTAGGATTATTTTAAAAGGGATGTTAGGAGAAAAGAGAAAAATAATTATTTAACTCATCAACAATAATTTCACTAAAATAAGGATAAATCAGTCTTTTATAACCATATTTTTAAAACATCATTCATTTTGAAACGAACATGGTATATCATTGACTTTGTGTTCGTGGCTAGTCCTAATTTAGTAAGTACCTTAGGTTTGGATTGAAATAGTCCATTTGTTATTCATTAGTCAAGATTAACACAATCTATAAAGAGAAAATGGAAAATGAAAAATAAGTAATAAATAAAAAACACAAAGTGAAATAAAAATCCATTTATGTTTTCTTTTGCCTAATACTCCCTTCATTCCAAAAAAAAAAAAGTTATGTTTGACCCAACACATAAGTTATAAAAAGATAATTAATTTTATTATAAATATTATAATAATGTGTATTTTGTCCATCATTTAAAATGATGATCAAAGCAAAGATAAAAGAGTAAATATAACTTCCAAAAAAGAAAAATAAATAGAAAGTAGACGTTTTAAGGGATGGGGGAGTATGAGTACGAGTCTATAATTCATCCTCTATGAAAAATCTCAAAAGCTATTATAGAGGTGCATCGTGCATCTCTCGTGGGCATACCCACTTTCAGAAAATAAGTTTGTTGATTGTACGTTTTCATCTTTATATCTAGTTACGAAACAATAAATATATATTAAATTGATAACAAGTAAGTATCGTAGTAAGACTTAAATAAATGAGGCTTGATTTGTATATAAAGTAGGAATAAGAATAAACGAATCGACCAATATTAAAAAGATGATTCCTTTACATAGCCAACCCCTTGAACTAGTCCATGTATATTAAATTTTAATAAATGGGTTGCCTAGCCTAGCTAGCTTTGTCATTTTTTTCTATGAATAAATCAACAACTTGCTTAATGGGGAGGCAAGGGATGAACCATAAATAAAATACTAAATTATTCTCGATGAAAATCTTTGTTGTGCAATTGGGGGTGCTTTTGGTAAATAACATTAAATTAAGGGGGCAAGACTGCAAAGATAAGAGTATGATTAATGGATTAACTATTTCACCATGAAAAGCCCACTTTTTAGTCTTTGAATTGAATGAATATAGTATTTGAAATAAAGTGTGGGGGGGGGAGGGGGGGGATGTGTGATGGACAGAAAGGATTGCTTGGGTACCCACTCATCTACAACAATGGAACAGGTAAACTCATCAACCATTTATACAAATTGATCCTACTTAATTGTAAAGCCACCTCCCAACAACCATTTCTATAAAGACTTTATTTTTAAATTTTTTTTTTAAATTTGGTAAGATGGCTTGAGACAAATTACACACTTCCACTTAATTTACCTCATCGGGAAGTCAATGGTTGAATACTGATCACAAAAATTGAACTTAAGCAATTGCTAGGGTGTAAGTGGTTCGGTTTGGTTTGATTTATGTCAAAACTACAAACCGAACTGCCTCCTAGTGGTTTCAAAAATCTCAAATCGAACCGAGCCGAATCACTCGGTTTGGTTTGGTTTAGTTCGGTTTTGTGGTTTATATAAATTATTTTTAATGAAATTAACCAACGTTAAAAATAACAATAAAAATACGATTTTAATTTGGAATTAACATCAAAATTAGGAAATAACCTACTAACAACAAATTATCATAAATAAAACAATACAAATTCTAAAATAAACACAAACAATGGAAGAAATAATAGTTTCCAACGATCAATATTTTGTTTGGTTTGGTATTAGTGTGTGTGTGTGTGTATATATATATATATATTATGAATAAATCAAAGGTTCAAAATATTTGATAAATGTAATATAATATATATTATATAATAAATAAATAAAAATATATAGGGTGGTTTGGTTCAGTTCGGTTTGGTTTGGTTCGATACCAAAAACCGTGAATCGAACCGAACCGAGTGGTTTTCAATTTTTGAAACCGAAACCGAACCGTCTTCGACCAAAATCGAACCAAACCGACTGGTTTGGTTTGGTTTGGTTTCGGTGGTTCCGATTTATACCCATAACAACTACTTTGTAAAATAAACTCAACCAGCCACTGCTCGAACTTAACTTTGTGAATATCACAACTCAAGTTTATGAGGTATTGCCTTATTCAAGGTGTGACATGCATATTTAAGTTACACAATTGAGTGTTTCTTTTTATTTTTTGGTTAGCTTCTTAAAAATATGGGTAGCTCTTCTATAAGATAGTTTTACAGATCTTAATTTATAAAATGAAACAACATTATCTCACAGCTCAACCCACAAATATACGATTGGTTGGATAAGAAAGATCTGTCTTACAAAAATAATCAATAACACTAGCTTACCTAAGTTTTTACTTATAAACATAATACTTATATGAATTTGAAAATCAAAAGTATAATTGATAGGCATGTCAACCCTTTAATCTATAAGGTCACATGCCATCCAATATAGGAAGTAGCTAGTATAACCTAATCCAATCCATTGAGATCGAGAACGTGGATGGATCGGTACCTTATATATATATATATATATAATTGGACAACATGTTTAGTTCAATGATTAATACATAATACTAATGCCATTTAATTTTCTCCATCTTACTAGATTGTTACTCATTCCAACACACATTACTTTTTCTTTTCCCTTTTTTATATGATTAACACTTCGCAAAAAATATCTTGATTAGTTAACTTAAAATACGTAAGTTTTCAAGGAATTTTTTTTTCAAATATGTATTTATTTAATGTAATACTTAAAAATAAAGTGGATATAAAAAAATTATGGTGAAATTAGGTTCTCCCCGTACATGATACATCGATATATATCAATTTTGATAAATTAACATAATCAAATTAGAGTTGGTTTGACCGTGTCTCGCTTCATACTAAATATTCCAATAAACTCAATAATTATTATTCCTATGTTTCATAGAACTACAAGAGTTATACCAATAAGGAGCATGATAAAGTTGTACCATTGCTAGGATTACAACCAATGTTATCACTATAGTGATAATTATGTTTTGAAATGGCACATGAACCTCACATGTATTTTATCTTCAAGATAAAGTTGTCACCAGAGTGGTAACACTGATGGTAACGATATCATTATTGTTTGACAAAATCGGGGAAAAGCCGCATCATTCTTTGAGTATTTAACTTTATTTTATTTTTTAGTTAATTGCAATAAAAAATGTTTTTCATGACTCTCTCTACTCCCTATCCCGTTCCAACTCAATTTCTCGCACCCTAACCTTTAAAAAGTTCACGGATTTTTTGGTAATTATCATGTTAGATGATATATATATATATATATATATATATATATATATATATATATATATATATATATAATATATCTTTTTTAATTGGTTTACTTGCAACAAAATAGATTTAATGATGTCAAACACTTATTATTTCTCCATTATATGTTATCCCCCCCACCCTTTTTCTTTTCTGTCAATAGAAACCAGAGAATGGAAATGGGAATGATGACGGAGGAGAGAGAGTGAGATAAAATGACACATTTTAACTAAGCTTTGTTTTTGTTTTCTTAGTTAATTTTGCTCATTAATTAATAGAAATATATGCTCAATTATTTATGGAGTGATTAGTATAGAGTAAAAAATAAAAATCTTTCATTTATTTATTAAATTATAGCATTAAAGTTTGTGAGTACTTTAACACCCCTTCTTTACTCTAAGGCCTCGATTGATACACGAAAATAGAATCAATTCCATGGAATCGATTACTAGTAATGAGATTTTATGAAAAAAGTTAAAAAGATGATTCCTAAAAAGTGTATGGCAAGATAAATAATGTGATTACCAATATAGTACAAAATTCTATTTTATTGTTTGGTTAGTAACAAAACAACTTGAAATGCAATGACAAAATTAGGACAATTGACATAATTACCCCAAAGTAGACAAGTACTTGTTAATGTCTTTCAGAATATAAATTAGACATTAATGTTATTACATCTCTACAAAATATCAAATTGTTCATTGTTTTTCAATTTATGTGAAAATTTTAAATTATCCAACATCAATAAATCAAGAAAATTTTATTAAATTAAAATTAAAAAACAAACTAATGTTATAATGAAACTAGTTTAAATAAAAATAGCTTAAAGATTTGAAATACTTTGAGAAAAGTACATGTTGCTACTTAGCTAAAATAATTATTATCTTATTCTCCTATATAGTACCAAGCATGTTAATCACCCATATTCTTTTTTTAATCATATATTTTAATTGCTCGAATTGAATAATCATTCATAATAGGAATATTTTAAGGCGAACAACAAACTAGTGTTCCAAATTGATCTCAGCAAATTTGAGACTAAGAGGAAGGATTAAAATTAGAGTCCTGAGAGAGAGAGCTCAAGAAGGTAGGATGTTGGAAGCAAATTATTGGAATTAAGTGTCTAGACTTCATCATTTCCTAGTACAACCTTCATAGAACACTTATAGAACTCACCAAGGTGGTCATTTTAAGCTTGGAATTATCAACTTATATTGGTGGTTTTGATCTTCAAGAGTTAAGTGGATGCTCTCTTATGTATGTTCATGGTGTGTGTATGAAAAGATGATGATGTGAAAGTGAATTGTGTGCTTTAACATGTGTTAAGTGTAGAGTTGTCAAAACGGGCAAACGGGGTGGGTTTGCCCAGGCCTGAAAAGCCCGCCATTGGAAGGGTCGGGCCGGGAAAGTCCGCAAACTTGACGGTCCCTGAAACCTTTGGCCCAATCCGCCCCCCGTAGGGCCGCGGGCAAAACGGGCATGCCCGCAAGATTTGAGCAATGGACAAATATCTGGATCTACATTAAAATGCAAATAGCCAAATACAAATTCAAAAATTTGAAATCCAAACAGAGAATTAAAGAGAAATGAAACATCAATCTCATTAAAACTAGTATTAGATTATTGAACATAAAAATGGAGGTCAAAATTAAATTATTCAACAATTGCAAGCCATAAATTTTATTCCATGACACGATTGGGTGAGGAACTGCTACGAAGACTCCAATCTAAACCAAGACCATAATTATTCCCAGGCAAGATTGGGCCAGACCCAATATTGAACATAAAAATGCTCGTTGACACCATGCTCGTTGTCAATCTCCATTTATACTAGATAGTAGATACCTTCAATCAAATTTTACCACGCAATAGATGGGTTCTACATGCCTGGATTTCTTGGTTGGCATGCTCGTTGACACCATTTGCGAACGATGAACCAAAATCTCCATGTTGTCGACATTCGCCTTCATCTCTTGAAAGGGAGCGTTGACGAAGATAACTCAACGTGTATGAATTGTCGTTGTGACCGAGGGTTTAGAACGAAGATAGATAAATAGAGGATGCTTGTGACTTGTGAGTAATAAGTAGAGAAAGAGAGGCGGTGGCGGAAGAGAGAGTGAGAAGAGAGAGACGACGGGAGATAGCGGTACGAAGAAAGAGAGAGAGAGAGATGATGGGAGAAAGCAGTGAGAACTGAGAAGAGAGAGAGAGAGAGAGAGAAAGAGAGATGATGGCTAGGGGCCTATGGCATAACTGAAAGAAGGGTTTCTTCATCTTGGGTCTTTTATTCTTTAATAATCCTAATGTATTGATCAATGGTCCAGAATTAAAGTAAAGAGTACTTGCTTCACAAATGTGCGGACTGCCCGCCCCGTAAACTCCCGTAGCCCGTGCGGGCAAAGCCCGAAAATCCCACATCCAAATGGGTATCAAATACATCAACGCAACTCGCCCCTTATAGGTGGCAGGGCAGGCATGATCCCAGACTTTTGCCCTATTTGACAGCTCTAGTAAAGTGTAAGTATGTTTATACTTGTGATTAAATACTTGGTATGCTTGATTTGTATGACTAAGAGGCTGGGTTTTAGTAGCCTTTGGTAGGCTAAGAGATAAGAATTGGTTGGTTGGTGTTTAGGAAGTGGTTGAGCAAGATGGTTAGCTAGAAAGGTAAGAATTAGTCCAACACAGTCTCAGTTTTGAGATGTTTTGTAGAAAATCAATGCACTAAAATAAGCTAAATTTTGGATATGTTTTACTTCTATATGTTAGGTAATCCTCTGTAAATTTTCATTGAACTTCGAGGTCTAGAAGTGTCTCAATTAAGTTAGGAAATAATAATTGTGATTGTAACTTAGAATGATAAAAAATTGAGGAATATAGATCCAAATTGAGTGATTCAAAGTGATAAATTGTAGTTCAAAGTGTCTAGTTTTTGAATATGCAGGATTGATAATATTTGGAGTCTTGATGAATATTTGGTCGATTTTACTAGATTGTATCGTAGGAGCTAATGAGTGGTATATATTTGTTGAACTTTGTCAAGTAATTAATGGTTTGGTTGGTAATTAGGTTTCCACATCATACTGAAAAGTTGTGAAATGGCCTTGTTAGTGGTCCTTGATAAGTTGTGTGATACCAAAGGTTGTATTGGTGTCTTTGAGGCTTTAATAATAAGTTGTGAGTATATGATGAGTTAAAATATCAAACATGGTTGTGTTACTTTGTGTTTGTGGAATAGTTGAAATGGAGATATGATTATGAATCCTATGAATGTGAGAACTTTATGAGTTAAGTGGATTGTGTTTATTAGCTTATGGAACTGATAGTGTGTTTATAGTAGATGGTTGTAGTACTTGAAGACATGATGTCTTCTCTTGTCACTGTATAATAGTTGGTGATTCTGTAAACTCTTAATAGTCTCACTTCGAGACTTGTTATTGTATATAGTTGTGGTTTCGAGTTCTGTTAGTTTTGTTATTTATCTTAATAACAAGAGTTGGTAATTTTAATAACAGTTGATTAGCGTGATTAACAACCGGTAGTTCATGTCCTAGTTTGGGCCAGGTAGGGGTTGGATTCAATCAAATTGCTAGTATTGAAAACATTGTTGTTAACTACAAAGAGTCGCCGCTAAGCAATTAGTTCGGTATTGTCTGAAACTAATTTTCAGACTTAGCAAGTAGGGTTATTTGCTTAAAAAAACAAAAGAAACAGATCGAAAATCTTTCAAACAATTATTTTAACAAATTAAATAAGATGAGAAGAGTTAGAAGGATATAATTATCATTTTACATGGATTCCAACTATTAGGAATCCAAATCTCACCTTCTTTATCAGAATTGTGATTCCATACATTTTAGGAATCAATTCTAAGATTTCAGTAATATATTTCCTTTCCAAATAAAGTTTTGGCAACACCAAACGTTATTCATTCACTTCTGTGGACTTGATTCCATTTTCGTGTACCAATCAATACCTAAATAGACTCCTTTTTATTTATCACAAAAATGCTATCGATTAAAAAAACCATCTTGCCCAAGTAATTTCTAGATTTGGTCCCTAGGGTTTTGGGAAAAGGTCCAAAGGCCTTTCTTCCCCAAATTGGCCGAATAGAAATAGATGCTCAATTATTTATGGAGTGATTAGGATAGAGTAAAAAATAAAAAACTTTCATTTGTTTCTTAAATTATAACATTAAAGTTTGTGAGTGCTTTAACACCCCTCTTTACTTTGAATAAACTCTTTTTTTTAACAAAAAAGTGCTATCGATTAAAAAGACCATTTTGCCCAAGTAATTTCCAAATTTGGTCCTTAGGGTTTTGGGAAAAGGTCCTAAGAGCATCCATAATGGTTCCCTTTATTAACACCCTAAAACCCTTTTTAGGGTTTTTTACCACACTTGAAGCCCATAGTAGACACCCTATCAATCACTCTATACCCAAAAAAAAAAGTTACCGCACCCCTAACTTATTGGGTGAAGAGTAGCGCGCCTCAATTCGTTTTTTTCTTCTCTCTCCCCCGCCCGTCTCCTCCCGTATCATCTCTTCCACATGTTTTCTTCTCTTTTCGTCCCTTTCAACAACACATCGAGAGAAGAGATTTCTACACTAGATCAACAGATCTTTCATTCAATATTTTCAGGTAATTAAAAATCTCAACTTAACTTTCTAGGGTTTTATGGGTATGAGAATTTGGTAAAATTTCAACCCTTCCAATAAGATGAGTTATCTATAGTGAGTGATAGCAATGATGTTTGCTGGTAATTGAAGGAAAACAAAGAGATGTGTGTTTTGCTCTTATATGGTTCTTTTTGGGATTCTAGAGTGCTTAATAAAATAGTCTAGCCTTTTTGTGAGATTGGGGTGTGTCATGTTTGCAGTGTGTCATCTGCCTGTCACATTTTGATGTTGTCCGACTTGTTTATGATTCCATGTACATGTTTGAGCCTGTGACTTGTTTTACTTGGGGTTGGTGGTTTTCTTATCTGCATGTGGAAATTTTTGGAGAAAAGAAACATTAGTTTCAAAATCCACATCCGCTTGAAATACTCCCTCCGTTTTCAACCCTTCCAATAAATTGATTATGATTGTTGATAGCTTAGTTCGTCAATTGATTCCATATTATGGGCTAAAAATCATGTTTGATGCATGTGTTCCATTCATAGATTCTTTCTCTATGATATCTATATTTTTCATAAATATAATTTAATCAGCACGTGTTCGATTCATAGCTAGCTCTGTTTTCTGCTTTCCCTTTAGCCTTCGCATGAGAGGATGGCAGAAAGTTTGATTTAATTAGTAGTATCATAGCATGTATGGCTTAGTTGTTTATGAGATCAGTTCTTAGTAATGCTATGGGATTTTTTTGTAGTAGGTTGAACTTAATCTAAAGGGGGTATAATCTTATGGTAATACATTTCTTCAACAATCCTTCTGTTAACATCATAAACTCCACCACTTCAATACTGTGGACCCATTTCATTCATGTCAATGTTAAAGTTTTATATGGTTGACCTGAGTCCTTTATCATTCAAGGAGAATAATGAACACCCAGACTATTGAAGACTCCATGTGTAATGTTCTGAACTGATTCTCTCTACAACCTTTAAGCATGTTCACTATTGACAAAAACCAAGACAAACTAAGGTGCACCCCAGAGTGCAAAATGCACAAAAATACTACAGGAACAAACATAGCTTGGCAGGATCCAAGACCATTCAAACAAGAACTTTGATAACACTTTAGAGTTCAGACCCCTAGCTCGTCAAAACGCTTAAGCTATTACAGAGAGAGTCTAACAATGAATATCATACTTTAGCAACAACAATGGTCAACTCAAAGCAGTACCTTGTTTTAGTCATGACTCCATCTAAGAACAATAGTGCAACCTGTTTTGGTCTTGCCAAATCCTGGTCCTTATACCAGTTATATTTTTTTTAAACACAAAACATTTTGGATTTATCCAAAAAGAACATGAAGATACATGTTTCTTAGAATAGCCGATGTACATATATATGCTATATTGGTAAAAAAGAACCTATTATTCAACCATTAAAACAAGGACGGAACCAAAATTGTGCTAGCCACTAGCCAGGCTGCTGCTTCCACCGCAACTGAACAGGATACTGTGTTAGGAATTGGGATCATGTCCCATAGTGTGTCAGCAGGTGCAGTATTCAACTAGACTTCTGGCTTGTAGATTCATCATGTACCATATGGAATCAAAGTGTGAAAAGAAAAATGTACATGAACTATACCCAAAGGATGATTTCCATACTAATACCATCTAAGAAACTGGGTTTCATGTTTAATCCAAACAAACAAAAATTCTGTAATTTCATGGGGTGCATTGATCTTTAAACCATCTCTTGTTGTCATTCCTTGAAGGTATCAACAATCCTTCGGCTTTCGGATGAATACTGATTTCAGCTTGTTTAGAAGCACTACGCATTGTTCATGCCAGAGGGGGCATGTTCCATTGCTTCTTGTCTGGAGATGACCAATTTCTCTTTGGCTGGTAGACTCCCATTTGGATTTCAAATAAGCAAGTGAACGCCAAGGAAGGAGAGGCATCGAGTTTTGCTTGAGAGAAAATAATGCAGCTTCCACCATTGTTTGAAGGAACTGCTTGAGTTTGATCATGGAACCCACGTAAACTGGTGGGAGAGAATTTAAGAGTGCATTGTAGAAACTTAGCACTTAACTTATCAAAAAAAAAAAAAAAACAGAAGAAGAAATTAGCATTTGGTCTTAAACGTTGACTCACATGAAAACTGATGAAGATTCATAAAAGATGTGTATGCAGAAGAAGAAACTTAACATTTGGTCTTAAACGTTGATTTCTTTGTCATGTGTGCTAAACTGTTTAGCAGTTTGACAAATTTGTATTACTTTTGACGTGAAGACTATGGGAAATTAATTTATTGAGTGTGATCAATAGCGTGCATCAATTATTTCTGCATATTAACATTGTGTTGGTGTGTACAGGTTCAATGGATCATTTCCGACCACTTAACCAACATAACTTGCCCCCGGTGCAACTCAATATAAACGACTCACCGACGCAAGAAAGCACATTGAACTGGCCACCTGGATTCATTTTCACCCCAACACCAAGCCAACAAGCCCAGGCAGCTCAAGTAGCTCACGATGCATACACATCTTTTATAAGGGAACAAATGCAAACAAGAGACCAGACACCTACCCAACATCTCATATCTAGTACACCACCCCATTCTGCGTACTCTCAACCTCAATTTCCTACATCCCAAACGGAATCAATTTCGACTGAAGCTTCAAATGTGCCACCAAAATTTGCAAATAGAAAAGCACCAAACTGGAAGCATGATGAAGACAAGGCTCTTTGTGAGGCTTGGGTGCAACGTTCAGAGAATCCGATTATCGGTGTTGGTCAGACCAACGATAGTTTGTGGCTTAACATCTTTGAAGATTTTTGTAAAAAAAAAACATGAAACAAGGCGTACAAAAAAAGGATTGGAGAATAGGTGGGCTACAATTCAAGCTGATGTAACGAAATGGAGAGCTATCGTGGGCAGAATCAATAGAAACCATCAAAGCGGTACAAACGTGGCTGATGAGGTTTGTAGTTTTACATTGGGGCCAAAATTAATCTGTTCTTTTTAAGTCGATTTTTTTAGGCCTAACTTTTTTAAAATAGAAAATGATTATATTGAGCCTAGTTTTCATGGGCTATATTCAGTACATATAAGGTAACGTGTCATATGTTATTATAGTTGGGAGCTTGTTATGAAGTATTCAAGAATGACCATGCTCACGATTTTAAATTCTATCATTGCTGGGACATACTTCAACATTCAGCAAAGTGGCACATTTCCGTAGGTGGAAAAAGTAAAAGCCGACCTTCTGAAATAACTAGTGATCAGGTCAACGCAACTCTAGCACCTGCATCCCCTATGCATGACTTTACTGATAATGGTCTTCATGGCTTGCACGACGCCGGTGACTATCCGTCTGCAAGCATTAATCTAGGTGATGACTCTCCCTCACACGTCACACCAACTGGGTCCATTCCAAGTGGTATTCGCTCTGAGCCATTAGAACGACCTTTAGGAAGAAAATCCGCGAAGGAAAAACGTCGTCGCACCGACACCAATGCGTTAGATGAAGCGTCCATACGCAATAACAAGTTGAGTGACCAAGTGTCTGAATGGAGGATCTCCCAAAATGATCAATTTCGGATGATGCAAGAAACTAACAAAGCTCAATTTGAGTCAATGAAAGCAGCCAATGAAGTTCAAGCATTCCATTTGGTGAAGAAGACTAAGCTTGAACAATTACAATCTAGCATTGCAATTGTTCAAGCCATAGGGGATGCTGAGGAAAAAATGCTCAACCGGGCTCCACATCTCTTGACTGCTGAGGTTTTGGATGGTCAGATGGCAAGGTTTAAGAAGTTGAAGGATCTTGAGAGGAAGCATGATGGTATATTACAATCTAGCATTAATGTTTTTATCGTATTACTTCAAATGTTTCTTATGTGTTACTCAAAATTCCTTTTATATTTTTTTTCAGAGATTGAACAGTTGGAGTACTCCTCAGGAGGCAGTGCAACTAGAGTCTAGACAGCTAAACTGTGATGGCATTAATATGGAACCATGTAACCTTGAAAATAGGTTCAATGCTTCATTTGATTCTAGTTAGCAAGGTTGACGGTCTTTCGTGTGAGATTATGATGTTGAGCATAAGCAAGTAGTTCAGAGTTATAGTTTTTAGGAGCCGTTTTAGTTATTTTATTTAGGAATATTATTCTTTTATTTACATTCCTCGTTAACTTAGGTTTATGACTTATTTTTAGCATTTTTCTTATTGGATTTGGATTATTTGCAGCACCCTATATAAAGGGCAAACATACGGTTGTGGAAACAAGAGTTTTTGTTCACATGCACAAATTTTATTATTACACTAACTTTGGCAATTTTTTATTTTTCTTGATTTATTATTTGTTTTTGGGCTATCAACTTGTTTTGTGGCTTTGGTATACTTATTTTGAGGTGTTGAAAATTGTTGCTTGCTCCCACATTTACAAGCAATTCTTAATTGTGGACATGGTGTTGATTCATTCTCAGGATATGTGAAACTTTTAACATGGTTGCACAAAGGTGAATTTTTAATCTTGGCTAGTAATGAGGTAACTTATTTATTACTAATTTTATTGATTGCAAAACTCACATAACAAAAAAAAAAAAATAACTTCACAAATAACATTGAATCTAAGTCAAAACATGCATAATATGGTTGCGTAGTAACTTGGAAATACTCAAAACCTAACTTCATCAACGATTGCCTTGTCTACCAAAATTATTCCAGAGATGGTCGATCAGATCAAGCCTAAGCTGGTTGTTCATACGTTTATCTCGCACCTGGTTTATACGAGAACTAATAAATGCACACAACACAGTTGGATCATGTTGAAGTAATTCATGTGGCACTGTTTCACCCACTACAGGTCTCCATCGTTCAAGATTCATTTGGCGCTCATCTTCGATTATCATGTTATGCAAAATAATGCAACAATACATAATATTGCTTAAAACTTTTTGGTCCCAAAATCTTTCCGGACCCCTGGTAATAGCCCATTTAGCCTGTAAAACCCCAAATGCCCTCTCAACGTCCTTTCTACAAGCCTCCTGTTGCTGTGCAAAATGTTTTTCCTTTTCACTTCGAGGCCGCTTGATAGTCTGGATTAGTGTCGCAAAGTGAGGGTATATGTAATCTGTAAGATAGTATGTCACGTAGTATACATTACCATTTATTTCGTAGGGAGTGTATGGTGTTTGACATTGAATGAATCTGTCGAAGATTGACGATTGATCAAGAACTGATATATCATTGTATGTTCGGTGTACCAAAAACGCATGCCAAATCCAGATCTTGAGATGCTACGGCTTCAAGAATCAAGGTTGGCTTTTCGTGTGGCCGATGACCATGCCATGCCGTGGGGCAGTTGCGCCACTCCCAGTGCATGCAGTCCAATGAACCAATCATGCCTGGGAAACCACGATTCTTATTTTCTTCAATTAGTCGGGCGATGTCGTCTTCATTTGGAGCTCGCAAAAACTGCTCCGAGTACATGCTGACAATTGCCTCGCAAAATAAACGAACAATCTCTATAGCTGTGGTCTTTGCAATGGCAAGGGCTTCATCCTCACGATCAATTGGGCTTCCGTATGCAAGAATTCGCAAAGCAGCCGTCATTTTCTGGATGGATGAGAATCCTTGTTTCCGGTACAGTCATAGCGTTACTTGAAATATGGTTGGGCGATCTCAATGTCTGCCCGAATTATGTGAAACAACTGTAAGCGCATTCTAAATCGACGCCGGAACATACGTGGTGGAAAAATAGGATCATCCGCAAAATAATTTTTGACAAGGTCATCGTGTGCTTTCACACGATCTCTTATATATATTCGCCGATATAGGCAAGGTTTCTTTGGCACATGCTCTCCAGCCTCATCAACAACTTGCATGAGCATATCTAGGTCGCGCATTTGTTGTTGATGGAATGCTTCAAATTGATTGTATATGTGCATATCAAAAGGCCAAAACGGAGGAGTTGCCATGGAGATAATAAAAAAATATGAAAGTTATAAATGAGTATGTATTGAAGTGGTAGAATGGTGTTTATATACAAATATATGTGTATAGAGGTAGTTGAAAGATATGGTGGGAAATCAAAATTCAATGTTATGAAAAAATTACACTTTGGCGGACTTTTTTGGTGAAATTCAAAAAAATTGTGCCAAAATTCAAAGAATCCACTGAAATCTTAAAAAATAGGCGGGTCAATCAAGTCTCCAAATTTTTGGCACAATCAGTCAATCACTAATTCTTTCCCATTTCTCCATTTATTTTTTCAATTAATTTAGTTTATCTTTTCACTATCATTTCCTTTTTTAATTTAAAATTATGGATATTTTGATAATATTAAAAAGTGTGACAAGACTTTATTTAAATAAAAGTAATTGAAATAATCAAAACATATAATATATTTTTTATAAAATGTAAATTTAAAAGTATAAATATTTTATTCTCATTGCGGTAGGAAAATTAAAAAAAAGGATTATATTGGTAGTTAGGTTTGTTAGTTAAGATGTCATTAATTTAAAGGGTAATATAGAGGGTGCTCATTGGAGTTGAAACTTTTTTAAAGGACCTCTAAAAGGATTTAGGGAGTTGTATAAAGGTCTTCTTCCCCAAATTGGCCAAATAGACTAGTCAAGTGGAAGAGTTTTTAATCTCTAGAATGCATTTTCTTCAAGTGAGAGCCCTCTCCTCTTTATATAGGTTTCAAGAAAGCTTACAAAACTCCAAAATAAATATACAATCTTTCCAAATGATATTAGATGTTAGTAAATCAATTGCAACCAATCACAAATCATTACCAAATCCTTATCAATCTGAGTATAATTCAGTTTCAACCATTCCATATATCTACCTTTCCAAAAACCCTTTTAATCTCTACATAAGTAATTAAAGTAAAGTAATTGAAGTAAGGAAAACCCTCGTAAAGACAAAACCAAATATAAATTAATTTAATATTGCTAGCCTTACAATTATTTCTACCACTTTCCTTACAACTAAGCTTTAAAGAAGGGTAAAGTTGTCTTTGTCCGAAATAATTTTTCCCAATTCAAGTCTTAGTTGTAAGAAAAGTTGTAGGATTAGTGGTAAGGATATCATTTTCCAAATTAATTTTCTATTTTACTGCTAGGCAAATAACACTAGGTTGTTTGGTCAAACAAGACCGAATATTTACCAACCCAGAACAGATATGAAGAAGAAGAGAGAAAACATTTACCATTTCTATCAATGAATTTGATTCTTAAATCTTTGGATAAGTTAATTTACCTTCAAAATTGACGATTACTTCTTATGCGTTTTTTGTGTCCACTTTGCTTGGAGGAATTGGTGAAAGAGCACTTACTCTGTTTAAGACATTACCTTAATTCTCTTTCTTTGTCCCATTTTTGGACAATCAAGTGGTTGGAAAACTTGGAATGAATGAGAGACGTAGAGAGGTGGAAGACAAAGGAGAGGGAGTGTTTAGAAATGGGTGATATTTCAAGATGGATAAAATAGAAAATATAGGGGGTGTATTTAGCATTTAAGTGCTCTTAGAAAGTGGGTGTATTTTGATTAATAGCTCCACTTTTAAAGCTTTCAATTAAGTATTTACACATGATTTCTTGATTAAAAATATCTAAACTTTTAAGTAAAGTAGCATATAGTTGGTTTTCATTTTCAATTAAGGAGAAAAATAGTGAAACAATAACGGTGCGTTTTAATGTTAAAAGAAACATTTATTTGAGCAAATTCAATGTAATCTTAAACTATAAACCTTGAACCCTAGAACCAAAAACACTAACTTAAATCTTAAATCCTAATTTTAAAACCATAAAACCCTACATTATAGAAACTCAAATCCTAAATCCTAATTATAGAGTTTTCAAACTTGTTTTTGGTTTACTTACAATTTTCTTTAACTAGTTGTATTTCTTTAACCTATGTGAGAATCACCAATGCAACAGTGGAGTTGATATTACGTGGCCGTGTGTAATTAATACCCTTAATCATATGTGACAATTTTTCTTTCTTCATTCACATGCAATTGAAATGGATCTCTCCAGTACAAATGTGGAAATGATCATGTGACATACATCTTACCACTAAAATAAAATTTGATAAAAAAAATAAAAAAGAAAAGAAAAGAGAACAACCAATAGAAAAAAATTTTAAAAAGAAAAATGATGATTATGATGTATTCACACCTTCAAGTAAAATGTGAAAAAAATAACATTGTTATCGACAAGTGAACAAATTTGGTTGACACATTATATCCATAACACTCGTCCACATTTGCATGAGATATGTTTTTCTCTATAAAAATGTAAATTTTAGGTAACATTTAATTTCATTCGCATCCATATTAGTATTGTTGATGGAAATGATGGTAAATGACGAGTTCAAACATGGAGGTTACACACAATGACTTGACTTATGAGAAAAGATCTTAGATGACCAAGTTTGAATTGAAAAACCCGAAATACCCTTACTAAGTCGATTAAACGACTCAATGGTTGATTAATCGACTAATGAATCTATCAAAACCATTCATGAGTCGATTAATCAACTCATAATCGGATCAATTAATTGACTTGTAAGTCGATTATAACTAGGGTAGAAGAGAGAGAGAGAGAGAGAGAGAGAGAGAGAGAAGAGACGACAAGTTTGAAAGAGAGAAATACTAAAAGTGCGACATGTAGTCAATCAAACCCTAGGGTTTTGAGCCTGCAGAAAGTAGCCAAAAAAATTGAGAAGGGAGAGAGAGAAACGAACCTTGACGAAAAGAGATGGTGACGATGGTGGAGATGGAGTCTGCAATGGAGAAGACGACGGGAGCGAGAGGGAAAAAGAATGTTGCATAAGAGGTTTTAACTTGTTTGGAAAGTTGTAGGCCTATTTTAGGAGGGAGAAATGATATTTTAACCAACGTACTGTATGGTAGTGACATAATTTATCACATAGTTTGTATAAGACAAATTTAACTAATGTACTAAAATTTGAAACAATATGTATGAAACATACAAATAATTAATACAAAATGTGACAAAAATCGTGAAGTTACCGTTAACTCCCTTAACAAGTCGCTGACGTGGCTACTAAAGGCTGAATTCGTTGCTGAGTAGACCCACGTTGGCTTTTATTGCAATATCCCTTAAATTTTATAGAATATATGCTTGATGAAATCAAGTAACTTATTTGATTTTTCCATTAGCAGAAATCACTCAGGGATTGAGTTCAGTTTTTTGCTTTGCCCTCCAGGTTTTGTTTGTTAAGGAATAAAATCAAAGATATTTTTAATCGCCATAGCCGGACTTCTCTGGCAGAACCTGAGTCCAGATCTCCTTCTTCGAGCTCTCTCTCCTCCATAGCCGGCCTCAATCGCCATCACTGTGCGATATTCCATTCTCCTTCTCCGAGCTCTCTCTTCCACAACTGACCTCCATTCACGATGGTACCTTGGTGCTGAAAAGTGGGGGGGGGGGAAGTATACGCATCATGCACACCATCTATCATATCATGTTAAAAGATTGTTAAAAGGGGGCAAAATATCTACACCAAATCCACTCTTGGCAATATTACAGTGAACTTGTTTCTGTTTGCCTTCCCACAGAGATGAGAGCACAGCACAAGACCTAACCAACGAAGGAAAAGTATACGCATCAGGCATCACGCCACTCTGATGCATGTCTCTGTAGACAATTATGGAATCTTGACAAGGACCCACATCAGCATAACCCCAATTCAAAGTATTCTAGTGAAAAACATCCCTGTCAGGCATTGTGTCGAACAGCTTGCGGGCATAACCCATTATTGGGGCCACAGAGACGGCCAAAGTGAAGAGTTTTATTGATAATTGGTGACCGTGATGGGAACCATTAGTGAGAATGAGAGCGTGGATTCGTTTAAGTTGGGACAAAGAGGAGCAAGAAGGAAAGCGGTCTTGACTCTCGCGATGAGATCTCGAAAGTGGTACCCTCGGTCTTTCAGTCCCTCCAGGAAGGAGTAAGATCGGCCGAAGAGCCAGTCTTTCAAGAAGGCCAGCACAGAGATGGGTAAGTCCGAAATCCAGAGAGAGAGATGGGGGTGAGACTCCAAGGAAGGAAGACAGAGTGAGAGAGAGAGAAATGGCGTGAGATTCCAAGATGCTCTATTTTGGATTTTGAAGTTGATGAGGTTTCAAATTTGTAGAGGTGGAAGATGAACTCATTAAACTTACTTATTTATTACATAGTTAACCCTTTACATTGAAATTCTATGATAGAAACTCTTAAAGATCCACGCAAGCAGCCACATCGTGTCTATGTTATCGCTTATTGACGGCTTGCAAACGACCGTTACGTATTTGATTTCATTTGCTTTCAAAATATAGTATATTTGTTAAATTTTTCTTATACAAACTACATAATCAACTTGTCTTCAATTAGTACGTTGGTTAAAATATTATTTATCTCATTTTAAGAAGTTAATCATCTTTATGGGTTAAAGGCAATAAAAGTCAAAAGATAAAATGGTGGGTAAAATGGCCGTACTTGACCATTCCCTCCCTCCGTCAAGCTTGATTATTCCCGTTTTTCCAAAGCTTTCTTCTCTCTTCACTTTCCCTCCAAGGCTCCAACCCTTAAACCCCCTTTTAGTTACCATCAGCCAACAGACACACACACACACACAGAAACGCTGTTGATGTTAGCCATAATATCAAGAATGAAATTGGTCCTCTCCCCAACTCTGTCCACCCTAACTCCATCTCTCTCAAAACCCTCTCAATCCCTTCTCTCCAGTTTCATACCTTTCCAAAACCCTAATTTTATCCGTACAATACCCGCATTTTCTTCCATAAGTTTAACCCCCAACTTAATTTCTGTTCGTTGCTTTCATACTGGCACATCTCAATCGCCGCCGTCCGGCGAAATCCACGTCATCGTCGGGCCTATGTTTGCCGGCAAGACCACCACTTTACTTCACCGGATTAAGTCTGAGAGCTGTAATGGCAGGTGAGGAGCTCCTTTTGTTCTAATTCTGTTTACTTGCAGTATTTGTTATTAAGTCGAAATTTGTAATATACTGTTGATTAAACCTGATGTTATACTCCCTCGGGGCTCTAATGCGAGTCAAGCTACTTTGGGGCTCTGGCTGAGTTCACTCAATTAGAGCTCGAACTTAGTTGGGTTATTAGTGAAATGAATCAGGTTTGAGCCCACTCACGAGAATGCTTCAATGATCAAACAACTTGAGCTCATCTTGATAAGAACTCAAACCACTCTAGCTTGAATTAAGTTTGGATCTAGTATAGGCTCGACAAGAAAATGTGCGAATTCAAACCTTGTTTCAAATAGTTAACGAACTTGATCCCCCTCGCCATCCCATAAAAATGACTTTTTGCCTTTTTTAAACTATAAAACATGTAGTTCTTGGCTTATTTTTTTTAGTTTTTACGTAGTAATTTTTTAGTGAGTCTTAGAATTCAATATACTAAATGGATGTTAAAACTGCTTACTTGATTTCACGCAGTCAAACTAGGTCTCCTTTATGAGATGTAGGGAATGTGTTTATTTTTATCAATTTTCTGCCAAAACATAGTGCAAATGCAACTTAGCAATTTGGGTATTTGAATCAAATATAGGGTGATGGCAATGAGATATTAAAGTAAGGATGAATTTAAATTTGGTACATTTTGTGGAAGTTGTCCTGTGAGAGATTAAAGGGTTTGAAACTTGTTGATGGGCATTTAGTGATTCACAAATATTCAATCTTTGGCATGGACTTGCTCTTCATTGTGTGCAATAAATTATCATAATAATAGACATTGGAACTACATTCCGTGAGCATGATTCACTCTGCTCTATCGTTTCACATAGTAATGCAATATAGATGAGCCTCCATTTAGTCTACGTGGAATATCCAGAACCCACATTAAGCAGATGTGGGAAATAAATGTGATTTATAAGTGGTCACCTTCACTCTGATACGTCCATAGAGTTTTGGGTGGGTTTTTCATGAGCTTAGTTGACTACGATGGTCTGTTGGCTAGTGCGTGGGCCATGCTTAGCGGATGAGCTTTTAGACTCCGATCATTACATATGCTATCAAAGCAGGTCTTGGCCGGGAATGTGGCAACTAAGTGCTAGTCGTGTATGAACTTACAAAGGGTTGATAGTCTTAATTGAGACATATTTAAGTTAACGGACAATTCCATGAATGGCCAATAGTTGAGGGACCAATGTTGTAGCTATCTCAATCACTCATGCTGTAATGATACTGTACTTTAAATTCCATCAACTTTTGTGGATTGCACAAGGAGAATACAAGGAGATCCGCTTGGCTGTAACAAGTTCAGGCTTCAGCATCTATATTCTTATCAAATTAAAACGTAGGTGGTTGAAGACAACTGATTTAATGGTGCCTATGTTAATTGCCGTCTGCTGCCTGAAACTGTGGCTGCTTTATTTGTCTATCCAATGGATATTTCAGTGACAAAGTCTAATTAAACGTCTTCTTTCTTTTGCTGATGCAGTTCTAGGTTTAAGATATTAGGTTATTACAGTATAATATATTTAGGTAAATTTTGGAGTTGCTGGACATAAGTACTCCAGTAGGTCTAGGGAGGGTATTGCTAGTTATTTCAGGTAATCGTTGGTAGTTTTTGCAGTGGAAGTTAGTCTTCTACTTTCTGTTTGCAAGTTTCCCTGGTTTCTATAGATACGGCTCTTACTCTTTGTACATGTTTTGTTATGTTTCTTCTTTCTTATTTCGCATTTATATACTTTTGTGAACAACATAATTTTTTATGAAGACTGATGTGTAATTGTTATTTGATGTGATTATGGTTTGCAGAAATGTAGCTATAATAAAGTCGAACAAGGATACACGATATGGATTAGATTCCATTGTTACACATGATGGATTGAAATTACCATGTAGGCCATTGGAAGTTTTATCATCATTCAGACAACTAATTGGTGCTGATGCTTATCACAAGGTACTTGGAACTTTGCAATTTTTTGTCTTCCACGAGTAATCATTTTCGTGTTGGTTTACAGCTTGACTAGTTAAATACTCTCTCCATCGCCCCACACTTCCCTTTCCCCCAAAAAAAAAAAAAAAAAGTCCCTCTTTCCTTTTGGGTATGCCCCAAATAAGTAGTCCAATTTCTATAAGAAGAGATATACTTATAGTGCAGTTCAAATGAAGTACAAATAAGTAAAACTACAATCTTGGATATTTTGACCTGTCAAATGGGATTTTTTATTTTTGGAACCAGGGGTGTAGTATTCTCGGACACAAATGGGACATTTTCCTTGTGTTTAAGCTTTACTCCCCTTACCCAATTAAGAGTCTCTTTTTCCCTCTGGTTGTCCCGTTCTTAAAGTACCTACTTTGTAAGTCATAATTAAGCTTACAACTTCTTGGTATTCCAAAATTTATCTTCATTTATGTAAATAAAACAAAGTAGGAAGCCAAGACTTCTATCATAATTATGGGGGACTTGTCAAGTGAGGTGAAATGGGCATCAATTGTGAAGGTTGTATTGCCAGTAAAAGTTAGTGGGCAATTTCTTATAAATGGAACGGAAATTTAGATAGTGTCAAAAATTGGTTCATTCTTCTTAGTCTTGTACTTTTTGTTGGTGTTTCTGTTCATTAATATTTTTCTTGTGACTGATGCATGGCAACAGCTAGATGTGATTGGCATTGATGAAGCTCAGTTTTTTGAGGACCTGTATGATTTCTGCAGCAAAGTTGCGGACCATGATGGCAAAACCGTAATAGTTGCTGGCTTGGATGGCGATTATTTGAGGTATGACTTCAATAATTCCGCACCCTCCTTGCACTACTTTAATTTTCTTCCTTTTTTGCAAGTCTTTTGCTTGTTATAATGGAAGAAGCTCTTCTTGCTTTTATTAAAACATTTCACCTTTCATAATGGGCATTAAAATGATGATGTAAATACCTTTTGGCAGAAGGAGCTTTGGTTCCGTGCTTGATTTAATCCCCATAGCCGATTCTGTTACTAAGTTGACAGCTCGATGTGAGCTGTGTGGTAAACCTGCTTCTTTTACCTTGAGGAAGACGGAGGAGACAAGAACAGAACTGATTGCTGGTGCAGATGTATACATGCCCGTATGTCGAAGGCATTATGTTAGTGGTCAAGTAGTCAAAGAGGCTGCAAGAAGTGTCCTCGAGACCCAGAAGGTTCAGTGTGGCTCGTTATAACTCTCAGAACAATATCTATTAAAGACTAGTACTTTTGGCAAGTCTGTGAAGAATGTATGTATGGTTAGGCTCTGGTCTCATGCTTGATCTATGGTTATGAATAGGGTAATTAGGGTAACAACTTATTGATTATGGGGCTATTTGTAATTCTTCCCTCACTCTCTTCTTCCTCTAATGGAGTGGGACTAGATACTTTAGAAACGGCTGGTGGTTAGTCAACTGGTTTGTTGCAAGATAGAATTTTGTTTAGTCTAAAATTCTGTTTATATAGCATTACTCTTTGATTAATTATGATTATCTTTAGTTGTAAAGGTATCCATTGGGTTAACTGAGATCGATTATGCTCGCTTGGAAGTTTAGTCAAAAGATTAAGAATTTTGACTAAAAGATTGGAGCTGTGGATGAAAGACGATCTGAAATTTTATGAACAATATTTCAAAAATGGATTTTAGCGATTGAAAAAAAAAAAGAGGAACGTAGCAAAAAAATGTTTGGGAAAAGGCATCGGTCAATAATTTCTGATTAGATTTATTAATCTTTTTGAGTTTTCTATTGTGCAATGTTTCACATAAAAACACTTATAATTTTTTTTTTTTTTTTTTGAATTTTCAAATTTTCAAATTTATCCATGTATCTAGTTGTCTTAAACCCTTATACTACAAACAAGCTTGGAAAAGGTATATGATTTTAATAATCTGTTATTTAAAAAAGTTTTGAAAGTTTTTATTATTTTAACAAACGGTGTTAGCAGAAACGAGCTTTGAAAGCATATACTCCCTCCGTTAAATAATCGCTAAACGAGCTTTGAAAGCATATATATGTGGCTCATAATTAAAGTAGAGTAAAAGTAAGGGTAAAGTGGTAAAAATATTTCTAAAAAGGTAAGTTTCAAAGTGGACAATTATTTTGGGACGGACGAAAAAGGAAAGGAGGACGATAATTTAGGAACGGAGGGAGTATTTGATATTTGAACAGTAAGTCTGACAATTGAGTGGGTTGGGTTGAAATGAGTAATGAGTTGAAATAGGTCGAAACTCATTAGGACCCAAATGTTAAATGAGTTGAAATGGGTCGAGTTGAAACGGGTAACATGTTAGAGCGGGTCGACCGGTCTCAATCCAAAAAAATTCTCCCTCAAAAATATAAATTTATAGCATAAAAAATCACGGGTCGAAATGGGTAACGTGTCCGACCCGCTTTAACCCGATCCAACTCAACCAGTTAATATTATTGGGTCGAAACGGGTTACCTACTTCAACCCAAAAATATTAATGAATTGGGTTTGGTTGAATGAGTTAATCGGCAATGGGTTACAATTGCCACATCTATTGAATAGTCTTATTCTAAGAATGAGCTTTGATTTGTTCAAAATAAAACAAAAAAACTAAATGTAAAAAGATAAGTATTTATATATATAAGAGGAACAAATAAGTAGAAGTTTCTCCCTCCACTTTAAAATATAGTCACATTTTGACGAGTCAAACTTTTTAACATTATAATTTTACTTATTTGTGTCTTTTTCAAATTCATCAATTATTACTCTCTCCGTTGTTAAATAGTTGTCGACATTTTAAAAGTTAAACTGATTGTTTTTAATTTGAATATGTATTTTTTTATTTTTTTCAAAATCTATAATACGTAATTCATAATAGGATAAAATAATTTTTTGGTCACAAAAAACTTATTACGAATTATTTGTCCTTATATTTTTGTTAAGAGATTAACATAATTTAAGCAATTAAAAAATATATTTATTTGTGTCTTTTTCAAATTTTATTTCATTACAACTCACATTAGGAGGCAAGAAGGGCAAGAAAGGATCCCAATTATTACTCTCTCCGTTGTTAAATAGTTGTCGACATTTTAAAAGTTAAACTAATTGTTTTTAATTTGATGTGTATTTTTTTATTTTTTTTCAAAATCTATAATACATAATTCATAATACACAAAAAATTATTACGAATTGTATATTTCATAATTTAAGCAATTAAAAAATATATTTTTATTCGAAAAAATATTTTCTTTTTGGAAAAATTAAAAAAACGACAGTTATTTAGAAAGTGAGTGCTGGAGTGTAAATTTTTATATTTTGAGGATCAAATGTAGCTATTTTATTTAGTTTTTGGGACGGAGTGGCAGGAGCTATGTAATGGTGAAATAATTCGACTTGGCTTCTCCTTTTTTCTCTCTGGTAAGCAATCTCCTTCACCCTGTTTCTTCTTTGCCTCTCTGTGTATGAGCATGTGGTGGTGTGAAACTGGTATTGGTTTATTTTTGTTCTTTGTTTCAGGAGCTGAATTCATGGGAACTGTGCGGCTGCATAGTTGAAACTTGTCTGTTCATCAGTTGCAGCAGCTTAACAACTGTGATAATGGGTCACGTCCAGTTTACTCCAAAGAAGACATTTAATCTCTCCAGATTCGGTTAGTTCTTATAATTCCTTGAATACCCACATCGAGTTATGCTAAAAAGATTGAAACTTTTGCCCAAGGTGCGTGAAAGGTTAAAATCTTTGTTTAAAAGCCCTAAATTTTCATTTTGCACTTCTGGGGGTAACGGAAATGGGTTGGAATCGGAGTGCGAAACGGAATGGGAGAGGTTACTTAAACCTTTTGACATTGAACAGCTCCAAAAATCACTCAATCGAATTACACCGTTTCAGCTTAAGAAACTGCTTGAGCTCCCCCTTGACATGTCAACTTCAATGGAGATATTTCAATGGGCAGGTACCCAGAAAGGGTATTGCCATACGTTTTATGTGTATTATGCATTGATTGATAAAGTTGGGGCGGCTGGGGAGTTTAAGGTCATTGATAGATTGTTGTTGCAGATGAAAGAAGAAGGGATAGTTTTTCGAGAGGCACTTTTCATTTTAATAATGAAGTATTATGAGAGAGCTGGTTTGCCTGGTCAAGCGACTAGGTTGCTTTTGGATATGAGGAATGTTTTTTCATGTGAACCCACGTTCAGATCTTATAATGTTGTGTTGGATATACTTGTGGAAGGAGATTGTGCCAAAGTCGCCTCGAATGTGTTCTATGAAATGCTTAATAGAGGGATTTCTCCTAATGTTTATACTTTTGGTGTGGTGATGAAAGCTCTCTGTATGGTTAACGAGGTTGATTCGGCGTACTCACTTCTTAGGGACATGACAAAACATGGGTGTGTGCCCAATTCTATAGTTTATCAGACGTTAATACACGCGCTCTCCATGGGTAATAGAGTAAATGAGTCCTTGAAACTTTTGGAGGAAATGTTTCTAATGGGTTGTACACCTGATGTGGAAACTTTCAATGATGTCATCCAATGTCTTTGCCGAGCTAATCGGATTCATGAAGCAGCAAAACTGGTCGACCGAATGCTTCTTCGGGGTTTCATTCCTAATGCTTTAACTTATGGAGTTTTGATACATGGGTTATGCAGAACAAGGCTAGTTGATGAAGCGAAGGCTTTGCTTAGCAAAGTGCCTAACCCTAATATTGTCTTGTTTAATACCTTGATTAACGGGTTCGTGACAAATGGAATGTTGGATGAAGCCAAGGCCATTGTAAATGAGACCATGTTGAGCAATGGATGTGACCCTGATGTTTATACGTATAACATACTAATTTGTGGGCTATGTAGAAAGGGTCTGTTGACTTCAGCTCGTGATTTGATGAGAGAGATGGCACTCAAGGCTTGTGAGCCCAATGTGATCACTTACACAATTCTAGTTGACGGCTTTTGCAAGAATCGACGACTAAAGGAAGCCCAAGAGGTTGTGCACGAGATGTCAGATAAAGGAATTTGCTTAAACACAGTGGGCTACAATTGCCTTATTCATGCTTTGTGTAAGGATGGGAATGTTGATGAAGCCATTGAAATGTACGGCTATATGTCGAGCAAAGGATGTAGGCCCGACATATTCACTTTCAATTCGTTGATTTTTGGGCTTTGTAAGGTCGATAAGATGGAAGAGGCATTGGAAACTTTTCGAGACATGCTATTGGAGGGTGTTATTGCGGATACAGTTACTTACAATACTTTGATTAACGCATTTCTGAGGAATGGTTCCATCAGTGAAGCATTTAAGCTCGTAAACGATATGCTATTTAGAGGGTGTCCCCTAGATGAAATTACTTATAACGCCCTACTAAAGGCACTCTGCAGTGATGGGGCCGTCAAGAAAGCATTGGGGCTCTTCCACGAGATGTCAGAGAAAGGACTTAATCCCAATAATGTATCATGCAATATCTTGATCAACGGCTTATGCAGAACTGGAAAAATGCAAAATGCATTCGAATTTCTAAGGGATATGGTTCATCGAGGATTGACACCGGACATAGTCACCTATAACAGCTTGATAAATGGTTTATGCAAAATGGGGCACATCCGGGAAGCTCTAAATCTCTTTGAGAAATTACAAGGTGAAGGAATTTTTCCTGACACCATCACTTATAATACTTTGATTAGTTCACTTTGTAAAGAACGCATGCATGAGGATGCCTATGTACTTCTAAATAGAGGTGTGGCTAGTGGGTTCATACCTAACGACGTAACTTGGTATATATTGGTGAGAAATTTTGTTAAAAGGGAAATTGAGGATAGTTAGTTTTTGTTTCAGAGCTCGTTCCAGGAAGTTTTGGCTCTTGATGATGGCATTTTACTGATTTAGCCTTTTTTCTTTTCCTTCCTGTCAAATTTGTTGTCATGGTTGCCTTCAGTAATTAAAGAGAAAGAGCATAAGCACTGCCTGATTGATATACAGATGATAATCAAAATTTGGTTATATGCTGGTTGAAGAAGGGTAGAGAGCTCCGTCTTGACATGGATTGCTAAGTAAGGTCTTCAGCACTTGAGGTAATTGTTAACCGTATCGATTTTTGTATCTTCTAGGGTAGGAATGAAACTACTTTAGAGCCCGTATTCCGTGTTTAGAGTCAACATTTGTATATCAGAATCCACTGGTTAAGTTATAAGGTTTAAGCATTTATACATGTTTTGTCATGGTTAGCCCAATAATGTTTTTATTACAAAAACAAATTCGCGTGGCACTATGAAATATTTCCATTTCAGTCAAGATCAAAATGAATAAACCTCAACTGGGTCTGCCCATGACAAGGAAGGTGTACAGGAAGAGTCTTTGACTTGAGAAAGATTTGATCTTGATTTCAGCCCGATTAAGTAAAAGAGCCATGGTCTGTTCAGCTCGTTTACACCCCTATCAGCAGGTGTGGCTTGTTAAAAGGGATCAAGTAAAAGAGCCATGGTCTGTTCAGCTCGTTTACACCCCTATCAGCAGGTGTGGCTTGTTAAAAGGGTGACAAATGCATACCTAATCTCAATGTTGACGGAAAAAACCTGAACTATGCACCTCTGTTTAGGGGTTTTAATGGATTAACTGTGCCTTTTATATCAGCTTCATCTTTTCTCATGAATTTAAATGTTCTTCCCTATTCAATATCAAGGCTTTTCTCTTACTAAAACTCATATTCTAGATCTATATGTGTGTGCAAGTGTTGAATCATTAATCTGAAATTGATGATAACAAAATTTTGTAGGGGTAAGAATCTGCATCAACTGAATACAAAATCAGTAGACTTGGAGTAGAATTCTTGACTAAATAATAATTGCCGAAATATTATAACAAAATTGGACATGGCTGATCATGACCTTAACAGCTCTAGACTAACATTGTTACTCTTTACTTACACTTGAACTCGACACATTTCTATACTCTCTTCATTTCGATGCGAGGCTACAGAATCTAACAGTGTTTTTTTTCACCGTAAATAAACAAAAGGCAATCAAACTCTCTCCTCAACACTCTCTTGTTCTTGGCCACGCTTGCCTTCCTCAAGATGATCGAGTGTTTCTGTAATCAGTGTGACCACGCTTTTCCCCGTCTTATAACGCTCGAGAAACCAGAAATGTGGTTTAAGGGCTTTCACAAGAGCTTCATAAAGTTCAATGTTTTCAAGCTGCAAGTAGTAATAAAAAAAAAGTTGAGATACTTGTTGCTTAAAACCAAACATGTATAAATTTCTTGTCAACATAGTTAAAAACAAAAGGAGATTTACCTTGGTGATCCTCAAAGTGGTCTGAATGACATAGTTTCCGAACTGATCTTTAGCAAGCTGGACGAGAGCTTTTGCATTTACTAAAAACTCTTGAACCGCAAAAGCCATCCCTAGTTTAGAGTACCTTACGCACATCTCCACAACGTGGCTGCCGCCTTTCTTTGTTGATAACTGTTTATAATGGCCACGAAGGGAGTGGCAGACTTTATCAACGATCAACGGGTTTTGAGTATCAAGAACATGTTGCACAACAAAGTTTCTGGAAACAAACAATCAGCCCATAAGTTAGACTGACTTGAATAATTTCCCCAAAATAGAACAGAAATTTGAATTGAAGTAGTACCCAGAAGGGTCGTTTGCAAGGTAAACTGATTGATCTGCGAGAAGTTGTAGCAGCTTATTTCTATGGGCACCGGTTATGAGATCAATGCATTCGTTGATAGCAGTGCATCCAACATGGTGAGTCGCCAACGCGTAACAATTATTTATTGCTTCTTCAAACAGAACCTAAAGATCATATGAATAATGAGCCAAACAGTCTAAATATTCAATCTTTACATATACACAACTGCAAAGGAGAAGCTAATTTAGGAAAGGACATCAGAATTTACCCTGTTTGGCTGAACACCGAGGAAGTTTAGACACTGGTAGATAACATGCTTGGCTGCACCGTGAGTCATCATCTCAAAGAAGCTCGTAGATAGAATAGATGTCACGGTAGAGGCCATTGGTGACCTCTTCAGCCTTTTAATGAATCTCTGAATCGAAAACGAGCTGTAGAAACCACAATTAGTCAAGAAACACTACAGGCATTTAAGAAATTATAGAAACATAGTTAAGAATGTGCACTTACCCATTGGTATCGAATGCTGCATCTATTAGGAATCGGTTTTCTGATATTAGCTTCGTTGCAATTATCTGGACTTCATTGTCTCTGCATGAATCGATTAGCTTTTGAAAGACATGGTGCCCATTTGGGTCGATCATCAGCTCAGGAATGGCCTCAAAAACCCCAACAAATATCCTTCTCCTAGTTTCCCTGTCCCCTGCTGCCAAAAGACGATGCAGAATATGGGATCCCTCGCGGGTCTTAGCCATCATGACCAAATCAGCTCCTTCTGGCAAACAGTCAAGGACTGAGCCACCACTCTTTCCTCCGTTCGTCTGTAAATTGTACCCATTACCAACAGAAACCCCATTTGTAGGGTACAAGTTGTAACCATTCGACACGTTATATCCCGTTCCACAGTTGTAAATACGGGCTTGATCATCCCACAAAGAAGCCCGATTAAGTTGATTCGAGAAATTAGCAGCGCACGCAGGTCCGTAGTTAGAATAACTTGTCATTAGGGTTTTAGCGCAAGTGGACTGAGATCCGTAGCTCAAATAATTTGTCAATAGGGTTTTAGGAGAAGTTCCCGGGTCAGAATGCCGGTATAAAGGTAGATAGCCACCTAATATAACAAACAGAAACAAATACACACAGAAACCCACAGAAAAATATAAGCTTTACTCAAATAGATTCAAATTCACATCACAAAACAAGTTTTACACACACATACACGCACACACACACACACACACTCACATACCCACATAAAAACACAAGTTGTTCACACAAATTCATACATAAACCCATATAAGAACTCATGAGTTACAGACACACACTCACACACGCAGTAAACAGACAGAGACAAAGGGGTAGGTACCTTCATTAATGGAATTATGATAAGCCCAGATATTATCTTGAAAAATTGGGGGTTCGGAGACACAAGAATCGACAGGTCTCTTTCCCAGCGCCCCATTGACTTGTTCCCCATAAAGAATGCCTTCTTTTTGACTACTCTGTTCTGAAGAAACACTGAAAGAAGAAGAACCCACTCCAAAATTGTTATTCAAACTAGTTCCTTGGGAATTATTCAAACCAAGATTTCGAAAAGAAGCCATGAGATTTCCACCATCATCATCATGGGAAGTAATCAAAGAAGGCTTCGAATTGTTGGAATTTTCCGAACTCCCCATTGTTGAACAAAATACAGAGCAATGAACAAGAAACACAAACTAGAATGCAGAGCTAAACAATAAGTGAGAGAAAGATGGTTTGGAAGAAGGAATTGACGTGGGAAAGAATTTATAAGAGAAGTTCATTGGGGAAGACAATTTCCGATTAAGATTGGGAAACGGAAACCTATTCAGAATTGGATTTTCAAGAAAGGGGAAGGGAGAAAACAGAGTTCGTATCTAAAGTCTTTTTTAAGCCAAAGGGTTATTACTAAAAAATTAAAATCAAAATTAAAAATATTTTTCCGAATTAAGTAAATGCGCATTTCATAAGTTACTGTGGCTATAAACGCTACTAAGAAAATAAACCAGTTATGAAAAAAACTATTTTTTTTTTATATTTTAGTTCTTTTTCCACGAAATTAAATAATAAATTCATTCCACTTTCTTTTTCAATCATAAATCATAAAATAAAATAAATGGACAGAAATATATGAATGCAATAAGTAACAAATTATAGGAAGAGTCTATTTTTCACGAAGAAGCCCAACTCTCTCACAATTCAACCCACTAATATATAGTGAGTCAAATAAAGATGATCCGTCTCATAAAAAATATTTATAAGACTGTTTTTCTTAAATTTTTTCTTTTGACTATAGTGTTTGTTTATCCATTATATTCACCATGGGTTTGCTTGTATGCAAATTTAAAATTTAAATAACTTTCCAAATTTATGAAATTTAGGCTCCGTTTGTTTTACGAAAAATGACTTTCGAAAAAGGTTTTCGTCATTTTTTTGGTGTTTGGTAACCTTAAAAAAATTTAGTCAACGTAAAAACTTTTCTGAGTCAATGTAAAATGAAGTATTCTTTTCCAGAAATTGACCTACAAATTTATTTTTCGTAAGTCATTTTTCAAATATTTGTGCACCCATTCGCCCGTTCCACAATTACACATATTTACATATAAGCACAATATTTGACTCAACAAATAAATTGTTTAGAAATTGAAAAAAGATAGACTTGATTGATTTGACACTACAAATAATAAATTTATGGTTAATAAAGAAAAATTACTTAAAGTTTAATACTATCTTATATTCAATACGTATATTAATATTAAAATATACTTTTTGTATTTATTCATATGTTGTTTTCCATAACATTTTTCACGTGTTTACCAAATACCCGAAAATGTTTTTCGGCATATTTTCAAAAGATTTACCAAATATCTGAAAATGAATTTTTTCATTTTTCTGGAAATCAATTTTCGTGAAACAAACGGTATCTTAAGTAAAATGAAAGTTGTTTAAGATCATAACAATTCCATTATTTGGAGATATGCCTAACAATTGAGTGAGTTGAGTCGGGTTGTGTTAGGTAACAGGTTTAAATGAGTTAGAACCATTAGAACCCAAATATCAAATTGGTCGAAGTGGATTGTGTTGAGTCAGGTCGGGCTATAACGGGTAATGAGTTAACTTGGTTGACCCCCCTTTACACGAATTCCCCCCAAAAATTTATACATTTATAGAGTAAAGATTATCGGGTCAAAAATAGGTAACAGATCCAACTCACTTTAACTTGATCTGACCAAACCTGTTTATATATTTGGATTAAAATGAGTTACGCGTTTCGAACAAAAAATATTAACGGGTTGGATTGAGTCAGATAATATTCGAGTGTTCAAGCTATCAGAGCACCCTAGTACTTAACTACTCTTAACTGAGAGGTCGGGTGTTCAAAGCCTCACCAGAGACATCATTTGTTCGAGTCACACCAAAGGCACTATATATGTATATATATATAGGTGGGTGGTGACTATGGACCTATGGTGGCCAGCGGTGGTCGAGTTGATGGTGATCGTAACTGGCGACATGTGGTGGTTGAATGTAGCGATAGTGGTTTGCAGTTATTGTAGGCGGTAGTGGTGGTTGAAGAAGGGTGGGTATTATGGTGTAAAGTGGGGTGATTCTAAAAGTTTGATTTTATGTTCTTGTTCTTAGCTTTCAGTAGAATTAGTTTATGAAATAAAAGGGGCGAAATACACTATTGGTCCCTGTACTTTGTGTTTGTCCACCGTTAGTTCATGAACTTCAAAATGTCTTACAATTGACCAAAGTTTGCATTTTTTGTACACCGTTGGTCCCTTACTCAAACACCGTGAACTGTTTCATCGTTAAATGGTGAGTTAATATCATTTTTGATACCCCAACTTTACTCATTTTTCAGTTTCCATACCTACAGTTTCTAGGTAATCAAAGTTAAGCCAAACTTTTCCAAAATTCATCACTTTTAATCCCAAACGTTAAATGACCGTTAATTACTAACGACTGACCTGCTATCCTAGGTTGGAAACCGGCAACAAGGTTGACAACAGGTATACCCTTACATCCCTTGTTCATTTCTCATAATTTCTCCCAATTTTTCCTAATTTGCTTCAGCCACCGTCCTCTTCACATCCCCAGACCCGGTGAATCCCTCATTCTTCAACCACAGACAACTGACTTCCTCTCTCAATAATACTTCCCCAATTCCTTCGCCCAAATCCTACACCTATTTCTCCTTCTCTCCAGTCGGCCCTTTTCTTCTTCCCCATTCATAACCGTAATCTCCCACTTTCTTTCTCAAAACCCGTCATTCTCCCTTCCCTTCATCCATCATCGACGCTGACCCCCTTCATTTGATCTCCACTCTGCCAGCCCTCCTCCATCGTTATCGCCAAGAAAGCCATCTTCAACTGCCACTGCCCCAATCTCTCTCCTCTTTCTCACCATGTCTAATAAATCCCAACAATCCACAGTCGGTCCCTTCACCTTCTCCGGCCCATCAGCATCTCCCAGGCCGCCTCTGCTCTCCATCCACAGCCGGCTCCTTCTTCTCGGCGAATCATCCACAATCCAACAACCGCTCCCACCTCTATGCTACATCCCGTAATTTTTCCTCTCCAGTTGTTTTCCCCCAAATCAAAGACAAATCTGGAAGGTCTCCAAAGCATAGCCGTCTTCAGCGCTGCCCCTGCCAGCAATCTGCCTCCATCCATCTCCCCCTCCTCCGTTCAAGCATCCAGTTACGCTTTCCACCATGCCTGGCCGCGTCCTTCTCCTTCCACGTCTGTTCACCCCGATTCCAACGAAGCAGCTCCATCTTGATCACCTGTATCTCTTTTGCCGGGCGTCGACAACAATCTTATTCTCTCCTCGGGTCAGACAACTGCATCTTCACCTCCATTTTGACGAAGGATCCCTTTGCAAGAATCAATGAATGAAATTCGGGAAGGAATAAGGAGTAATTGGGGAAGAAAACAACTTGGAGAAACAGGTCACTCGTTAGTAATTAACGGCCATTTAACGTTTGGGATTAAAAGTGATGAATTTTGGAAAGGTTTGGCTTAACTTTGATTGCCTAGAAACAGTGGGTATGAAAACTGAAAAATGAGTAAAGTTGGGGTATCAAAAATGAAATTAACCCTTAAATGGTCATATGCGATACGTGTGAGCAAAATGAAGGACCAAACTGTCTTTTCTCGCTGGGCCTTGGCAGCAGTCTTCCCGCCTTTCATCAATCTCCTCTACCAAACCCATTTCACTCAATTAAAGTACTAAACTCTTCCAATTAACTCCATTAAAGCAGCCCCAACTCCAAAAATACACTAGGGAAGTGAATTACTCCATTTGTTCTGGGTAAGAGTCTCTGTTTGAATGTCAAACTTTTTAAGATAATAATACTTTTAGTAGCTCATTAGTAATAAAATGACACTTTTATGCTTGATTTTTGAAAGTAGACTTTTTATCCGAAACGGAGGGAGTATATAATATTGAATCAAAAATTCTGAATTTAAAACAAAAGAAGAACTTGAATGGTAAATCCATTATGCACTTTCACTTTTATGTGCAATATACTGAGGATTGTACAACATCTTTATGCGTTTTTGACATTAAGATTCCAATTGCTTCAGAAAATAGTTTCTTTTGAAGAAGTTAAATGAAAAATAAGAATGAACTTAAGTTTTTAGTGTTGAAAAATATACATAATTTAAGAGATGATGAGAAAGCAGAAAGAAAATTCCAAGTTATAAAGGGAAATAAGAAAAAACATTATACCACAAGGTAAGTATTCAACGTGTCTTGATATTAATTAATTCAATTAATCAATAGAGAATGCAATTAAGAAATAAAATTTATAGCGAAAGTAGACTCTTCCCATTTAATATATATTATAAAATATAAACTATATACAAACGCATTATATACTCTCTTTGTTTCGGGCAAAAAAGTCCATTATTCTATTTTGAGATATCTCATTTAAAGAGTCAAATAGCCGAATAGGGTGTCTAAAGTCTAAACTATATAAAAACATATTATATAGGACGATGCAACAACATATAATATACTCCCTCTGTTCCAGGTAAAAAGTCAACTATTCTTTTTTAAGATGTTTAAGAGTTCATTTTTAAAAAATTAAGGTATAAAAGTGTTATTTTATTACTAATACATTACTAAAAATATCTTTTTTTCTTAAAAAAAAATTGATTTTCAAACCGGAAGTCTTTGCCGGAAACAGAGGGCGTAGCATGCAAACCTTAACAGTTGCAGATAGAAAATAGAGAAAAATGGAAGGATCATATGCTAGCTTCTTTACGTAGAGACTAGAGAGTAGCATTTTAATATTGAAATTCAAAGGAGTACTAGAATATAGAGAAAGAATGATAAGCATGCTGCTGCAGATTCTGTTCCGCTTGTGCTTCCTTCTTTGTGATTCCGAGAACTACAAACACTTGTAACAATCTTTATTCAGACACATTATATAGTTTGTCGATTCAGTTTGGGTGTTATTTGAAGAAATCAGATTCAAAGGCACTTTAGTAGTTCCATCTTCGCTTTCAAATCCGGCCGCTGGTGTAGTCGTTTCCGGCCAAATTTCAATAAACCCATACTGCTCCAAACTCATTTCTGGGCTAGTATCAATAAACCCATACTGCTCCAAACTCATTTCTGGGCTAGTGTCAATAAACCCATACTGCTCCAAATCCAAAACTCGAGATTTCGCCTTCTGGGTATTCTAAGAAGGATACAAAGAATCCATTATCAAGAACAATAATGTAACACCTAAAATGGAGAGGGAAACAGAATTTACCTTGTTTGGCTCAACACTCATGATGTGGTTTAGAGACTCGTAGATAACATCCCGGTTCGTAGGGTGAACCATCATCCCAAAGAAGCTCGTAGATAGAATCAATGTCACCGTAGAGGACAATGGCGTCTTCTTCACCCTTTTGATGAATTCCTGAATTGAAAACGAGCTGTTGAAAACCATAATTAGTAGTCAAGAAACAATACAGGCATTTATAGAAATTAGAGAAACATCGTTAAGAAAGGGAACTTACCCATGGCCATCGAATGCTGCATCTATTAGGAATCTATTTTCTGAAGTTAACTCCCTTAGAATCAACTGGAATTCATTGTGGTTGAGCGAATTGAATAGCTTCTGAAACACATAGTACCCATTTGGGTCGATCATCAGCTTGGAAATCTTCCGAAAGACATGGTGCTCATTCGGGTCGATCATCAGCTCCGGAATTCTCACAAAAACCTCCAAAAATATCCTTCCCCTTGTTTCCTTGTCCTCTGCTCCCAAAAGACAATTCAGAATCTGGGAACCATTGTGGGTCTTGGCCATCATGACCATGTCAACTCCTTCCCGAAAACAGTCGAGGACTGATCCACCATACATTCCTCTGTTTGTATTCAAAATGTACTCATTACGAGGGTACAAGATATAACCATTCGGCAACTTATATCCCATTTCACAATTGTAATTACGGGCTTGATCATCCTTCCAAGATATCCCACGAAGCTGATTAGAGAAATTAGGAGCGCGCGCAGACGCAGGTCCGTAGCAAGAATGCCTTGTCATTAGGGTTTCAGCACGAGTGGACGGAGATCTGATGATCGAATAATTTTCTAGATCATTACAACAAACAGAACAAGTTCAATAACATTATAACAATAATGTAGCTGAAACAAATACACACACACACACACACAAACAAGAACATACATTAACACGCAGAGACTCACAAACCCAAGTGCAGAAACATAAAATTAAAAAACACAGACATAGAGCTGGGCACCTCCATTAATGGAATTATGATAAACCTAGAGATTACCTTGACGAATTGGGAATTCGGATGAGGTTTTGGATTCACAAGAATTGATGGGCCTCTTTCCCAGAGCCCTATTGACTTGGTTCCCATAAGAAATCTCTTCTTTTTGACTACCCTGTTCTGAAGAAACACTGAATTTAAAACCACGGTTTTTAAGATTAGCCATGAAACCGCCATTATCATCGTGAGAAGTAATTGGAGAAGGCATCGAATAGGGGGATTTGGACGAGGTTTTAAAGACACAAGAATTGGCGGGCCTCTTTCCCAGAGCCCTATTAACTTGGTCCCCATAAGAAATCTCTTCTTTTTTCCTACCCTGTTCTGAAGAAACACTGAAAGAAGTAGAACCCACTCGTAAATTGTTACTCAAAATAGTTCCTGGGAATTCTATAAAACCAAGATTTCGAAGATCATCCGTGAATTTTCGATAATCATCATCATGAGAAGTAATAGTAGAAGGCTTCGAATTGTGGGAATTTTTCGAGACGCTCCTCATTGTTCAAGAAAATACAGAGCAATGAACAAGAAACACGAACTAGTAAAGCTATACTATCTGAGAGAGAGAGAGAGAGAGAGAGAAATGGTTTAGAGGAGGGAATTGAAGTGGGGAAGAATTAATAAGAGAATTTTTCTATGGAAGAAAATTTCGAGATTATGATTGGGAATTTTTTTTCGAAATTGGAAATTCAAGAAAGAAAACAGAGTTCGTAAAAAAGAAGTTGATTATTAATAAAGTCTGTTCAAAGCCTAATCGAACCCTTTCCCAACTAAAAAATTAAAAAATTCAAAATCACAAATTTTTCCAAATTTAGAAAAATGTGGGTAAGTTATTAATTTTATTTTCATTCGTTTGATTAATCACAACAGTGTAATGATGGCTAAGCCTTTATTAACCCAGACCCAAAATCCTTTGACCAATAAGTATTTTTTTTGTATTATTGTTCTAAAGGGTTAAGGGGCGGGAAAATGGATCGAATGGTAGATGTATCATTGGATCACCGCTTAGAATAATTTGGACGATTAATGTATGATATATATATTTTTTGTAATAATAATTAAACTTTTGGACATTAAAATTAGATTGTTAATCTCTTTCATTGTTATAATTTTTTTTTTATTGTTAGTAATAGTAAACGATTTTTTTTACCTAAATACTTTTAAAATTAATATAAGTTTCTAGCTAACGTGAGATACATATTTTGTATTAATAATAATAGTAATTTTTTTTTGAAGTAAAGACTTTTAAAATTAACATCTAACTTGGTAATAATATTTGAAGTCATTTTATTAAAAAACTTTTAAAATCATAATTCATTTTTAAACAATGTGAGATACTTATTTTATATTTTTATTGGTAATAAAAGTTTAAATCTTTTATTTAAAGATTTTTAAAACCAACACCACATTCTAACCATGTGGTATACATATTTTCTATTACTAATAATAGTAGTAGATAAAAGACTTTTTAACAAACATCCATTTCTAAAAAATATAGATACATATTTTCTATTGGTAATAACAAAAGATATTTTGATCTAATGATTTTTATAACCAATACTCGTTTCTAAATAATGTGAGATACATTTCTTTGTAGCCAATGTGAGATACATCATCTAAAAACTTTTTAAGTCAATATCACTTTTATAACTAATGTAAAATACTTCTCTTCTATTGCTAATAACTAATGTGTAATACATATCCTCATTTGGTAAAAATAATAGAATTCTTATATTTTAAAAATTTTATAACCAACATCTCTTTCTAAATAATGTGGGATACATCTCTTTTATTATATTGATGATAAAAGTAAAAATCTTTTTTCTAAAAACTTTTAAAACCAACATCATTTTTTTTAACAAATGTAAGATATTTCTTCTAGTAGTAATAATATTAAAAGTCTTTTATCTAAAATTAAAATCAACATCACTTTATAACCAATGTGACATATACATATTCTATTGATAATAATGATAGAAGTCTTATATATAAATACTTTAAAAACAGATATTACCCTATATCAAATGTATGATACATCTATTCTATTGAAAATAATAGTATTTGTAAAACCAACATTAATTTATAACCAATGTGTGATACATATCTTCTATTGATAATAATAGTAGAATACTTTACAATACATCTATTCTATTTGTACCAAAAAGTCTTAATTTAATCTAAATATTTTTTAAACTAACATTTATTTTTAAATAATGTGAGATACATATCTTTCATTGGTAATAAGAGTAAAAGTATTTATTATAAGACTTTTAAAAGTAACATATTTTTTCTAAACAATGTAAGGTACACATTTTTCATATTCTAACAATGTGAGATATTTCTTTTCTATTTCTATTGGTAATAAAAGTTTAAGACTTTTATCTAAAAACTTTTAAAACAAACATCTTTTTCTAACCATGTGGTATACATCTTTTTCTATTGGTAATAATATTATTTTTAAAATCAACATTAATTTCTAACAAATGTAAGATACATTCTTCTATAGTAATAATAATAGTCTTTTATATAAAAACTTTTGAAATCAAAATCTTTTTTTAAACAATGTGGGATATATCTCTTCTATTGGTTATAATATAAAAATAATAATAGTAGTGATAATTTATATAAACAGTTTTGAAACCAACATCTCTTTGTAAACAACATGTGATACATCTATTGTATAGATAATAACATAAAAATTCTTTTATCTATAAATTTTATAACGAATATATGTTTCTAAATAATGTGGATCTCTTTGTAACCAATGCGATGTGCATTATCTAAAACATTTTAAACCAATATCATTTTCCTAACTAATGTGAAATACGTATTTTTGTATTGGTATTAAGTCTTTTATAAAAAGACTTATAATACATACATCACTCTTTAACTAATGTGTAATACATCTTATCATTTGGTAATAGTAGTAGAAGTTTTTTATCTGAAAAAATAATCTAAAACTAACATCTCTTTTTATATAATGTGATACATCTCTTCTCTTCTCTTTTATTAATGATAAGAGTAGAAGTCTTTTTATTTAAACACTTTTAAAATCAACATCACTTTTTAACAAATGTAAGATTTATCTCTTTTATTGGCAATAGTAGTAATTTAAAACTAACATCAATTTATAACAAATGTGTGATATATATCTTCTATTGCTAATAATAGTAAGTCTTTTTATATAATCTAAAATAATTAAATCAATATCATTTTTTAACCAATGTGAGATATACATCTTCTATTGGTAATAATGGTAGAAGTCTTTTATCAAAAAACTTTGAAAACCAACATCACTTTCTAACCAATGTATGATACATCTTTTCAGTTAGTAATTAATAATAATATTTTTAATATAAACATAAATTTCTAACCAATGTGGGATACATCTTTTCTATTAATTGGTAATAATAGTAGAATATTTTGTAACCAATGTGAGATACATCTCTTGTAAAAGTGAAAGTGTTTAATTTAAAGACTTTAAACTCTGAACTGCCTGGCCCAATAAGCCCAACATACAAGTCACGTGCCTGGCACATCTCCACCAATCATGGGCTGAGCACGTGCACTTTAATCTTCAAGTCACATTGAGGAACAAGCAGTGATCAAAGATATATTGCGAGCTGGGGGCTTAGCCTTTGGCAGGCGAGGTTACAGCGAGCTGAGGGCTACCTCAGCGGGCAACAGTATGTACCGAGCTGGACCTATCATGCTCATTTATAAAGGAAATGTTTGTCTTGAATGCGGACAGTTATTTCCGATAAATTCGCCACCATCACCATGATGAGGCCATTATAAGTGATGGAGTAGTTAATGTGGCAATTAACATGGCAGTTAGTGTGTCCACCAGTTATGCCACCACGTTTACTGGGGAGTTGCTTTTCGGCACTAGCTATAAAAACCCCTTGAAATAATGGAGGGAGGTATGTGATTCTGAATACTGGCCTAAACTCTATCAAATTGTTTACTCAGTAGAATGTTGTGCTGATTCACACGTCGAAGGGCTTTTGCAGGGAGTGCCCCTGCCTAGTTCATTGTCTTATTGTTTGTTTGCAGAGTTGGGCCGTGAAGATCAAGGATAAGTTGAAAGCCAGATATCCAATCAAAGAAGCCTAGTGCGCCCAAGACTATTTTGGACGCATCAGTTGGTTCCGTTGCCGGGAAAGAATCATTTTTCATAACGTGAAATTTTTTTCTTAGTAATTACCGGTGTTAGCTATGGTTGAGAATGATGTTAATGGTGTCAACGGCAGTAATCAAGAAGAGGTACACGCAACACCAAGTCTTAACTTACCGGCTGGTAATAATCCCCCACCTCATGATGCCCGTCATCAGCTTAACCAACGGCGGGGTTTGGATTCATTAGCCAGGAGTGTAGTGGCTGCTGTTGGGCTGGCCAACGAATTCAGGGAGGAGGCCCTTCGCCAGAGGGTAATATACTTGGGGCAAATGCATCAGTTGAACCTGCAGTTGATTGCAATGGGTAAGCCACCTTTACCCATTGAGTTGGAACCCCTACCCGGATTGCCTGCACCGAGTTAGGCTGCAAGTGCGTCCAGAACCGGGGGAAATCAGTTAAATCCAGTGCACGTCCCCTCATAACAGCGTGACCGGGAGTCTAAGGGACGTAACCAGCAGGAAGGCCGAGCTAGTCACATAGTTGTTCCAATTGTGCATTCTCGGCTGGGACCCCGAGTGGGGGATGATTTGGCACAGTCCCGCCGTAACCGTAGATCGCCTTCCCCACGAAGATCGCATCACCGTCGTCCTCGCTCATCATCACTAAGAAGGTAACATGCTTGCGGTCATCGTACTCCATCCCCCAGAAGATCTCATGCTCGCCGTAACCGGACACATTCTCCAAACAGTCTCAAATTCCTCTATCACATCATTCTAGAGAAAGGATGGATATGCAACAGTCCAATGCACAGAAAAATTTAATGGCTAATGAGCCATTGCCTCAGCTCGTCGGTGTAGCCCAGGCACAGGTGGCGTAGGCCGTGGGCGTTGCTCAAGCTCTGGGAGCTATGGGACCCCCATATGCCCCTCCTGTGCCCGCGTTGCAGTCTCAGCCCGTGGGTGGTTTGCCTCCAACCATTAACATGCAGGAATTTGAAGATTTGAAACGCCATATGGAAGCATGGGAGCAAGGCAAGGCCCTAGATGGAAATTTTCTGGGAACTTCAGCTAGCCCTTTGGCTCCTTGGATTGAGAATGCGCCACCAGCGCAAGGACTCATCTTCCCGAATATTAAGGAGTATACAGGGAAAACCAAAGCGAGAGATTGGTTGATGTCATTCGAGTCCTAGATCGGCCTTGTAACGTTAGACGAGGCATTGAAAATTCGATTTTTTATGGGAGAGTTGCAGGGAAAGGCATTGGCATGGATGGGAGCTCTTCTGCGCAGATCAATCAACAATTGGGCTGACCTGCGAGCAAAGTTTTATCAGATTTTGGGACCTCGGGCACACTTGCAAAGACAAGGGCTGACTTGTCTAAGGTTAAGCAGGGAGCTCACGAATCAACCGCTAGTTATTTGGAGCAGTTCACAAAAGTACTGAAGGAGGTTCTCGGGTTGACTTAGAAGGAAGTGACCTTGTGCTTTGAAACGGGTTTGCTCGAAGGAGAGGGCGGATTAAGGTCGGAGCTGAGCATGCGTGAGCCCAAGACACAGGCTGAGATGTTAATGCGGGCTTAGAAATGGTGTGCGAGGGAGACCGCTAAAAAGGACAAGATGAAGGAGAATACTGAGGTTGTGGGTAATCCCAAGGGTAATGGCCAGGCTACGGGCGGTGGTTACAACAAGGGCAAGTCGCGGTATGACCGCCCAAAAGAATTTCTCCGGGAGGCCGATCTCACCCCGCTTAATACACTGCGTGAAGACGTCTTGTATGAAATTCGGGATGAGCTTCCTCGCCCACCTCGCATGAACCATGAGACAACAGATTCTAGGGATCGGTCAAAGAGGTGTGCCTATCATGATGATTATGGGCACACAACGGAGGAATGTTGGCCGTTGAAAAAGGCCATTCAGAAGCTGATTAATAAAGACCGGTTAGACCGGTTCAAGAAAGATGAAGGGAACAGGGGGAACGTCCCCCGAAGAGATGCATCCCCGATCTGAGGGGTAATAAATGTGATTATGGATAAGAAGCCCACACCAACTCAGCTCGGCAAGAAGATCTATTCTTTGTCAAAGGTGGTAGATCGCCCAACCACCTTACAAGCAAGGGAGGAGACAATCCAGTTTAGTCGCAGTGAGTTGGCTAGTAACGTGGCTGGGGAACAGTCTTTGATTGTTTCAGTTCTGGTTGATGGTTGGGTGGTGCACAGAATTTTGGTGGATACTGGAGCTTGCAGGGATGTTATGTACTATTCATGTTTTCAAGGCTTGGAGTTGAATGATGACCGCTTAAAGCCTTATGCGGGAACTTTGGAAGGCTTACTAATCATAAAGTACCCGTTAAAGGTACGGTTGAGCTAGAGGTCTTCATTGGTGAGGGTAACCGCACCCGGGCTGAGAAAATCACATTCATGGTGATTGATTTGAAATCGCCTTACAACATCATTCTAGGGGTACCGAGCATGACCAAGTTCCAAATGGTCGCTTCCATTCCTCACCAGTGCGCTAAGTTCTACACCGGTCAGGGAGTTGGGGTATTAAGGAGTCAGCCCCGGGCAGTGCTAGAATATGTGCGTGATAGTCAGAGGAAGAAGCAAAAGTTGACCTTGGAAGATGGCGAGCAGAAAATCACCATTAGCACCAAGGAAAAATCTCATGTGACTGTAGGACCATCAACAATTGCTGTGCTCGGCGAGGACTCGGTTCGAGATGGGTAGCATAGTCACGAGGAAGATATTTGTCCTTTACCGACGTTGGGGTCGGGGGGACAGATCGAGCAGGGTGTTAACCTTGGATTGGTACCAGCTACAGAAAGTTGCGAGGAGTGTACTTGTCTTTTGCCGACGTTGGGATCGAGGGGGGGGCAAGTTGAGCAGGCCGTTGATGTGGATTTGCTGCCCGACGGAGATTGCGAGAAGATCGATGGTCCTTTGTCGACATTGGGGTCGGGGGGACAAGCCGAGCAAGTGGTAGACATGGATGTGGATCAGCTTGATGCAACTGAAACTCAAGCTGAAGAAGAAGAGAAAGTGGAGTGTGATACACTCCAAATGCGGGATGAACAGGAATTTACAGCTCAGGACGAGCTTGAAGAAGTGGTTATCAATTCTGCTTACCCCGAGCAAAAGATAAAAATTGGCAAGGCATTGACGACTGAGGCTCGGGCTAATTTGGTCAAGCAACTTCAGGACAGTTTGGATGTGTTCGTATGGAGTCCAGAGGACATGTAAGGAGTGAGCAAGGATGTAGCTGTCTATTGTCTCAGTATGGACCCAGCTTTTAGGCCAATTCAACAGCGGCCTAGAGTGTATTCAGCCGAAAAGGATCAAGCTATCAAGGAAGATGTGGAGAAACTCCTTAGTGCTAATATCATTGAGGAGATACATTATCCAACCTGGTTGGCTAATGTCGTTATGGTCAAAAAGTGTAATGGCAAATGGAGAATGTGTGTTGACATTACCGACCTGAATAAAGCTTGTCCAAAGGATTGATATCCCCTTCCTCGTATTGACAAGCTGGTGGATGCTATAGCGGGGTTCGAGTTCTTAAGTTTCATTGATGCATATTCCGGGTATCATCAAGTAAAGATGAGCGAGAAGGATAAGGCCTTGACAACTTTTCGAGCAGCAGGGGGGCTGTATTGCTACAAAATGATGTCATTTGGCCTGAAGAATGCAGGAGCTACGTATCAATGAATGGTGAATAGGGTCTTCAGCTCGCAGATAGGCAGAAACGTGGAGACCTATATAGATGATATGATGGTGAAGACCAAAGGGCAAGATCAAACTGTTGACTTGGGAGAGACCTTTGGTAACCTCAGGAAAAATAATATGAAGCTTAACCCGAGCAAGTGTGTGTTCGGGGTGAATGCGGTCAAATTTTTGGGGTTCATGGTGACTGAAAGGGGTATAGAGGCCAATCTAGAAAAAATTAAGGCATTGGTCACTATGAAGCCTCCTCGCTGTATCAAGGATGTTCAGAAGCTCAATGGCCGAGTCATAGCCCTTAGTCGTTTCATTTCCAAGTCGGCAGAAAGGTGCCTGCCATTCTTCAAAGTTCTCCGTGGAAACAAGGGGTTTAATTGGACAGTGGAATGTCAGAAGGCTTTCGAGCAGCTGGTGGAATATCTGGGGCAACCTCCTTTGTTAAGCAGCCCGATCTTTGGTGAGAAGTTGTTTGTGTATTTAGCGGCTACAAAGCAGGCTGTGGCTCCTGTGTTAGTTAGAGATGAATGTAATTTACAAAAGTCTGTGTATTATGTTTCCAAGGCCCTCACCGCAGTGGAGGGGCGATATTTTAATGCAGAAAAGTTAGCCTATTCGCTTGTTGTTGCTGCTCGGAAACTTCGAGCTTATTTTTCTGCACATCCCATCATTGTATACACGGACACACCTCTAAGGAAAATTTTGCACAAGCCAGATTCCTCTGGTCGCTTGCTCATCTGGTCCATTGAGCTAACTGAGTTTGAGATCGATTACCAGCCTCGACGAGCAATTAAGGCACAAGCTTTGGCAAACTTTGTGGCTGAGACTAGTTTTAAGGACTCATGCGAGGAGGAGGTTTCTGCCAAGACAGTATCAACAAGTGCACCAATTCAAAGGCCCCGACCAGAGTATTGTTGGAAGTTGCATGTGGATGGTTCAGCCAGTAGGTTTGGAAGTGGAGCAGGTCTGGTGTTAGTCCCGCCCGAATAGGATGTGGAGTTTGAAAAGACATTGCGTTTCAAGTTTCCATTATCCAATAACCAGGCAGAATATGAAGCCTTGATCGCGGGGCTTGAGCTCGCGCAAGACATAGGAGTACGAGAGGTGATTATCTATTGCGACTCACAATTGGTCATAAATCAAGTAAGGGGTGATTACGCTATCCATCACCCAGTTCTGGTTCGCTATTACACTATGGTGAAGGAGATTTTGAAGGACTTTGATTACTGGGAGCTGGTGCGAATAGGTCGCGAGGATAATATGCGAGCAGACTATTTATCCAAGATGGCCGAGGACTGTTGATTCTTATGTTAGATTTATATCTGTTCAATTCATTACATTAGTTTTATACTTCAGTGGCTAATCGGGCTGCGTATCGATTAGCGTGGCAACTGTGTATAGAACTTTGCCTTGTATAGTTTTTATAGGACTTCACAGGTTCAGCGGAAGACCTCTTCACAGCTTCACCGGAAGACCTGCTTAAAGCTTAAGAACGGCAGACCTTGTGTCCACCTGGTCTCTTATGACGTGTCCAAACCAGCAATGACTCATTGGATTAATTCAATCTTATTCTACAACTTTATTTGAATTAATCCAAGACATTCCCTGACATGTCAAGTCGCCGTAAGCAACTTTCCGAAAAGCAGGGAAGACTTTTCGTCTCGAATGCTGAAAGCGGAAAATGCATCGTCCCCTAGTTTCAACAACTCTCGATCCGACACCTAAATCGCCCACCTTTTTTGAAGATCTCGTAAATCATTCCACGCCTAGATATACGTGAAGACGAAAATCCTTGATCGATGACCCCATGCATTTAATGCATTGATGAAAAGAGCTGTTGAAGTATTCGTCTTCTCCAACGGATCTTTTGATGAGCACCTGCTATAAATACTTCCATTGAAGACTGAAACAAAAACATTATACAGAATCAATCGAACACTTAAAGGATTGCTCTGAAACTTCCTAGAACTCCAAGTCTTTCAACTCAGTGCAATCAAGAGATCCTCAACAGATCTAGAAGTCCTCGTCAACAACAAGAAGCTGCTCATCAACACTTATTGTTTTATCTTCTTGTTGTTTACTTTCATTAACTATACTTCTGCACGAATTAAATATCCTGTATTTACAGATATTTAATTCCCTAGAACCCAAACACAAGTCAATATTTTGTACACGATCCATTAGGGATATTCTTTGTAAGTGATCTAGTGGAAAACATAATGCACAATTTAAATCCAAGGTTGACTGCCTTGGTGGTGGACGTAGCACTCATTATAGTGTGAACCATCCCAAAACACTTGCGTTATTCCTTACTGTTTGTCTAATATTTGAACTGCATAATTACTTTGATTATCTTTATCCATTTACAGCAGAAATTAAGTAACTAGTAAAGGTCTACCGGTAGTCCTTATCGGCAGACCTAAAACAACTACTTTGAAGGTCTTCCGCTACTTGAATCTTTTCGATAGATTGCAAGTATCTTTCAAAGTATTTACCAAAAAGTTTTAAGTGTTTAATAAGCTATTCAACCCCCCCTTCTAGCTTATTATTGTGCCCTTTGGGACCCACAAGGACGAAATTCAATCATTGCATCCAGAGGTCATGATTGAATACTTGGAGGTCCCTGTGATAGCGAAGGAGGTGATCATGGACGTTGAGCCTGCTGCTAAGTGTTGGATAGATGATTTGAAGGCTTACATCGAGCAGGGAACCTTGCCTGAGGATAAGTCAGAAGCTCGGACTATTCAGAAGCGGGCTTTCCAGTATGTTATTCTAGATAAGATACTTTATCGTCGGTCGTATACTAGACTAGGGGTGGCAATTTAAGGCACGGCACGATTGACCGACACGAACACGATACGAAATTATAGGGTTTGGGCCGGGGCTTATCGGGTTCGGGCCGTTATCGTGCCGGCCCGATAAGGCATGTTAAGATTCGGGTCATTATCGGGTTTTTATCGTGCCAGCCCGATAAGCACAAAAAAAGAATAGGTATAAATAGTAAAAACCCTATTAACTAAAGTTGTAACTCTCTTGTCTCTCACTCTCTCTCTATAGAGAAAGAACCGAGCAGCCGACTGCCGAGTCCCCCGTCGATTTCTCACTCTCTCTTCTCAGATTAGCCACTGGCCACCGCCAGTTCGCCTCCGCCTCCGCCTCTGCCTCCACCTGCTCTCCCTCAAGTCTCAACGTCTCTCACTCACACCAGCGCAATCCCTCTCTCTCTCTACACCGAAGACGGAAGAACAATTCCGAACTCCGAAGAAAGGTAACTGGCGCAATCCCTCTCTCTCTACAGTACTTGTTCTTGTTGATAGATTTCTTGACATGGTCCTATTTCTCTTAGTTTAATTATCTTATTTTGCTTTTCTTCTACCATGTTTTTGTTCTAGTAAATCAGGTAGTTAGTGTTAAGATGTTAGCCCTTGCCTTTTTATATTGGACAGCAGTACACTAAATTAGCAAAGTTTCATGAAGTTGTAGTTGCATTTCTCATCCTCCTCTCCATGATATAGAGTATTTGGCTGTAATGCCATACTCTGTAATTGTAAACAAAAGTTATAGATGTTGAAACACAAGAATACTTACATGAACTATATCATCCTTCTGCCCTGATATGGCTCTCTGTAGGCTGTGGCTCTCAGTCTCAGTCACTTATACTGGTGAAACCTAAAGATCCATGTTTTTATTTTATTACATGTTGCCCCCATATACAATAAAAAATTGCTTATATAAATTAATCCTTTTTTTTCTTTGGCAAAAACTTTGTGGGGGTTAGCCCCGCTCATCCTGCATAAATATAATTTATGAACATTGTTATTTTGTTTTATGCATTAGTCCTACAATAACTATATTTGTACCCATGGAAAACTGCACTCTTGGTGGTTTCCAGTAAGTTCATTATATATTTGTCAGATGTGATTTGGTCAGAAGATGTCCCATTTCCTGTTCATTATCTTGGTTAGATGCATCTTTAATTTATCTTATGAATTAGGTATTTATCATTCACCTTCGTTTACTGCCCATGGAACGACTATTTTAATGGATTTACATTTCTCCAGAGTTGTGTTTGGATCCTATGTACTTGAAGTGGGGATGGTCTATAATTGATTTTCAATGTCTTGATTACATTTCCTTAATCAGCAATGTCGCACTATGTGTAATGCACATGAAGATTACCATATTGAATCTTGTCAATTTTCTTAATATCTTGTGATGATTATTTGACTGAAATTTCAATCTGTATCGTCTCTTACCATTGCTTTATTTTTCCCTTGATACAAGCGGCCTTACTGCTTTCTTCATTGCAGGAATGGGAACCAAAGTACAATCTAAGGCGTATTTTCCAGGATATCATTCCATGAGGCATCTGAACAACAATCTGTGTAGTGGCATTTTGATTTTGTCACCAACTCTTCTCCATTAAGTTTCATAAACATGTTTGCCTTTCATTATGTTTTCAGAGGGAGAAAGCAGTATGAGCCGCCTAGATATATGACTATAAAAACATCAATTGAGCAGCTTTTAGAATTTAGAGGTTGAACAGGGGCGCGGAACATCTGGTAGGTTCATCAGTTAATGACTTGTTTTTATGTTGTTTCCCTTCATGGATATATGTCACTTACAAATTCTTATCCTATTAAATATTTTCTTTTTGTTTTTGTTTTTAATTATATACAGAGATGGTGATGATGTCGTTGAGATGGATGCAGAAACATTCACCACCACATCCACAAATGAGCCCCCCCAAAAAACCAAGGAAGCTTAGATCTAATGTTTGGAAAATCTTTGAGAAGATTCCGTTACAAGATGACAACATTCAAAGAGCGAGGTGTAAGTTGTGTAATCTTTAGACATTTTTTGTAATCTTTTTAGACTATGTTTGTGATTAATTTGCACTTCTAGTTTAGTTGTTGACTAGTGGGTTTGGTCCTTTTGGATCTTTGGTGCATGTGCATCAACTCCTACCGTCCTACCATTCCCAATTTCCTAATTTCTAGTCTTAACTTGTTGAATAGTCAGCTTGTGATTTTGTATTTTTTTGTAGTTGTATGTTTTGTAACTGACTAAGTAGTCTAAGAGCGCACATGTTGTTGTGCAAGAACAGTGATGGGAATGATTGAATGTTAATGGATAATTTATTAGAAATTTATAATTATTTTTATTTTAAAAATCATGTTTAATGGGCTTATCGTGCCTAACAAAAAAACTCGACCGTTTTTGCTTATCGTGCTTAGCGTGTCGTGCCGTGTTTTTGAGTTTTTATCGTGCCGTGTTTGGGTTTTGGTTTTAGGCACGATAACCTTATCGTGCCGTGTTCGTGCCGAAGCTTATCGTGTCGTGCCCTTATCGTGCTAGCCCGATAAGGGCACGACACGACCGATTTGCCACCCCTATACTAGACCCTTGCTCAAGTGTGTGCGGCTAGAGATGACCGAGGGCATTTTGGGAGAAATTCACGAAGAAAAATGTGGAGGTCACCAAGGTCAACGGTCTTTGGCAGAAAAAGTTTTGGCCGCTGGGTTTTATTGGATTATTTTGAGGTGAGATGCAGAGATGTATGTTCGGCGCTGTGATAAGTGTCAGCGTTATGCCGATATACCTCGGTTGCCCTCTACCGAGCAGACTCCTGTGGTGGCTTCTTGGCCGTTTGATATATGGGGTATAGACCTCATTGGCTCGTTTCCCTTGGCTCGCTCGAAGTGTAAGTATGCAGTGGTAGCTGTTGACTACTTTACTAAATGGGTAGAGGCCAAACCTTTGGCAACTATTAGTGAGGTCAATGTGATTGACTTCGTGCACGAGCATATATGTTGCCGTTTTGGTGTACCCCGAGCAATAGTTTCTAATCATGGGACTCAGTTTTCGGAGAAATTCACAAAGGCATGCGAGCAGATGCGTGTGAAGCATTGGCAATCCTTGGTTGCATATCCACAGGGTAACGGTCAAGATGCTGCTAATAAGCAAGTCTTGCATGCTCTTAAGCGAAATCTTGAAGATAAGGCAGGAATATAGGTAGACGAGTTACCATTAGCTCTGTGGGCGGTCAGGACAACGGTCAGAGGGCCTACGGGTGAAACAACTTTTTCTCTGGCTTATGGATCTGAGGCCATGGAACCGGTAGAAATGTACTTACCCAATCATAGAGTATCTCACTATGGTGCAGAATCCAACATTGTAGCTCGGGCAGCTGATCTTGATTTGTTAGAAGAAAAATGGTTGGAATCCAAAATGCGAATGGTTAACTACAAACAGCGAGCAAAGGCTCACCACGATAAAAGGGTTCGTGGTCGGTCCTTTGCCGTGGGTGAGTGGGTTCTCCGTAAAATTGAAGCAACAGGCCATCGAGCAGAATGGGGAAAGCTTTCTCCTAATTGGGAAGGTCCTTTTCAAATAGTCAGAATTGTTAAGGAAGGGACCTATATGTTGCGAACAGAAGATGGCAGCGAGCTGAAACATCCATGGCATGTAGATCACTTGAAGAAATACTATCGTTGATTGGTAGTATGCAACCTGTATCTTTTCCTCTTATTTTGTAAGTGGAGGTGAAATGAATGAGCATGCGTTTGACTTTCATTTTTGTCTATCTTGTTTATGGTGTTTAGTGCAAACTCGATTATACTTTTGGCGGGCAGAGTAATTTCCTTGCCCGGTGTGAAAGTTGGTGTTCGAGTGATTTAATGTTCTCGATTATTCTCTTTTTCACGAGCACGGGGTATCTCTGCTCGTGAAAAAGGGTTGGTGTTCGAGTTAGTTGCTTTGTTTGTTATTTTCTCGATTATTCTCTCTTTCACGAGCAGGAGATGCCTCTGCTCGTGAAAAAGAGTTGGTGTTCAAGCCAGTTGCTTCGATCATGCTCCTTCATAATTACGGGCTATTTTAGCCCAGGTGAAGGTGTTGTTGTTCGAAGGCCTTGCATTTTTTCATTCCGGCAAGCCTGGAATGAACTTTCTCGATTTAAAAGATTGCTTTTTAAATAGAAACAGTTGAAACATCTATGAGAATATAAGTAGACAAAATACGGGCATTGGCAAAAATATTAAAAGCAGGAAATGTTAAGATATTACAGGCCAGGAGATAATTTAAATTGTTTGCAAGTTGTTTTCCAAAAACACAATTGTGGCATGCAGGCCGGGAGAAATTCAAGGATCAGCAGCAGTAGTTTGAGCAGGGTCGGCAGCGGTAGTCTGAGCTGCTTCAGCTACTTCGTTGGTGGTCGGGTCTTCAATTATGACCATTTCTCCATCATCGCCAGCAGCGTGAGCAGCTAAAGTTGAAGTTTCCTGTGTTTTCGCCATCCAAATCTGAGTCATCAGATCGATAACAGTGACCTCGGCAGTAGGTGGAGGGATCCAGGCAGCAAGTCCTTTTTGATAATCAGATTGAGCCAAGGAGGTAAGCTCATCTTCTGTGTAAAGCACCAAGGCATGACCCGGGCGAGCAGAGGGGCTGAAAGGCGTGTTGGTTCCCCTTCTAGCGAGTTGGTCTGGTTGTACATCCATCCCGCTGCACGCTAGCTGCCTCAGGACATGATTCACACCTTGAAGGAAGAATGGGTAGGCTTCCTCTTCAACGTTCGCCTAGAAATCTTCAGACTTCTTGTAATCTGCAATGGCTGCTTCCTTCTGTTCCTCACTGGTTCGGGATAGCTCTGCTCTCAGTTGCTTTTCTTTCTCCGCAGCCTCCTTCTTGGTCTTCTCCAGCTCGCTGATCGCCTCTCTAAGTTCCTTCCTCACTTGGCTTATGTTTTTTAGCGCCGTTTCCTCGGATTTTTTGGAAAAGTTCAGATGAGCTTCAAGAATTATCTTCTCCTCCTCTACTTTGGAAAGCTTGGTGACTTTGGAAGTCATATTTTCTTCGCTTTCTTTAAGCTCGGCTCGGAGAGAGTTGACTTGCTCTTCGAGAGTGTTTTTCTCTGAAGACATTGAGCTGGAGGATTTAAGGTTGTCGATCAACCGGTCATACATGAGCTCATTTTTGCTGGCCATCTGAAATGAAAACATAGTAAAAAAAAAAACGAGAGCGCACAATGAAACTTTGTTTTGGTGACAGTAAGGGAATTGGTTACCTCGGTCATGCACATTCCTATTTCACCGATCAGGACGGAGCTAGGAAGCTCGGTACTTCTTCTTCAGATGCCAGTATGGCGAAGCCTCTTCACCATCCCAAGACCAACAGTGGCCGCATGCCCGCCTCGTTTGTTAGTGTTGAGATTGGCCAGGTTAGGTACATTGGCCACTTGCGCGATTATCTTGGCTGCGAATTCCCGGGTTTCTGGCATCTCAAAATTGTCCTTTTGCCGTATGGGTGCTTGCGAGCTCGATGCTTAAGCTAGGTCACTTTGATCTGTGCATGACCTAGTTCTTCTGTCGGTTGGAACTTCAGGGGCAGGTCGTTTTGATTGCACGGTAGGAGCAGTTGGAGTTGGGGCATGAGTTGTAATGACAACAGGGGTGGGGATAGTAATAGCAACTCGACTTGTTTCAGTCACTCAGCTGGATCCCCGTCCGGTATTTGTAGCAGGAACGGTGGACAGGCGAACAGGCTCTAGCCCGGCCATTTGTGTGTTTTTCCCCATGGTTCCCCTTCTCATGGCATGGAGAAATCGCTTTGAGTCTTCGAGCTGCCTCATGTCTGTAGAGAGTTACGAAGAACTGGTAAATGCCTTGATTGAAATGAGAAGTAAAGAAAAAGCAAAAGTAAAAGCTTGTGCAAACCAGAAATAGAAAGCAGGGTGCTTTCCCCGGCCAACTCACAACCGGCACTCGCTCGGAAATCTACCCTCGTGGCAGCTACCCAAGTAGGGGTGAGGTATCTCGACTTCCATGGAAACTCGGGGCTCGATTCCTTCAACAGGCCAGCTTAGAATTCCGGCCAGTCGAAGCAAGGGGGAATTTGAAGTAAGGGCTACCCAGTCTAGTACCCAATTCTGACCGTTCTTGCAACTGCTAAATTTTCCCCTGTTCGAAAGGCGTTTTTATCGTATTTGGCAATTGCTAAATTTTCTAAGTATGGAGCGAAGGGCCACCCAACTCGCGATTCAACGAGCAGGGCTTTTCCGTCCTAGGAATCAACTTTGTTGGGACCATCAGATAAAAGTTTGAAGTAGTTGGGGTTTGAACGGCCAGTAATATGCCCACTCTTCTTATCCATGGAGAAAAGAAAGAATTTTCTGAATAAAGCCATGCTGGGCTCGAATCCGAGCAGCCGACAGGCGATAGTATAGGTGACTAGGAATCTTACTGTGGTAAGGGTTAGATCATAGGGTAAGGCATTATTTATAAGAAGGAATTCGGCAAAAAAGGGGTCTAGGGGAAGTCTCAAGCCGACCAGAAAGAAATCAAAATAAAATACCATCCGGTCTCCTTGGAAATTATGCCCGGTCTCCTCGATGTCCAGGTCGAAGGCCCTCACCCGGTAATTTTTGGGGTCCATACCCAATGAATAAAAGCAAGCAGAGACATCGTCTTCGCTAGTCAAGTCATCCCATTTGATTAAGGGGCGTTGGAGATGGGTTGTTTGCCTTTGAGGGTATCTTTGTTTTGTTTAGCCCGCGGATTACTTGAGCTGGGGAGGTTATCTTTGACTGGTTCATTTTGCTCGGGATTTCTCTGCTCGTGTCTGGGTGTATCCCTAGTTGTGTTTGGAGGATCTATGGTTTCTTCTGTAATGCGTGGACGCTTTCAACGGATCAAAGAAATTTCTTCCAGCTCGGCCTCTTTAGAGCTGGAAGATCCTGTATCTGAGCTTTCCTCACTTTCTATGGGGGCTCCATGGTCGTAATCGCGCCCTTCAATTTCAGATTGGGTTTCGTCACCGGAAGACATCCTACAGGAACCGAGGAATACATGTTAAACCCTACTCGGGGGGACATGCAGAGCAGTTAAGCAAGAACCCATGGCAAGCAAGGGTTTATCCTAAAGACCGGTGAACAAGGCACCAGTCAAGTACTCCTCGATTCCTCCCGTGTAAACTCGGGCAAGTTTGTTGAATGCCCTGGACCGTGAAGTGTATAAAATGGAAAATAGAGAAAGCAAGATGGATGAAGGCGAAATGGGTATTAGAAGCCCTAGTTTACGACAAATTGATTTTCAGATCGTAACGGAGTTCATCATGTACCCCGACAGTGTCGTTGAACCTTAACGTAGGGGTTCTAGCAGAGAAGAAGTGAAAATGCAGTAAAAAGTATCAAATGTTCAGAGAAATACATGTTGATATAGAGGAGTCGAGTTGAGGAAGATCTTGGAAGTTTTGTTGACGCGAATGGAACCCAAATGGGAAGTTCCGACATCGTTTCTGTCTCTGAATGCAGGGGTAAAAGGTTTTCTCTGTCTTGATTTTTCTCAAGTGGGTAAAGTTTTGAAATGAGGGGATGTTGGGTTTTTATAATGGGTGAAACCGTCGCTTGGGGCTATCCCAAAGGGTTTTTTCCATCATTAGGGCACGTAAACCGGAGTTTTGTATTTAATGACTTCTTGGGAAATGAGCCCGCGTGAGGCTGTAAGACGGCTGGTGACGGCCCGTCCTTTCAACTCTTTTAGGCTGGTAACCACTCATAAATGTCGGGTTGAGGATGACTCTGGAAGAATTCGTGAAAAGATTCCTTTTAAGAAACAATCTGGCCTGGGGACTCTAAATTCTTCTCCTCGCTCCGAGCATGGATGCTCGAAAGACAAGGACTAGGGGGCTACTGAACTGCCTGGCCCAATAGGCCCAACATACAAGTCACGTGCCTGACACATCTCCACCAGTCATGGGTTGAGCATGTGCACTTTAATCTTCAAGTCACATTGAGGAACAGACAGCGATCAAAGATATACTGCGAGCTGGGGGCTTAGCCTTTGGCAGGCAAGGTTACAGCGAGCTAAGGGCTACCTCAGCGGGCAACAGTATGTACCGAGCTGGACCTATCATGCTCGTTTATGAAGGAAACGTTTGTCTTGAATGCGGACAGTTATTTCCGAGAAATTCGCCACCATCACCATGATGAGGCCGTTATGAGTGATGGAGCAGTTAATGTGGCAATTAACATGGCAGTTAGTGTGTCCGCCAGTTATGCCACCACGTTTACTGGGCAGTTGCCCTTCGGCTCCAGCTATAAAAACCCCTCGAAATAATGGAGGGAGGTACGTGATTCTAAATACTGGCCTAAACTCTGTCAAATTGTTTACTCAGTAGACTGTTGTGCTGATTCACACGCCGAAGGGCTTTTGCAGGGAGTGCCCCTGCCTAGTTCATTGTCTTATTGTTTGTTTGCAGAGTTGGGCCATGAATATCAAGGATAAGTTGAAAGCCAGATATCCAATCAAAGAAGCCCAGTGCGCCCAAGACTATTTTGGACGCATTAAAATCTAATATTTTCTTTTTAAACAATGTGTTATGCATATCTTTTATTGGTAATAATATAAAATAATTTAAACTTAACATCATTTTCTAACCAATGTGAGATATACATCTTCCATTGATAATAATGATAGAAATCTTTTATCAAATGACTTTGAAAATCAACCTTACTTTCCAACCAATGTATGATACATTTCTTCTATTGGTACTTAATAATAATATTTTTAAAATCAACATCAATTTCTAACCAATGTGGGATACATCTCTTTTATTGTTGAAAAATTAGTGTTTTAGTGAAAGAAATTGTGCAACTTGAAGCATGAATTTCTTTACGTGTCATTTGTTTGTTGACAAAGGTAATTACGCAAATGTGTTCTACTCGGTGAGAGCATTAAAATGATATATTTATTTGTCCAAATTGAGTTTTGGATAATAAGATATCAAGACTTAAGGTATAATACTTGTTAAAAATTAATGTTTTTAGTGAGAGAAATTGTGTAACTTGAGACACGAATTTCTTTATGTGTCATTTGTTTGTTGCCGAATGTAATTGCGCAAATGTGTTCTATTTAGTGAGAGCATTGAAATAATATATTTATTTGTCTAAATCGAGTTTTGGATGAATACGATATCAAGGCTTAAAGTATAATACTGATTAAAAAATAGTATTTTTTGTGAAAGAAATTGTTCAACTTGAGACACAAATTTCTTTACGTCTCATTTGTTTGTTGGCAAAAGTAATTGTGCAAATGCGTTCTACTCGGCAAGAACATCGAAATGATATATTTATTTGTCTAAATCAAGTTTTGGATTAATAAGATATCAAGGCTTAAAGTGTGGTGTTAAAAGTGAGTCATTAGAAATGATATCTCACATTGAAGAGTTTTATCCCACATTGGTTAGAAGTAAAGATAGTTGTAAAAGTTTTTTAATACAAGTCTTCTACTATTGATAATAGAAAAAGTTATATATACTAATAGTAATACCCCTTATCATTTTGATTATTATTATTATTATGTATTATTATTAGCTAATGGCTAGAAAACCAAAAGTTTTTAAAGTCTTTTAACAAATGTAAGATATCTCTTCTATTAGTAATAATAGTAAAAGTCTTTTATCTAAAATTAAAATCAACATCACTTTCTAACTAATGTGAGATATACATATTCTATTGATAATAATTATAAAAGTCTTATATCTAAAGACTTTAAAAACAAACATTACCCTCTACCAAATGTATGATATATTTAGTCAGTTTGTAATAATAATATTTTTAAAACCAACATTAATTTATAACAAATGTGTGATACATCTTTTCTATTGATAATAATAGTAGAATACTTTGTAACTAATGTGAGATACATACATCTATTCTATTTGTAACAAAAAGTCTTTAATCTAAAGACTTTTTAAACCAACATTTATTTTTAAACAATGTGAGATACATATTTTTTATTCGTAATAAGAATAAAAATCTTTAGTATAAGAATTTTAAAACTAACATCTTTTTCTAAATAATGTAAGATACCCCTTTTTTCATATTATAATAATGTGAGATACTTCTTTTCTATTTCTATTTGTAATAAAAGTTTAAAACTTTTATCTAAAAACTTTTAAAACAAACATCTCTTTCTAACCATGTGGTATACATATTTTCTATTGGTAATAATAGTATTTTTAAAACCAATATTAATTTCTAACAAATATGAGATACATTCTTCTATAATAATAATAATAGTCTTTTATATAAAAACTTTTGAAATCAACATCACTTTCTAAACAATGTGGGATGCATTTCTTCTATTAGTTATAACATAAAAATAATAATAGTAGTAGTATTTTATCTAAATAGTGTTGAAACCAATGACATCTCTTTCTATATAATGAGATATATCTCTTCTATTCTCTTTTATTAATAATAAAAGTAGAAGCCTTTTTATTTAAAGACTTTTAAAATCAACATCACTTTTTAAGCAATGTAAGATTTATCTCTTTTATTGGTAATAATAGTAATTTAAAACCAACATCAATTTATAACAAATGTGTGATATATATATATATATATATATATCTTCTATTTCTAATAATAGTAAGTCTTTTATATAATCTAAAATAATTAAAAATCAACATCATTTTTAACCAATGTGAGATATACATGTTCTATTGGTAATAATGGTAGAAGTCTTTTATCAACAAACTTTGAAAACCAACATCACTTTCTAACCAATGTATGATACATATACATATTTTCAATTAGTAATTAATAATAGTATTTTTAATACAAATATCAATTTCTAACCAATGTGTGATACATCTCTTCTATTGGTAATAATAGTAGAATATTTTGTAACCATGTGAGATACATCTCTTATAAAAGTGAAAGTCTTTAGTCTAAAGATTTTAAAATCTAACATTTTCTTTTTAAACAATGTGTGATACATCTCTTTTATTGGTAATAATATAAAATAATTTAAACTCAACATCATTTTCTAACCAATGTGAGATATACATCTTCTATTGGTAATAATGGTAAAAGTCTTTTATCAAATGACTTTGAAAATCAAAATCACTTTTCCAACCAATTTATGATGCATTTCTTCTATTGGTACTTAATAATAGTATTTTTAAAACCAACATCAATTTCTAACCAATGTGGGATACATCTCTTCTATTGTTGAAAAATTAGTGTTTTTAGTGAAAGAAATTGTGCAACTTGAGGCACGAATTTCTTTACGTGTCATTTGTTTGTTGACAAAGGTAATTGCGCAAATGTGTTCTACTCGGTGAGAGCATCAAAATGATATATTTATTTGTCCAAATCGAGTTTTGGATAATAAGATATCAAGACTTAAAGTATAATACTTGTTAAAAAAATTAGTGTTTTTAGTGAGAGAAATTGTGCAACTTGAGGCACAAATTTCTTTACGTGTCATTTGTTTGTTGGCGAAGGTAATTCCGCAAATGTGTTCTACTCGGTGAGAGCATCGAAATGATATATTTATTTGTCCAAATCTAGTTTTGGATGAATAAGATATCAAGACTTAAAGTATAATACTTATTAAAAAATTAGTGTTTTTAGTGAAAGAAATTGTGCAACTTGAGGCACAAATTTCTTTACGTGTCATTTGTTTGTTGACAAAAGTAATTGTGCAAATGTGTTCTACTCGGCAAGAACATCGAAATGATATATTTATTTGTCCAAATCAAGTTTTGGATGAATAAGATATCAAAGCTTAAAGTATGATGTTAAAAGTGAGTCATTAGAAGTAATATCTCATCTTGAAGAGTTTTATCCCACATTGGTTAGAAGTAATGTTAGTTATAAAAGTTTTTAAATATAAGTCTTCTATATATATATATATATATATATATATATATTTAGACTTGTTGCCGCATAAATAGAGGAAGTTTATTTTTTAGGTTATTTACTAATATATTAGTATTCCATATTTAGACATAAAACCATCAGTTGTCCCCCTCGGTTTAGTTATGAGGTTTATTTATCCCAAATATCAATTGAACTGATCTCATCCGACACTGTACTTATGGCACGAGCACAAATACTAGTATATGAATATCCTAGTGTACATAATAATATATTAGTACTAGTATCTGTGCTCGTGCCACATGCACGGTGTCGGTATGAGATTGATTCAATTGATATTTTGGATAAACAAATCTCATAATTAAGAAGGTAATTCAAACAAAACATATAAATGAGGTTCATATGTAACTCACATACTTATGGATCAATCTGGACGGCCAATTATCTGAATGTTTTATATGTAATTGTGGAGAGGGTAATTCAAACAAAACACATAAATGAGGTTCATATGTAACTCACATACTTACGGATCAATCTTGACGACCAGTTGTGTTTGACACAATTTGATCAGGGTCGCCAGTTATACCCTAAGCTCTTTTATAATATAGATTAAATCTTCGTGCTCGTGTCTATGACACGATGTCAGTATATCTAATTTCGTCAATTGAAACGACAACGTCTAAATAGAAGGTGCGATTTAAAAAAATGTTATAGTTGAGGGATACATTACTTCAAGTGGTAGTTGAGGGCACTATTTGAACTCGACCCATAGTTGAGGGGGTTATTTGTAAGGAGTTATATGTAACTGACCTATTAACATTTGATTTTGCGGCGGAATCAACCCCCCATGGCCAGATAGTCTTAGTCAATCAATTGAGCTCTATTGTGAGATTATATTAATGTAAGATTGATGTTTTGTATGGGGTAATGGTTTAGAAGATTAATCTTAGGGTGCGACTGCTCATAATATTAATTGTAGAGGGTGACTTTGTAATAAAGTGAGAGAAAATAGAAAGTTAAAAGTGAATAACTACTCTCACACATGTGAATGTGAAAGCGAATCCCAACCATTAAATTTTTTTAAGTAATTTAATCTTAACCTCTAAATAACTTTAGTTAATTGCACATGTGTGATAATGAGCTCTATTGTAATATAGATTGCATATTTAGACATAATAGATAACAAAAGTAAATTAACTAACTCCGTTTATATTTAGGGGAACCATACATTATTATTTATTTATTTATTTATTATTATTATTATTATTATTATTATTATTATTATTATTATTATTATTATTATTATTATTTGAACAATGCAAGATAGATTCTAAAATTTATATATAAAATGAAAATGTCACAATTTAAGATTTATTGCCATGGTCTACTAGAAAATAAATTAAAACGCTTGATTCACTCTAAACAAGGATTTAAGACTGACAATTCGGTGGGTAGGGTAAGGTTTTAGTCGGGTTGAGATGGATAACATGTCGGACATCATTAAAACTCAAATACCAAGTAGGTCAAATGAGTCGGATTGAGTTATACCGGTTAATGGGTCGACCATATTAGAGAATAAATATTTGTGATTATTATTTAGTGGTAACTACAGTATATAGTTCGTTTCATTGTATAATTCTTACCTTATTAAAACTCCTACCTTGTATAAGTTTCTTGTACCATATTCCATGTATAACCCTAATTGTAACTCCCTATAAATATGTGATTTATTTTTATTCAATGAAAGGTTTATGTTATTATTCACAAACTTTATCAGTTTCTACATAGTATCAGAGCTTTGCTCCTAAACCTTCTTCCTCTTCATGTTGCCGCCGCCCTAACTGCTCACCGCCATGGCTAACGGAAATAAAACCCTCACCATTAAAAACCCAGTTGATCCAACTAAAACCTTCGATCTCATAAACATCTTTCATCACAACACCACCAAACTCACCTCCACCAACCACATCGCTTGTAAACTCCAAGTTGAGGAAACTCTTATTGGCTATGACCTCTACAAATTTGTAGACGGCTCACACCCATGCCCGCCCCCACCATCCTCGCCAATGATGCTCAAACATCCAAGGACGTCCCAACACCCAACCCGCACTACCAACCCTGGATCCGCCAAGATTAACTTGTGTTTGGCGCTCTTGTCGAATTTCTTTCTGCTCCCTTGGTCCACATGATTCAACAAGCCGCCACCACCGTGAAGCATGGGAAACTTTGGCTCACACCTATGCTCGCCCAACACGAGGCCATATCAAGTAGATCAAAGATTACCTTAAACGATCCTCTAAAGGTAGTCAGACGATATCCGATTACATGCAATCTGTCAAGGGACACTCTGATGAGCTCATTGCCCTCAGCAAACCCCTCGACCATGAGGATATCATAGAAATCATCCTCGCGGGTTTGGACGAAGACTGCCACCACATCGTTGATGTAGTCGAAGGCCGAGACACCCTCATATCGTTTGATGAGCTTCATGAAAAACTCATCAACCGCGAGCTGCTCTTGAAACAGTCTCAACCTGCTTCCTTCTCACATCCTGCTACCAATCTTACTACTCCGAGGCACAACAACTCATATGTTCGGCAACCTTCTTCGCATGCTCGACATACTTCCTTGCAAACTCGGTACCCTTCTCAGTAGCCACCGGTTACAGCTTCTCGGCCATAACGTCCTTATCTCGGCAAGTGTCAAGGCTGCCGTGAACAGGGTCACACTGTTGCTTGCTGCCCCAATTACCAACTGGCCGCCACCACGCCCTAGGCTGGTTCTTCCTCTTCGACAAGTGGCTGGAAACTACGGGCACATCTAGCAACTACATCAGACATAGGAACACCAACTGGCTTCTTGACAGTGGTGCCTCACACCATGTCACTGACGACCTTGGCAACCTCTCTCTCTCCACCCCGACTACGCGAGCACCGACGACATGGCCATTAGTGATGGTATAGGGTTAACTATCTCCAAAACTGGTTCCTCTTCTCTTAACACACCATCATGCACATTTGTCTTGCAAAATGTTCTCTTTGTTCCCAACATGAAATGTAATCTTATATCCATATCTCAATTTTGCATCTTCAATAAAACATCTATTAAGTTCTCACCATCTTCTTTTCATGTGAAGGATCTACTAACAGGGAGCATACTGCTGATCGAACACTCTAAAGATAGTGTGTATGAATGGTCGATAAAAAATCCTTCTCCTTGTCCCTCTGCCTGTGTGGGCTCTAAAGTTTCTCACCACGACTGGCATCACCGGGTTGGCCATCCCTCTAAACATGTCCAACGTCAGATTCTATCTAGTTTAGGCGTAGCTTTAGACACTACTCGCAATAAACAAAAACATTGTAATGATTGTTTATGTAATAAAAGTCACATGATTCCTTTCTCGTAATCTACCATAATGTCTTCTTCCCCGCTTCAAATTATTTTTTTGATGTCTGGACCTCACCCATTCATTATGTTGGTGGCTTTAAATATTGTTATTTTTGTCGATCACTACACTCACTATATATGGTTCTACCCACTCAAATGAAAATCTGAGGTCGCCACTGTCTTTCCCCGCTTCAAATCCCTTGTCGAAAACTTTTTCAAAACCACCATTGTCACTCTTTACTCGAATAATGACGACGAGTATAAGGGTCTTGCTCGCGATATTGGCTTGGCCGCCTTCTTATCCGCTAATGGCATTTTTCATCTCACCTCGCCACCTCACACTCCGGAACACAATGGGTTCTCGAAACGTCGCTATTGCTACATTGTTAAGACCGGTCTCTCTATTCTCTCCAAAGCCTCTCTTTCGCTGCCCTTCTCGTCGTTTTCTTTCAAACAACGACCTATCTCATAAACCGGCTTCCTACACCTACTCTAGATCAGATATCCCCTACCAAAAACTATTTGGCTCTCCGCCCAACTACTCCAAACTCCGTGCCTTTGGTTGCCTTTGCTACCCTTGGCTCCACCCTTACTCCGCTCACAAACTCGTTCCTCGCTCCACTCCTTGTGTCTTTCTTAGTTACTCGCTCATTAAGAGTGCCTATCTCTGTTATGATCCGAGCACCACCAAGCTGTTCATTTCGTGTCATGTTTGTTGTGTGGAGTCTGACTTTCCCGTGTCCACTCTTGACACCCATCTTGCCCGCTATGGGTGCCCCGGATCGCACCCGCGCCCCGCGCCCCGCGCCCCGCGCTCCGCGCTCCCTTGGTTAGGGGAATGCGGCGTGCATGTGCAGATACCACGCTTTCCATTCCATCCTCCCTTGTCTAGGGGAAGACGAAATAAAAAAATGCGGAAAGGGTGTTGTCGAAAAGCGCGTTGAATACGCCTCGGTCACTTTAGGGAATTTTTGGTCCGTTATGGGAGCTATGGGTTTTCTGTATCAGGTTATCCCTTTTTTAGGGGATAACAGAATGCAGGAAATCATCACCCTTTCATTCATATTTTCCCTTGTGTAGGAGAAAATGGAAAATGTAAGAAAGGATGTTGCGTGCCCCACTACAGACTTTATAAAAATTGTCTTATGGCCTATTTCGGATCACTATGAGTGCTTTGGGTTTTCTATATCAAGTTATCCCTTTTTTAGGGGATACCAGGATATAGGAATACATCACCTTTTCATATCCATTTTCCCTTTTTTAGGGGAAAACGAAAAAGTACAAAAAAGGATGTTGCGATGCCTCACTGCGATCCAAAATGTTTTGATAGAGTCGCCATCTTTATTTTAAGGAAGAAATAAAGAAAAACCAAAAAATTAAATAAAACCAGAGATTGCAAAAACGGGTTCGGAGGTTAAGTTACGAGTTGGGAAGGTGCTAGGCACCCAACTCGCCCTTTCGACCTCAAAAGCAGTTTTTGGCTAAAGTATGTTTTTTGTTATATTTATCTAGCAAATAAATAAAACATTAACTACCTACAAATACATCCATATTTACAATATTTATGGACTTGCAGCCGCTTCCTTCCAATAATTACAAATACATTTAAAAATATTTGGCCATAATAATGACTCTTTTTAATGCTATTTCTAAATAAATCCGGGCAGCAAAACGGCTTATATTTTTACATTAGGCCGGATGGAAAATAGCTTTTTATAAATTAATGCTCTTAAAGGCTCACCTTTTAGAGCGTGGTGTGCTCGCTCTGTTCTTCTCGAGAGAGGGAGTCTTTTTTTGCTTTGCTGCTACTGCTGCGGTTCGGGCAGAGTGATTGCTTCCGAAGGTTGCTTCTGGGCACCATGAAACGGGTGGAGCAACTGCTTGTTTTTTTGATGCTGGGTGCTTGCTACTAGCGGAAATCGGGCAGAACAAGGGCTTGTTTCTGGCTGATTTGGCCTTTTTACTCGGGCAGAGCAACTACTCTTTCCGAGGTTTTTGGACCGGGAAAATAGGGTGGATACCAAGCTGGGGGGCTAAGGACCACTTTGACCGGTTGGATTTGCTTTTGGAGGAGTTTTGGCAGGGCTTCGAGGCTTTATAGGAGGGGGCATCCACTATCGCTCGATCACTCTCAAATCTCGCATCGTAACAACAACGCTGAAAGCTTTGGGGAATTTTCGGTGTGCTGAAAGCGAACCCCGGGGCCTCTATTTATAGGCTGAGAGAGGGACATCGAGGGAATTACAATTCCTCTCTTTATGCTTCATTCCTCAGCATGCATGCGCCGAGGATTTGTAGCACTCCCAGCGTAGCTTGGGATGCCATCAGAAGCAAAAGTGGGTGCTGCCATAAGGTGTTATGGGCGCTGCGCCAAGCCTGCCTTATGGCAGCGCCAACTGTTCAAACTCAGCCACTTTTTTGACGCTTTAGCCCCTGCATTTTACTGTTTTGTGCATCCTGCTTTATCTTTTGCATTTTTAAGCCCTGTAACTTGACATTTGTTAAGTTTTAATAGGTCTTGATATTGCATGTCAGAGTTACATACCAGGGGTACGAAATTGGGGTGTTTACACCCACCCCACTACCTCAACTCACCTAGCCTGGTTACCGCATGAACAACTTTCGGTCTCATTCACACCATCCGCTGCCCCCTCCAGTGACTTCACACCAGTTGCTCCTAACACTAATCAGAATATGATTGATCTTAGCTCGCTTATACACCACCCTCAACCAACAACTACTATACCCGCTGCCAGTCCTGTGCCTCCTGCTCAGCCCTCCTTGGCACCTAGCATCATACCCGAGGATAACACTATACTCGATACCAGACATCTAATGTCTGTTGCACTCGGCATGCCTAAGGTTCCTGGCCGCCTCTTCCGGTGCTCGTTGACCATGTTTCTGTGCCCGCAGCCTCCGGTACTTCATCCATGGTTACCCGCTCAAAGAACAATATCTTCAAACCGGTCATCAAACTGAGTCTCTTAGTTCATCTAGCAGCGGACAACAAACCAACTGTGTCACTCAAGCTCTTAAAAATGTCAAGTGGCGCCAGACCATATCTGAAGAATATGATGCACTGGCTCACAATGGTACTTTGGATTTGATTCCTTCGACAGATGCTCGTAATGTTGGTGGATGTAAATTGATCTTTCGCATCAAACACCATGCTAATGGCACCATTGATCGCTACAAAGCTCGACCTGTGGCCAAGGGGTTTCACCAGCGACCAGGAGTTGACTATCACGAAACTTTCAGCCTGTTGGTTAAACTGACCACTGTCCACCTAGTTCTCTCGCTGGTCGTATGCCGAGGGTGGGACCTTCGACAATTAGATGTTAACAATGCCTTTCTCCAAGGCACTTTGTCCGAGGAGGTTTTCATGGCACAACCACATGTCTTCATCGACAAGGATAATCCTTAACATGTATGTAGGCTTCAGATGCCATCTATGGACTCAAGCAGGCTCCCAGAACATGGTATATGAACTACACCAGTTTCTCCTTGCCTTCGGCTTCAATAATTTTGTGGCCGACATGCATATCGCTGTTCATACTTAATGCAAAGGGCACCATCATATATCTCCTTATCTATGTGGATGACATCATCATCACTGGGAACCAGCTCACTGCAGTTCATAGGGGTGTAAGTGGTTCGGTTTGGTTTGGTTTATGCCAAAACCACAAATCGAGCCGCCTCCTAGTGGTTCCAAAAATTTCAAACCGAATCGAATCAAGTAAGACTTGGAACCGAACCGAACCGAACCGAACCACTCGGTTTGGTTTGGTTCGGTTTTATGGTTCATATAAATTATTTTTAATGACATTAACCAAAATTAAAAATAACAATGAAATAAGATTTTAATTTGGAATTAACATCAAAATTAGGAAATAACCTACTAATAACAAGTTATCATAACAAATTCTAAAATAAACACAAACAATGGAAGAAATAATAGTTCTCCAAAAATCAAGATTTTGTTTGGTTTAGTATCCATATATATATATATATATATATATATATATATATATATATATATATATATATATATATATATATATATATATATATATATATATATAATGAATAAATCAAAGGTTCAAAATAGTTAATAAATGTAATATAATATATATTATATAATAAATAAATAAAAATATATATGGTGGTTTGGTTCGATACCAAAAACCGTGAACCGAACCGAACCACGTGGTATTCCAATTTTTGAAACCGAAACCGAACCATCTTCGACCAAAACCAAACCAAACCGACTGGTTTGGTTTGGTTTGGTTCGGTTCCGTGGTTCGGTGGTTCCGATTTACACCCCTAGCAGTTCAGACCTTTATCTCTCTGCTCGTTGCTCGCTTCTCGCTCAAGGACCTTGGGGCTCTTCACTATTTCATTGGTGTTGAAGTTGTTCAGTGACCAAGTGGTCTCCTGTTCTCTGAGCATGGATACATTGCTGATATCCTTGCTCGCACGGGCATGACAAATGCCCACCTTGTGGCTAGTCCCCTCGGCACCTTAATACTTCAGCTGGGTATTGCTCTTACTGATCCTATAGAGTTTTGGGCAGTGGTTGGAAGTCTTCAGTATCTGTCTACTCGCCCTGATGTTGTCTATGCAGTCAACAAACTCTCCAAGTTCATGCATAGGCCAACCACCGAACACTGGAATACAACCAACCGAGTTCTTCGTTATCTCTACGGGACCATTGATGCTGAAATTCTCCTTCATCGTCAGTCGCCCTTAGATCTCCATGCCTTCACTGATACTGACTTGGTGGGCAACAAAGATGACTACACTTCGACCAGTGCCTACATTGTCTACATTGGCAGCAACCCGATGTTTTGGAGCTCCAAGAAACAACGCAACGTTGCTCACTCCTTGACTGAAGCTGAATACCGGGCTGTGGCTGCCACTGCCGCTGAAGTCCAGTGGATTATGTCTCTCCTCGGCAAGCTGGGTGTCACCTCCTCCACTCAGCTCGTCATCTACTGTGACAACGTGGGTGCCATTAGTCGCTGCTCTAACCCGGTCTTCCATACTCAAATAAAACATATGGCTCTTGACTTTCACTTCATTCGACAACAAGTTCAAGACGAGCTCTAATGGGTTTCTCATGTCTCCTCGGTTGATCAGTTGGTCGATGCTCTAACAAAACTGGTTGCTCGCCAGCAGTTTCATCAGTTACTTCACAAAATTGGTCTCTCCTCTTTGACGTCTATCTTGCGGGGGTATATTAGAGAATAAATATTTGTAATTATTATTTAGTAGTAACTACCGTATATAGTTCATTTCCTTATATAGTTCTTACCTTATTAGAACTCCTACCTTGTATAAGTTTCTTATACCCTACTCCATGTATAGCCCTAATTGTAACTTCCTATAAATATGTGAATTATTCAATGAAAGGTTTATGTCATTATTCACAAACTTTATCAGCTTCTACAGACTCGTCTAGACTTGGGTTTTCACCAAAAAATCCATTCGTTTATAGAGTAAAGACTTTCAAGTAAAAAAAGGCAAGGGGTTCGACCCGTTTTGACCTAAAATATTACCGAGTTGAGTTGGGTTAGGTCGAGTAATTTTTCAGGTCGGGTCAAATAAGTTAACGAGTTCCAGGTTGTAATTGTCATGCCAATAAAGAACTAGGGGAAAATTATGGCCTGTCCCTTTTTGTAAGTTTTTAACCTCAAAACTCCATCATTCTTTTTTTCAACCGCAAAATACCATTTTTGAAATATTGTTTCAAAAATGTCATCGTCTTCTTCAATAGCTTCGGTAACACATTTTGGCTTCGAAAATCACGACAGCGCAACTAATGTGGATTGACCTCGCCTCGGTCAAGTTATGGGGTCGAGGGGCAGCGCCTGTCAGGGGGTTTGGGGGCGTTAGCAACTCCCCCGAAAGGTAAACGAGTTTTTTGATTTATGAAATACGAAAGTATAATGGATTTGTACTAGGTTGAAATATTTTTCAGTTGGGACGAAGGTAGAGAAAGATAAGGAAGAAGAAGGCTTATGACGGAAGAGATTGAAGAATAACGTGGAAGACGTAAAATAGTTTTTTATGCTATTGTATCGCGGTGCAAAAATGAATTAAATAATATTTTTACACCGCGGTTCAAAGTTTAATTTCCTAGTCTATTTTTGTACCGTGATTCATAAATTTCATTGTATTGTTTTTGCACTGCGGTTCAAAGTTTAATTTCATAATCTATTTTTGCACCGCGATACTTAAATTTCATTACATTAATTTTACACCGCGATTCAAAGTTTAATTTCGTATTCTATTTTTGCACCGCGATTCATAAATTGTATTGTATTAATATTTACACCGCGGTTCAAAGTTTAATTTCTTAGTCTATTTTTGAACCGCAATTCTTAAATTACATTGCATTAATTTTTGCACTGCGGTTCAATAGTTTTATTGGAACGCGGTGCAAAAATAATGAGCTCCGTAGCGCGCATACGGTTCATTAAGGTTATCTTAGTCATTATGCCACCAAAAATAACTTTTTTCGGTTAAAAAAAAAGAAGGTACTATATCGATTAAAAACTTGACAAAGTGAACTAGCCCGCAATTTTTTCAAAGAACTAAATGGGTAATCACCAAGCGCATTTCCTGGCAATAGGATGTTCTAAAATTCAAAAGTTCCATTTTGGCTTTTCAAATTTAATTTGATTTTATTCTAAAGGAAATTATGAGATTTACTTGTTTTTTTCATAAATTAAAAACATGACGTTCGAAGGTTTTTTTTAGGAGAAAATTTTGGCCGGTGTTTTTTTTTAAGTTTTTAACCCTAAAAGTTTTTTTTTTCAATTGTAAAAGACCATTTTTCGAAATATTGTTCAAAAAATATCATCGTCTTCTTCAACAGCTCCAGCAATAAACTTTGGATTCGAAAATCACGATAGTGCGCAACAAAGGCGGAGAATGGGGACTAAGATGAAGACTAACGACGGAAGAGATTGAAGAAGAAGGTGTAGGACGGAAACTAGTTTTTTATGCTTTTGTACTACGATTCATAAATTTCATTGCATTATTTTTATACAGCGGTTCAAAAGTTTGATTCATGTAAAATTGTTGCACCGCGATATATTTGCATTTTATACTGTAACTTATTGAAAATTAATTAATTTTTTACACTTTAACAATCTTTTCAAAAGTTGTACCGCGATTCTGAAATCTTTGCACTACGATTTACAAATTTAAAAGCTAGCATAATTTTGTACCGCGATTCACAAATTCAAAAAGTTAGCATAGTTTTTCACCGCGATTCTTTTTTTTTTTAAATTGTTGCACCGCGATATATTTGCATTTTATAGTAATTTATTGAAAATTAATTATTTTTTTACACTTTAACAACCTTTTCAAAAGTTGTACAATGTTCAAAAGTTTGGTTCATGTAAAATTGCTGTACCGCGATTCATAAATTTAATTGTAACACACATACAGTTCATTAAAGATACCGTAGTCATTTTGCCACCAAAAATAACTTTCTCTGATTAAAAATAAAAAGAATGTACAGTGATGAAATCTTTTAAAAAGTGGACCAACCCGTATTTTATTTTTTTTGTATAGTTAACAAATGTTATCGCTTTATTCTCTATGACTAATTAGTAAAAATATGTTTAAAACTAATTCAAAAAGCGATCAAATTGATATTGAAAAGTCAAACTACAACTCTTTTTTAGATAAAAAGTAAAAGGGTTAATTCCATAAAACCTTTTAGTTTTGAACCATGTGTTGGTTTTTTTTTAATATGTAAAACATCAATCTAATATTTTTTAGTCGGGAATAATGTCGTGGACATGAACTCTCCCGCCTCATCCACATAGGTTGCTGCTAGGATGTTCGGTCACCCACTCATTACAAAAACAAATCAGTTTTTGACGTAAAATTGGATTGAGATTTTACATGAAAAAAAAAAAAAACACATGGTCATAACCAAAAAAGTAAAATAGGTGAAAGTTATTTATGCAATTAAACTAAGTAAAACAATGAAACTTAACATGATATACTGATAGGAAGTAGCTTGTGTAATTAAACCAACTAAAAATTTCCCAAAATAGATAATATCAAACTCAACATAAGCTTTAAAACACCAGATCACAAGTAGTAATAGAATGTAAGAACTAAGAAATCATAAGCTAGCAACTATCGCCACTTTCACTTTCTCATGCTGCAGATTGAATACTTAGTTTTTTGTTGCACCATTCAGCATATAGTTGTGGGTACAGCCGCAATCACTGTCAAGAATCGACCAACACTTGTAACAGTCTTTATTCAGACACATCGGATACTGCATTGGGCTCGGATTATAACTTATAGGCATAAACGATGAACACTTGTAACAATCTTTAGTCAGGCACATTATATAGTTTGTCGAAGAACCCATTAAATTCCCAGCGGTAGAATCAGATTTTGATTCCATAGGAGTACTGTTGTTTGGAGAAAGTGGATTCAAAGGCGCTTTAGTAATACCATGATCGTTGCTTTCGATTTCAGCCGAAGAAGAAGAGTTGGTGGTTGGAGTCGTCGTTGTCGTTTCCGGTGTTGTTTCAAGAACCCCATTCACTTCTCCACCATATAGAATTCCTTCTTTTTTACTACCCTGTTCTGAAGAAACACCGGAAGAAGAAGAACCCACTCCAAAATTGTTATTCAAACCAAGATTTCGAAAAGAAGACATGAGATTTCCACCATCATCATCATCATAAGTAATCGAAGAAAGCTTCATATTGCTCCCCATTGTTGAACAAAATACAGAGCAATGAACAAGAAACACAAACTAGAATACAGAGCTAAACAATTTAAGTGAGAGAAAGATGGGTTGGAAGAGGGAATTTATAGGAGAAGTTCTCTGGGAAGACAATTTCCGATTAAGATTGGGAAACCTATTGGGAATTGGATTTTTAAGAAAGCGGAAGAAAGAAAACAGAGTTTGTAAAGTCTTTTTTAAGCCCAAGGAGGTTATTACTAAAAAATTAAAATCAAAATTAAATATTCTTCCGAATTATGTAAATTCGCATTTCAATCATAAAATAAAATAAATGGACAGAAATGGGAGAGGCTATTCCTACTACATAATTAGTTATTCAATTAATTAATGATATACTTGGACAAATTTACCCATAATTACTTGTTCATATTAAGTTGACTAACAAAGTTATTTTTCTAATTAATTACCTTCTAACATTATTTTTTAATGAATAACATAGTTATAATATTTTTATTATCAATTTTTATTAAATTATTGATCTTATGACTAAAGTTATCTTGCATAAACAATAAATTAATATCTTAAGAACATCATTGTTTTTAGGATTAAATAGCAGTTTGGTCCCTGGACATGTCGAAAATCAATGTTTTGGTCCCCTGACAAAAAAACAATAGAATTTGGTCCCTAGACATGTATTTTTGGACCAATTTGCCCCCAACCACCGTTAGCGTTAGTTTTGCCGTTTGTTTTCTTTTTAATTGACGATAATGCCCTTGGTCGTTGAGTGTATGTATATAACTAAATTGCAGATGTATATCGACGGTTAGATAGAAGCCCTAACTGTTTCTCTCCGACGCATCGAAGCCCTAACTGTTTTCCAACATAGCTTCTTCTTCGATTCTCCATTTAGAATCATTTATCCCACAATTCGTAGCTAGCAAACCCTATTCGGCTCCATTGTGTTCCATGGCTTCATCATCTACAGGGCAATCACGTGCCAAAACTCACGAAGATGAAGGTGTTCCATTGTGTGATTGCAAGGTCCCAGCTCCATTGAAGACCTCACGAACTTATAGTAACCACGGCAAGCTATTCTATGGATGTGGGAATTACGTTGTATGTATATGTATGTTAAATTGTATTTTTTTACATCTTGGCTCATTTTTTGAAATATTTGTCTGTGATTCTGTTTGTTTCATATGGTAAGCTATTTTGTTGGTGATTCTTACGTTTGTTTAAGCACTGAAATTCTTCATGCAAGCTCGTTTTATTGACTTTGTTTTCATCTTGAAAATTTGGTTTGTTATCGCATTTGCTTTGTGACTTATGATTCTATTTTGTGTCCAAAGGTTCTGTGCAAAGCTTTTGACATATATATTTTTGTTTGTGTTAATGCAGAAAACAGTAAAAGGTTGTGATTTATTTGAATGGGCAAATGAGAGCCAAGATGTTCTTGAATTGAAAGAGAAGTTAACCAAGGTGAGATGAAGTTGGAAAAGAAAAAAGACAAGAAAGTGACACTACAAAAGGAAATCAAGAGGCTTGAAAAGAATTGGTGATTAAAGACATGGAAATTGCTTTGCTCAAATCTCAAGTTAGGAGCAATTGGAGTATTATGCTATGGGTTGTTGTAATTGTTTTCTTGATTTGTGTATATGTCATTTTAAGTCCAAATGGTACAGCTTATGTTGATGTTGCCTAGAAAAGGGTGAATATCATTGGAGTATTTTTGGTAGGTTATGTTAGGCTATGATATCAATAGAGTTTTCATATGTTAGAGGAAATGGAATGGGTTATTGTGAAACTTATGATCTTTGTTATGAGATTATGTTTGTTGCAAAACTGATCTTTGGAATGTTTGTTGCAAAGCTATATATGATCTGTGTAGACTGTGTTCACCTTAGATACCATGTTTACCAATAAATACACATATGTTTATGAATAAGTCCAAAAACACATAGGTTTACTTCAAGTCATAATATATTGCTAACCAATGGCATATGTTTCACATCCAAAAGCCCCTATATATCACAAAAGTTTATGAACAAGTACACAAGTCCAAAGTACTTGTCCATACCTCTCTGAGATTTATATACAACCAAGAATGTACCAACCAAAAAACATGTCCAAAACTAAGTTATACCCCAAGAATTATTCCACAGTTACATAGTCATGAAATGTTTATACAACCTATCCTAATTAGTGTTCCTTCAAAAGTCGACCGTTGAGTAGAGGTGGGCGTGGGGGCTTGTGTTTGATGTTGTCAAAGGCAGTTCTGATGTTGTCAAGGCGCTTGTGTTTGATGTTGTTGGGCCAACTACATCTTTTGGAAATTGATTTGGTCTTTCATTTGGTGGAGTATAAGCATCCAAATTGATGTGCCTAGATGCCTGGTGTCTACAAACAAGTACATAGTGCATATCGTTGTTAGTTGGCAAATTAGGAATGAAAATGGTAAACTGTAGTCTAGACAAATATTGATAAACCGAACATACCTTAAAAAATGTTTCTCCAGAAACATAGAGTCCAAAGAAAATCATGTCTTGGTTCTACATTGATTGGCTTCTGGGCCTTCCTATTTTCTCTTCTCACTGCTCGGTAATCGAGGTGTCTTCTTCCTTCCTTCATTTCTATTTTTTGTATAAACTCTCTTGGGGCTTTTCCTTTCTGCTATAGATTTACATCTTTTTTTGAAGTATTAGGTGCCTATAAGAAATTAGCATCCACATTCGAACTCAGTAGAACCAATAATGATATATAATGTTGTTATGTAAAAACAAGATATAGAAGCCGCATACCTCGGTTTGGACCCCACGACACTTGCTACACTTTCCTTGGTTCTCTACACCCATTTTTGTTATGACCAACTACATTGCAAATACTACATACCATCTGTTTCCCATACTGACTCAATTTCTGTACACCCTTGGTTGTCTTCTTTGCCTCTTCTTCATGTGGTGCCTTTTCATCAAATTTTTTCAATTTGTCACAGCTTGGTGTTGTAGTCATTCATGTTAGTTGACTTGGAAATTGCCTTAAATGACTCTTAAACTCGCACCTCTAAATTCTTTTGACTTAGCATGCACATGTTCAGCACATGCCCTATGCTCGATAAAGGCAATAGCTCAAAGAATAGATATTACAAGTCCCTATTACATTGAAGAATAACAAAATAAGTTAAATAGGGTATGACAAGATATTAAAGTACATGCAATATAATACATATAAAAACCATTAAAGGTACCTTCGTTGATCGAAATGAGGGTCCATCCCCTACCATCCTCCATTTGCAAGTCATTTATTAGGTGAGAAAGAAACCAACCCCAAGAATTTTTGTTCTCCACTTGCACAACTCCCCAAGCCACTGGAAACATTTGGTCATTCCCATCTCTTCCTACTGCAATTAGCAATTCTCCTTTCATACAGCCTTTTAGGAAACACCCATCCAATCCTAGGACCTTCCTACAACCAGTCAATAGACCCTTCTTCAGGGCATCAAAACACACATAAAACCTCTCAAATACAGACCATATGTAGGATTGTTCAGCACAATATACTTCTACAAGATTACCTTCATTAGTCCTTCTCGAGCTCATTTCTATAATCCCGCATCTTGGCATAGTGTTCCTTCATTGAACCAACAACAAAGACTCCAATGCCTTTCTTTTAGCCCTTGAGCAAGTACCCAAACTGACATCCAAGCCATACCTTGTTTCAATCTCCTTCTTCATTTCTGAAATCTTCCAAGATGGATTATTTTCTATTGTTGTGTAATATGTATTTGCAATCCATTGGGAACTGAGTTGTCTACTCCTCAAATTCTTAGTGCACAAGTGCTTTGGATTATAGGTTTTTATCTGAAAAGTCTTCACTCCTTTTGGTTGACTTCCCCAAATCCTCCATGGGCATACAAAGGAATTCATGCACTACACACACTCTCCTTTGTTCATTCTTCAAAAATTTGAAGTCTATCCCCTCTCTATTGCATGTGCCCTTATTGCCTCCTTAAACTCAACCGCATTCTTAAATTCCATGCCTATATTGAAGTTGATATCCTTGGGATCAGTGTATGGATTGAATGATCCATATTTTTTCCTTTTTTGATTCTTCTTCTTGATGTCATCTTCACCGCAATCACCTCACCGAATCGCCTCAAGAATGAATGTCTCCCCCAAGGAAATATGCTCATCCTCAGTCATTTCAACTGGTTTTTTCCTTTCATTTGTTTTCATATCAATATTTGTCTTTCTAGCCTGGGCTACTTCCTCATCACTTGCTTCTATGACATCATTAACAGTGTACTCATAGTCACTTTCTTCTTCTTCACTATCTGCAATATAACTCTCATCTTCACTAGAATCATCCTCACCATTTACAGCATCCTCGCATTCCTGATCATTAACATTTACATCTTCCTGACCATTTACATCATGCTCACAATCCTGACCATTAACATTTACATCTTCTTGACCATTAACATTCACATCATCCTCAACATCATCCTGAACATTTACATCATCCCTAGCATGAACATCCTCCTCCTCATGTACATCATCATCAAATATAAAACAATCAGCCACACTTTCTTGTGTACCAGTAAGAAGACCATCACATGGCTGACCTTCATCAATTCCATGCTCAACATACATATGTAGAAACTCCTCATTCCCTAACATCTCACACATACATAAGACTTCCCTATCACTATACATTCTTCTAAGTCCATTATGTAAATCCTGACCTGGAATTACGTACCACAAACACTTGACATTGCTATAATTCATTAGTTGTTCAATGCCACCCTTTAAAGCAATAAAAGAAATGTAATCTGTGTCCATATCTTCTAATAAATCATAAGTTCCCCCAATGTATTTCCTATGTTCCCTTTCTTTGACAAAATTACCCCCATGGTAGACTACTATAGTAAAGATGCCCATCCTGCAAAAGAAGATTGGTCCACATAAGGAAACTAACTACACTAAATGGTGGTAGACAAAGCATGAAGATGAGGTTTACTTTTTGTCTCCAACTATCAGCTAGTGCACACTTTTTAAGTTAACAATATCAATTAAAGCACAAAGATTCCACTGCAGACATTTTAAAATATCCACTGCACAAAGGTTTACTCTTTCTTGTTTTTTGTATGATGATAAATCAGCCCTTCTTATTTTACCTATATAAAGCACAAAGAACAATGAATAAACAGACTCATTATAGACAGGATACAGGAACAACAAAAAATCAGGCAAATTTTCTTGAGAATGAATTAACCACTTTTAAGGAATGAGCAGGAAGATGCACTCGCATGACAACCTATCAATTGAGTAATGTACAACAAATAAAACCTATCAAAGATATAATGGGAAGATTTCGTACCAATTGCCTTCAATCAGCCTCAGGGACTTCAATTTTTTGGATTTACGTCCTCAATGTCTTCGATTCTTTCAACTTTTCAACGCAATGAAAACGAAGCCCTGGTCGTATCGTTGATGGAGAGGGAGAAAGATAGCCAATTTAGGGTTTGACTGATTTAGGGTCGAACTAATTTTTTGCAATCGAATTTAGGGTTTAACTACCGTTAGGGTCGAAAAGGGTCTTTATTTCCCGCTTGTTTAGACCAAGGGCATTATCGTCAATTAAAAAGAAAACAAACGGCAAAACTAACGCTAACGGTGGGAGGGGTCAAATTGGACCAAAAATACATGTCCAGGGACCAAATTCTATTATTTTTTTTGTCCGGGGACCAAAACATTGATTTTCGACATGTCCAGGGACCAAAATAATATTTAATTCTTGTTTTTACCAAACTTTGAGAAAATGTGTACTATTTGGTTATTAAAAAACAATTTTAAAAGTGAGATTTAAATGATATAATAGTAAAATATTTTTGTCCAATAGTAAAATAATAATGTGAAATAGTATTGTGAAATTTTAAAACCTTTTGTCTACCAATAAAAATGATTTGACATTTTAATTATTGAGTTGAGTGAAACAAATATTTAATATAATGCTTAGCATATTGCTATTATTGAATTGATTTTTTAGAGTAATCCATTTTTTAATTAAATTAGATTATTTATTTTGATGATAAATATCCAATAAATATACTCTATAGTTTTGGTAGAGAAATGTCTTGATAATATTATTTTTACGATAATGGAGTATGAGACATGAATCATAAACAAAATTGATTAAACATATTTATTTTAAAAAAATTACCTTGTTTGTTGACACTTAAAAAGTGTTTTGGAAAAAATAAAAAATAGAAAAAAAACAACTATATTGTTTGTTGAGAATTAAAAATTAATTTGAAAATAAAACATATATATGATGAGTACTTTAATTCAAATATATATATATATATATATATATATATATATAAAGTTGGTACGGAGCATTATGTTTGTGTCACCTCACCATCTTTGGATAAATCTTTATTCTAAAGCATCCATGTAGAAGTTTTAAAAACTTTTGTTTTTTTAGCCATTAACTAATAATAATACATAATAATAATCAATCAATATGATAAGGGTATTAGTATTAGTATATGATTCGTCCAAAATCTTCTTGGATGCACTAGACCGGTCCAATCAAGATACCTGGCTTTCAACGTATCCGATACTCTCCAAAGCCCAAATCTGCAATAAGACCAAACAACCGTGAACTAGGCAGGGGCACTCCCTGCAAAAGCCCTCCGGCGTAAGAATTAGCACAAGCAAGCTAATTGGAATGAATTTTAGCAGAGTTTCGGCTAGAGAGTAGAAATTGCATACCTCTCCCCTTCATTTTCCAGGGCTTTTATAGTTGCTGGAGAGCGTAACTGCTCATAACTATCCACTAATGATCGTGACATAATTGGCGGGCATATTAACTGCCCCATTAACTCCCCCATTAGCCACAACGGTCTAAATGGAGACTTTCCCGGACATAACCGTCCTCAACTGGTAACAGCTATTGAATTAGCGATCACAGCCAATCATGCTCGCAACTTAGCTCTGTTCGCTGGTTGAGCCCCCAGCTCGCTGACGTCTTGCTTGGTGAAGATCAAGACCATGCTCGCTTGCTTTAACGATGACCACAGGTCCGGCGTGTGGCTTATGACTTGGGCCTATTTGGGCCGGGTAGTTCAGTAGCCCCCTACTCCTTGTTCATCGAGTATTCATGCTCGAAACGAGGAGGAGCGCAAATTTCCCAATCGAATCATTTTTCGAAACCCGAGCCTCAGTAAGTACAACGAGTCACTTTCAGTTGGGAATTGAGGGTGGAAGGCAGCTAAAAAGTTTTCTAGAGATGCGAACCATCACCCGCCGCCAGTGCACTTTCACAGGCGCACTGCCCCATGCAACATTATATGCAACCTCGATCCTTGAGCTGCAATGATGAGTATTTTCCCAATCGGCGGTTACTCAATGGTATAAAAGCCGAACCCCTCATTCATCTTCGACTTTTACCACCCTCTATTCTCTGAAACCGTTTTCTTGAGAAACCGAAGATTCAAGAGCTTCTCATCTGCATTTGCAAAATCGTCTCGGAAGATTTTCAAAGCCCTCTCTTACGATCTATACCAGTTCCACCGGCTCACTTCATCAATTAAAAAGTAAGGCCTCGACCCTCTTCTTATTTCTTTCTAAATGCTCTTTTAATTTGCTTGAACCTTTTTTTTTTTTTAAGATTCACCATACTTCTTCTAGGTTTGAACACCCTCTCAAATCTTCCCATTCAGAGTTGGAGTGCCCACATTCATTCACTTGAATTTTTCTAGTTTCTTCTTTTTTGAGATTTCCATGTTCGTAAACCCTACATAAACGAAGTCCATTTCCAACCAGAATCGAGGAACGTCCTACCCAGTGCCCCGTTCACTGGTTTAAGGATAAACCCTAGCTTGCCACGGGTTTTTAATTATTTCTACTTTTCACCCCGAGCAGGGTTTAACCTATATTCCTCGATTCCTGTAGGATGTCTTTGGATGATAGAACGTCTTCCGAGATCGAGGGACGAGCATACGACCATGGAGCCCCCCAAGAACACGAAGAAAACTTACACACTGAATCTTCGAGCTCGGAAGGAACTGAGCGAGAAGAGATTCCGCTTATTCGCCAAAGGCGTTCCCGAGCACCTCGCAATAATACCGAGCAAGCAACGGAGAATTTTCCCAGCCCGAGCAGACCAGAAAACCAGGATTTGGTTCGAGGAAAACAAGTTGCCTCGACTAGCACCCTTTTTATTGCTTGGGATGATTTGAACAGCGAGGATGACGTGTCCAACTGGTTTTACTCCTTAGGCATGAACCCCAAAGACTATCGAGTTAGCGCCTTTGATTTAAACATAGACGAAGCCGGTCATAACTTCCAGGGAGACCGAATGGTCTTTTATTTTGATTTCTTTTTAGTCGGCCTCTGATTACCCTTGGATCCTTTATTTGTCGAATTCATCCTGATAAACAATGCACTTCCCTGCAACTTGACTCTAACCACCGTTAAGTTCCTAATTGCATATATCGTAGCCTGTAGGCTTCTTAGTTTTGAACCAAGCATGGAGCTCTTTAGGAAATTCTTCCTTTTCTCAATAGATAAGAAAACTGGGCGCATCTCTGGTCGCTCCAATCCCAATTACTTTAAGCTTCTATCCGACAATCCGAACAAGGTTGATGCCTGGGATTCCAAGGCCTTGCTCGTAGAGTCTAGCGTAGGCTGGCCCTTTGCTCCCTACCTTGAAAACCTATCCATTGCCAAGTATGATAAACAAGCGTTTCGAACTGGTGAACCGATGCTTGCCAAGACCTTCAGGAAACTTCTTGGAGTAAAGGATGGGAAACAAGGGCAAGACTGGGTTTTAGACTGGGTAACCTTGACTTCCGACCTCGTCCTATTATGACAAGCTGGAATCATAAGCTGGCCTATCCAAGGCTGCGAGCCTCAAGCTATCATCGAACCTGAAACACCACACCCATTCTGGGGAAATTGTCACGGGGGAAATTTCCCAAGTGAATGCCCGAGCTGCCTGCAACTCGGAAGAAACTGCACTCCTGCTTTCTCCTTTTCGGGTTTGCTTGATTCCTCCTCCCTTGCTTAAATACTGCTGACTCGTATTACATCTTTTAATTTTCTACTCATAACTTGCTTTGTAGATATGAGGCAGATGGAAGACTCCCAGCGCTTTCTACAAGCTATGAGGAGAGGAGCCGTGGGAAGGAATACCTAGATGGCTGGGCAACAGCCAGCTCGCCTCCCTACAATTCCGGCTACCAACACAGGGCGAGGAACTAACCGAGCTTCTGTTCCAAGCCAAACAACAACTACTTCCCATGCACCAACAACCCCCATCATCCCAGCTCCTGTGATACCGATGCCAATCGCTCCCCAACCTCAGCAACAACAACAACAACAACAAAAGAGGCCTCCTCCACTCTCTCCTCTAGAAAGGAGAACACGCTCGAGAACCGACCAAAGCGAGCCCGCCGAAGCTTCGAGTTCTTAAGCTCCCATCTGGCAAAGGGAGAACTTCGAGATGCCTGAGACTCGCGAGCTCGCTACCAAACTTATTGCAGACATAGGAGCCGTTCCCGACCTGGCAAACCTAAACACCAACAGGAGAGGAAGACATGCAACTAGCATCGGGCTAGGTATGGTAAAGAGACTTCGACACACTGGAATCCGCCGAAGAAGCACTGAACTCCCAAGTGCCGTCCTGATCGGAGAAATCGGGATGTGCATGACCGAGGTAACTGATTTTGTACTTCACGAAATACACCAAATCCTTTTCTTTTATTTCTAATTCTCCTTATTTCAATTTCCAGATGGCCAGCAAGACAGAACTCCTCTTCGACCGCTTGATCGACAACGTGAAAACCTCCAACTCACTCACCACGGAAAAGAATGCCTTGGAAGAGCAGGTCAACTCGCTGAGGGCCGAGTTAAAAAAAACGAGGAGAGCCTGACAACCAAGGTCACTGAGGTATCCAAGCTGGAGGAAGAGAAGAGGATCCTCGATGCCCACCTTACCTTCTCAAAAAAGTCCGAAGAATCTGCCCTCAACAACATCACGCAGGTGAGGAAGGATCTTCGAGAAGCGACCAACGAATTAGAGAAGGTCAAGAAAGATGCTGCTGCCAGAGAAAACAAATTGAAGGTCGAACTAGTTCAAGCCCGTGTCCAGAAAGAGAACCTCATCACCGAATACAAGAACTCCGAGGACTTTGCAGATGCTGTCGAGGAAGAAGCGTATCCTTTTTTTCTGCAGGGGGTCAACCATGTCTTGCGACAACTAGCTTGCAATGGACTCGAAATCGTGCCGAGCAGCCGCAACATGGGGAACCAACACCCCTTTCTCGCTCACCGCCTGACATGCTTTAGTTCCGTATTCGGTGGATGAACTCAACTCTTTGGCCGAGATAGACTCCCGTAAAGGGTTGATGCTTGACTCTCCCCCAACTACGAGACCACCGCCGCTGACTTAATGTCTCAAATATGGTCGGGGAGAAACCAAGAGAATCAAAACATGTCCCCCCAAGCTGCCGGTACAGACAATGAAATGATCAATCTTGTAGCTGAGAACGAAACCCCCACCAACCAGACCACTGCTGATCCTGCTCAAGCGCCAACCAATCAAACCCCCCTTGGTGACTCTTAGATATTTCCATGGCCTGTGTGCCTCAGATTCCAAAACAATTTACTTTTGTCTGTAATATTTTTGCTACTCGTTTTCACTCTGTTGGATGAATGCTTTTTATTCCACCATGCCTGCTTTCTTCTTAATTAAAAAGTATTGTTTTAAATGTCCAACTTCTTTCCGAGCAAGGGAAAACCTCTGCTCGCGAGAAAGAAATCACCAGTAATCAAGCAGTCCCACTCGAACACCAACTCTTTTTACGAGCATAAAGATCTCTATGCTCGTAAAAGAGAATAATCGAGAACAGGGAAAACAACCATCTCGAACACCAACTCTTTTAAAGAGCATAAAACCCTTTTATGCTCCAAAAAAGAGAATAATCGAGGAAAACTTTTAACTCGAACGCCAACCCTTTGGGCGAGCAGGAATAATCTCGTGCTCGCCAAAGAGAATAATCGAGAAAAACAAAACAACTGACTCAAACATCAACTTTCAAAATAAAATTGAAAGCATAATTGAGTTTTGCCATTATTACTTGCCATAGAATGAAGAACAAAGAATTACATACTGTCAATATCGATCACCAATAATATTTCTTCAAGTGATCTGCATGCCATGGATGTTTCAGCTCGTCTCCATCCTCTGTTCGTAACATATAAGTGCCTTCTTTAACAATTCTAACAATTTGAAAAGGCCCTTCCCAATTTGGTGAAAGCTTCCCCCACTCAGCTCGATGACCTATTGCCTCAATCTTACGAAGGACCCAATCGCCCACAATAAATGACCGACCACGAACTCTTTTATCGTGGTAGGCCTTTGCTCGCTGCTTGTAATTGGCCATTCTCATCTTAGCCTCCAATCGTTTTTCCTCCAGCAGATCCAGGTCGACTGCCCGAGCTGCACTATTGGACTCACGTTGTAATGCAAAACTCTAAGAGTAGGCAGATACATTTCTACGGGAGCCATAGCCTCAGACCCATAAGCCATGGAAAAAGCTGTCTCTCCCGTTGAACCCCTGACTATCGTTCTAACCGCTCACAAGGCTGAAGGCAACTCATCTACCCATCTTCCTGCCTTATCTTCCAACTTTCGCTTCAACACATGCAAGACTTGTTTATTTGCAGCCTCAGCCTGCCCATTGCCTTGGGGGTATGCCACTGACGATTGCCAATGCTTCATACGCATCTGCTTGCAGGCTTTAGTAAATTTTTCAGAAAATTGAGTCCCATGATCGGACACAATTGCTCGCGGAACCCCAAACCGACACCATATATGCTCGTGAACAAAATCAATGACATTAACTTCACTAATGGTCGCCAGAGGCTTGGCTTCCACCCACTTAGTGAAGTAATCTACAGCGACCACTGCGTACTTGAACTTTGATCGAGCCACAGGAAATGGGCCGATTAAATCTATCCCCCACATATCGAATGGCCACGAAGCTACGACAGGAGTCTGCTCGGTAGACGGCAATCGCGGTATGTTTGCATAGCGCTGACACTTGTCACACCGACGAACATACATTTCAGCATCTCGCCTCAAAGTTATCCAATAAAACCCAGCTGCCAAAACTTTTTTTGCTAATGATATTTGACCAGGATGACCTCCACATTTGCCTTCATGTATTTCTCCCAAAATACCTTCAGTCATTTCTGGTCGCACACATCTCAACAGAGGCCGAGTGTAAGATCGGCTGTAAAGTATATTGTCCAAGATAACATATCGGCATGACCGCTTCTGAATAGTTCTAACTTCTTTCTTGTCCTCGGGCAATGTCCCTTGCTCGATGTAGGCCTTGAGATCATCTATCCAACATTTTGAAGCCAGCTCAATGTCCATGATCACCTCCTTTTCTATAACGGGAACTTCTAAATGCTCGATCATAACTCCCGGATGCAAAGACTGAATTTCATCTTCACCATCTTGACAAGTAATCACCGCATGTTCTCCTCACGAGCAATTCGTACCAATTCCCAGTAATCAAAATCTTTTAAAATCTCCTTCACCATCGCGCAATAACGAACCAAGACCGGATGATGAACCGCATAGTCGCATCTGACTTGGTTTACCACCAACTGGGAATCACAATACACAATCACTTCACGCACTCCTACATCCTGCGCGAGCTCGAGGCCTGCGATCAACGCTTCGTATTCAGCCTGATTGTTAGAAGCTGGAAACTTAAAGCGCAATGTTTTCTCGAATTCTACATCCTCGCTCAAGGACTAGTACCAACCCCAAGACCACTTCCAAATCCGCTAGCGTAACCATCAACATGTAGCTCCCAACAATACTGGTCGGGTTTTGACTTGGGATATTCGTCGACGCTGTTCTGGGCGATACTTCCTCCTCGACAGAATCCTTGAAACTTGTCTCAGCCACAAAGTCTGCTAAGGCATGTGCCTTAATTGCTCGCCGAGGTTGATAATCAATATCAAACTCGGTTAACTCGATCGACCAAGTGAGTAAACGACCAGAAGTGTCTGGCTTGTGCAAAATCTTTCTTAGAGGCATGTCCGTATACACAACAATTGAATGTGCATAAAAATAAGCTCGAAGTTTCCGAGCAAAGAACAACAAGCTTAATAAGCTAACTTTTTCTCATTAAAATACCTCCCCTCTACATCAGTGAGGGCTTTCGAAACATAATAGACAGGCTTCTAAATATTACATTCCTCCCTAATCAACATAGCTGCTACCGCCTGCTCGGTAGCCGCTAAATACACAAAAAGATTTTCCCCAAAAACCGGGCTACTTAGCAAAGGAGAACTCCCTAGGTATTTCACTAACTGCTCGAAGGCCTTCTGACACTCGGGTGTCCATTCAAACCCCTTATTTCCACGAAGAACTTTGAAGAACGGCAGGCACCTCTCCGCCGACCTGGAGATGAAACGACCAAGGGCTATCACCCTGCCGTTGAGCCTCTGAACATCTTTAATGCACCGAGGAAGCTTCATAGTAACTAACGCCTTGATTTTTTCAGGATTAGCTTCAATGCCCTCTCACCACCATAAATCCCAGGAACTTGCCCGCCTTCACTCCGAACACACACTTGCTCGGGTTCAGCTTCATATTATTTTTCCTGAGATTAACAAAGGTTTCGCCCAAATCCACTGTATGCTCGTGCCCTTTAGTCTTGACCACCATGTCGTCGATGTAAGCTTCAACATTCCTCCCGATTTGCGAGCTGAATATCTTATTCACCATTCTCTGATAAGTGGCTCCTGCATTTTTCAGACCGAATGGCATCATCTTATAACAATACAACCCCCCTGCTGCTCGGAAAGCTGTCAGAGTCTTATCCTGCTCACCCATTTTTACTTGGTGATACCCGGAATAGGCATCAATAAAGCTGAGGAGTTCAAATCCCGCTATGGCATCCACCAACTTAGCAATTCGGGGCAAAGGATAACAACCTTTCAAGTGTGCCTTATTCAAATCCGTGAAATCCACGCACATTCGCCACTTGCCATTGGATTTCTTGACCATAACCACATTAGCCAACCAAGTTGGGTAATGTATCTCCTCGATTATGTCAGCATTAAGCAGCTTCTCGACCTCCTCCCTGATCGCTTGATCTTTCTCCACGCACAAATCCCGGTCGCCGTATTGGCCTGAAAGTCGATCTACATTGAGCCGGTGTAAGGCCACAGTTTCACTCACCCCTTGCATGTCTTCTGGACGCCAAGCAAAAACATCCAAGCTATCTTGTAACTGTTTGATCAAATTTGCCCGAGCCTCAACCGATAAAGCCTTGCCTATTTTTATCTTCTCTCTCGCTCTAAGGTAATTTATAATTATTTCTCGAGCTCGTCCTGAGCCGTAAACTCCGGCTCATCCCGCATTTGGAGTGTATCACACTCCACCTTTTCCTCTTCCTCAGCTTGATCCTCAACTGTGTCAAGCTGATCTATCTCCATGTCTTCAACCTGCTCCACTAACCCCTCCGACGCCAAAACCGGCAAAGGGTTATCAACATTCTCCTCAATCCTCTCTGTATCCAGGCTAGCTTTATCCTGTTCTACGACTTGCTCCCCCGACTTCAATGTCGGCGAGGAGAGAGTGCTCTCGCCACCAATCTGGCTCGTAGACATACTTGCAGCAACCTTATGCTCGTCCTGCTCCCCCGACTTCAATGTCGGCATAGAGCTAGGATCCACCTCAGGGTCTTCATGCACCATAGCAATTACTGATGGCCCCACAGTCACGTGAGATGTTTCCTTGGTACTGACGGTTATCTTTTGCTCGCCATCCTCCAAAGTCACCTTCAAGCACTGCTCTGGGCTGACTCCTCAACGTTCCCACTCCCTAATCGGTGTAAAACTTGGCCCGTTGGTGTGGGATTGATGCCACCATCTGGAACTTCGCCATACTTGGTACACCCAAGATTATGTTATAGGGAGACTTTAAATGGATCACCATGAAAGTGATCTTTCACTGCCCTGTGAGGTTCCCTGGTGCGACTCGCCGCCGCCCTTAGATAGGGTGCGCTGCAGGATGCGGGACACCACTACTCGCTCCACCCTCCCTTGTTTAGGGAAGACGAAATCCAAAGTGCGAGAGGAGTCGTCTATATTAGCACGTTGGAATGTGCCTCTGGTTGCCTTGAGTGGATTTTGTATCCAAAATGGGAACTAATGGTTTTCCATGTCAAGTTATCCCTTATTTCGGGATAACAGATATGGGAATGCATTACCCTTCCATTCCCATTCTCCCCTTTCTTTAGGGGAAAATAGAGAAGTGCAAGAAAGGATATTGCGACGCCCCCACTTATGGATTTATTGAAAATAGCCTTATGGCCCAGTCAGATCACTATGGGAGCTATAGGTTTCCCGCATCAAGTTATCCCTTGTTTAGGGATACCAGATATGGGAATGCATCACCCTCCATTCCCGTGATCTCCCTTTTTAGGGAGAACAGAAAGTGCAAAGAGGGAATGTTGCGAGGCCCCACCGATCTCGAAAGTTTTAGAGTCGCCACCTTTATTTTAAGGCAAAAATAAAGGAAAACCGAAAATAAAACCGAGATTTTAGAAAGCGGGTTCGAGGCTAAGTTACGAGTTGGGAAGGTGCTAGGCACCCAACTCGCTCTTTCGGTCTCAAAACGCTTTTGGTCAAGTATGCTCATTGTTATATTAATCTAGCAAATAAATAAGGTCTTATTTTGACAAGGGAAATTTAAACAGATACATTCGTGGCTACATTATTTACGGACTCGTAGCCGTCTCCTTCCAATAATTACAAACATATTTAAGAATATTTGGCCATTATAACGGCTCTTTTACATAATATTTCCTAATCTAATCCCAAAGACAACGGCTTATATTGACTACATTGCCGGATTTAAATAACAACTTTTGAAAAATAAATAAAAGACAAAAAATACAAATGAAATAAAATACGCCTTAAAGGTATTACCTTTAGAGCGGCGTGCTCGCCCGTCCTTCGTGTGAGAGGAGTCTTTTGTTTTGAACCGGGCAGATGACCGCTGATTTTTGAAGTTTGGGCTTATCAACTCTAGTGACAAATTTTATTTGGGTAGGTTTTGGCCTTCTAGTTGGGCGGAACCTAGACTTAATTTTTGACTTTTTAGCTCGCTACTCGAGTAACGGCTTATTTTGGGATTTTGGACTGGGGATGTGAGGTGGATACCTAACAACTAGGCTAGGGATCACTTATAACCTATGGGTTTTGATTTGGCAGAGTTTGGACGGGGTTTGGAGACTATAGGGGCTTCCACTCACCTATCTCGCACCTCTCGTACTATTGATATCGAAGGAATCGGAAGCTGCGATCTAAAAATCGCGAGGAATTGTTGTGTAAACCGGGAGCCGAAGGCCTCTATTTATAGCAAAGGAGAGGACGCTACGGAATTTCTTGATTTCTTTCCCGTGCATTGGCAGCTTGTACCTTGTGCTTTAAAAGTTGTACCTATTTGAATGTGAGAGAGCGCACAGGAAATCCCATGGTGCGGCACCATGGGCTTCATTGGCGGCACCAAGCTGCTTTTGAAGTTTGAAAATTTGTCACTTTACCCCCTGCAGCTTCATCGCATTCTCGCTTCCTTTCGCATTTTTGACTCCTCGCAACTTGACATTCGTTAAGTTTTAACAGCTTCTTGATATTTTATGTCACATACATACTGGGTACGAAATTGGGGTGTCTACAGAGCCCCTCAACGATGGAGTCTACGGTAACCTTAAGGCTTCGATCGAGTAGACGAACATCGTTGATAAACAAGAGACTCTCCAATTTCGCTCAATTAAGAACGGAGAATGCAATTGGTAGCAGCTTATAATGCACGCTGAACATGCTATCCAAACTCTATAACCTAGACATTTTTAGTCGGTTATAAAAAGTTATCGAAGTTTTAAGCAGATGTGAATTTAATGTGCTCTGATGGTCGGACCTACTAATGTAGGTTGCCTACGTATTCCCTATTAAAGGAAATCAGACCAAGCGTAGTTCAGGCCAAAACCCTAAACTACAACTAAAGTGAGGATGTCATGTTCTTCTGTCGAGCCCGATCGAGAACACAACGGAAAAGATTTTGTGTTTTCGAAAAGTCGTATTCTTCCGGTCCGAAACCGTTGTCAAATACTATGAAGATTTGAATGTTTTTTCGCCACCACATTTCAACCGGTCAATACCTTGTCGTTGAAACGTGTTAAGAAGAATTTTCTAATTATGTCCGGCCTTGATCGCCGCCTTGTTTCCGCACATAACCCGAAAACTTTCAAATATCCGTAAAATTGTGCTTGACTAAAGATCCGTCAGCACGGCGAATTGATCATTCTTCAAGTATTTTCGAAAATTGTGAAGTGGAAAATATTCTTTTTCCTTCCTCTTTCTTCTTCTCCCTGTTTTTTTTGTGTTTTTGAAATATTCCTCTTTTTTTTTTGTGTTTTTTGTTTCTGAAATCAAAACTCAATTTGAAAAAGAGTTTCTTTTTATTTTGAAAAACAAAACAAAGTTTTTTTTTAAACAAACTTTCCTAAAAGGGAAATTATTCTAAAGTCATGGTAGGAATGTTGTACCTGACTTACCTTTTTGCGCCCGGGTGGCTGCTGCGGATTCGGTTGATTCTGACATTTCTGCCACTCTTGCTGGGGAATTTATTCTTTTTTTTTTTTTTTTTTTTTTTTGTGATGGTCGGACCTACTGATGTAGGCTGCCTATGTATCCTTTTTCAAGGAATCAGACCAAACGTAGTTCGGCCTGTGCGGGGAATTTGGTTTTGTGTTGTAATGCAGACAAGTATTAGGTGGAAAGATAGTCGTAATATCCATTACAAACTAGTGAAAATAGCGCATATCAGAATGTAAAACCCATTGCATTGCAACACTAAACGCAATATCCATTGCGTTGAAACAAAACTGAATGCAATATCCATTGCATCGGAACACAAAACGCAATATCCATTGCGTCGACACAAAACTTAATGCAATATACATTGCATTAACACGGAAAGCAGATGCAATATCCATTGCATCGCAAAACAAAACGCAATATTCATTGCTTAGACACAAACTTAATGCAATATCCATTGCATTAACACGGAAAATGGATACAATATCCATTGCATCGCGACACTAAGCGCAATATCCATTGCGTTAACACAAAACATAATGCAATATCCATTGCATTAACATGAAAAACGGATGCAATATCCATTGCATCGCAAAACAAAACGCAATATTCATTGCGCCGACATAAACTTAATGCAATATCCATTGCATTAACATAAAAAAAACGGATGCAATATCCATTGCATCGCAAAACAAAACGCAATATCCATTGCGCCGACACAGACTTAATGCAATATCCATTGCATTAACACGGAAAACGGATGCAATATCCATTGCATCGCAAAACAAAACGCAATATCCATTGCGCCGAACTTAATGCAATATCCATTGCATTAACACGAATGCAATATCCATTGCATCGACACTAAACGCAATATCCATTGCGTCGACACAAAACATAATGCAATATCCATTGCATTAATACGGAACGCAGATGCAATATCCATTGCATCGCAACACTAGATGCGATATCCATCGCATCAACACGGAAAGACAGATGCAATATCCATTGCATCGCAACGCCGAATGCGATATCCATCGCATTGACATTAAAAGACGGATGCAATATCCATTGCATCGCAACGCCGAATGCGATATCCATCGCATTGATCCGGATGCAATATCCATTGCATCGCACGCCGAATGCGATATCCATCGCATTGACATGAAGGACGGATGCAATATCCATTGCATCGCAACGCCGAATGCGATATCCATCGCATTGACAAGGAAGGACGGATGCAATATCCATTGCATCGCAACGCTGAATGCGATATCCATCGATTGATGCGATATATCCATCGATTGCTAAAGAATGCAATATCCATTGCATCGCAACGCCGAATGCGATATATCCATCGCATTGTAAGGCCGGATATCAATATCATCGCAGCATGCGATGCAATATCCATCGCATTGATGTCGATGCCTCAGAATGCGCGCTTTCGGAGAACAAAACCTTTCCTCTCGATCCGGTTGTATGCCTCTTAAAAGAAAGTTTTCCAACTCAGCTATTGATGCACAGAAAAGGGGTAAAATACTTACCTTTTCTTACCTTGGCTTTGCCTTTGCGACTTCTGTCTCTGCTGTTTTTGTGGTACTTGCTGTTTTTACTGCACCTGCTGGGGATTTTTGTTGCAGTTCCAGCTTTTGCTGAATTTTTTTTATTTGTAGTTCCAATTTTTCTTTTGCTGCCGCCATTTTCGGTCTTAGCTGGAAATTTTTTCTTTTGCTCTGCGACCGATTTTCTGGCTTTTCTGCCCCATTTGCCGACTGATCTGCTGGGGATATGGACTTCACTTTTTGTAACTTTTGATGATGCTGTGGAGGATCTTTGGGAGGTGATCCTTGGCAAGATGCTGGCAGAATATTCATAGGCCGATGCGGCGGAAGACCTGATAAGATGCAGTAGAAATATGCAAGCAAAGGATGCAGGCATGCGAATGAAATTTTCCCTTTCTCTTTTTTTTTTTTTAAAAAACTTTTGAATGTGTATGTGTACCATCTGTTTCTTAAACATGTTAAGACAGGATAAGGCAAGGTGATGGAAATGCAATATGAGAGCTTGAGATGTGACTTTTTGTTGGCTTTGGAGGGTTATGTGTATGGGAGTTGATGGTGATATTTGAAATGGAGGTGAATGATGTGTCGGGTCAATTTTTAGTCTTTTGACTAGTGCATCATTCAAAAAAAAGGAATTCAATCGGGACTAGTGAGCCCTACTAATCAATGCCTCGGAGGAACCCATTTTTTTATTCCTTTTTTTTTTTTTTTTTTTTGTGCTCTAACTTTTGCCTAGGCCGCCCTTTCGGGTTTTCAACCTAGCGAGCTGTTTACCTTGTAGGGAGCCAGTCTTTCGATGCATGCGAGGATGAGCTGCTTATTCTTGAAGGATCATGGTTTTTGTAGTCTTTTTGCACCTTCAGGTAGGGATGGAAATGACAGTTGCCTCTAGAGATGATGAGCCTTTGTGTATCCAATGAGTTTGGCGAGAGAAGTCCCAGGATGAATTTAATCAACCAAATTTTGTAAAATGGGATGGACAATTTTATGAAGAGATTAACTGGAGATAGCCCCAGAAAGACTTGATTGATAGACTTTTGCGGGAGACAGAAATAAGTATGCTCACAGAAAGTGGATGACTCTAATGGACAAAAGAAGAGTCATGATCCAGAGTTTATCGCCGAGTATCACAGGTTTTATGGACCCTACTTAACACTTATCTTTTGATAACTTTATGTGTCTTTAGCAAGGAGTTCTATCCTGGATCCAGATCACATTACATCCGATTGAAACAGAGCTATAGGTGGCAACTAGGTTAGGGTATAGTGTCCAAGCATTTAGGATGGTTTAGCTTTAGGATTGAGGATCTGATCAGCCTTTTGCTCAAAGGTATTTTGGGCCATGGGTTTGGTTATTTTAGGAAAGGCGATCGCAAGGCGATCATTGGGTGGTCTTTTAGGCTGTGGGTTTTGGATAGAAAGTTGGTTTTTTGGACCATGTTATGGATATGGTTGGGAGGTCGGCTTTTGGCTTTGGTTGTGGGTTATGGGGTGGTCCAAGAGTGATTGATGTTTTTCTTCTGTTGCGAGAGAAATATTTTGAAGCAATTGTTCAGGAGAGGCTTTTCTTTCTTTTTTTTTTTTTTTTTTGACCTCTCGGAGCAAATTGAGAGAGTGCCTGAAAAGATACTCGTTTTCTTTCTCTTGGGATAAAAGAAGATTATTACTCTTGGTGGATATATATATATAAGGGTGGAGCAGCCCCAATTTTGAGAAGCTGGGTTTTAGAGATGGTTAGACTTTGGCAATTGGTGGATTTGTTCAGGCATCTGGAAGAGGATGGGTGTATGGTTGGGAGCCCCTAGTGTGCCGTTTAATAGCTCGGCCGCAATGGGTCGAAGGTGATTCTGGTCAAGACGACTTGCCTGCTCTGGATTTCTTGTGTTCTTAAAAGTTTTCGGGTCCATATCTTCTGGATGACTCATTATCAACTCGTGTAGATTTATCATGTTTTTTCGTGAGTTGACTCGTCATCTTCATTTTTTTTACAGATATTTCGGCGATATATGATGCTCAGAGATCAAGAAGGAGACTCGACAGGCTAATAAGAATTTATCAGATTCGAATATAGATAGATACCTTTGCAAAGCTCGATCTGAGGACATGGTTGGACTTTTGAAATAACGGAGACCAAATGGGTTTGTGAGCATACTTTTGCACGGATGGGCTGTAGGCATCAATATGAGCGGAAGAGACACCCCTGGGGTTTGAAAGCCCCTAGTCCTTCTGGAGTCGGCCTTTTCTGGATTTCCTGTCTTTCCAGAATTCTCTGCCTTCTTCGCTTTTCTAGCTCTCCTTTCTTTTCTGGCTCCCTATCGGGTCTTTTTTTTTCATTTCTTTTTTTTTTTCTCTTTTCTTGTTTTTTGCTTTTTTTTTGTGGTAGACCTTGACATCTCAAAGTAGGACTTGCTAGATTTTTTTTTTGAATCACGAATGACTGATGCACTTATCATCTGGTGATGGCGATTGAAAGTAATGGTGAGGGGGGAATTTCCTGTCTTTACATGTTTTGGGAAACAGAAGACAACATATGGAAAAAATATTTTCTCTCCCTTTTTTTTTTTTTCTTTTTTTTTAAAATAATCATTTTTTTAGATGTAATGATTACGTACCTCCGGACAGTCCTCTCAAGAGAGTAAATGACAGTAGTCAACTTTTTAGCCCCTGCAGAATTGTTAGTGATGCCAGAAAACAACGAGGGTTCCAAAATTGACACTGTGTTGAAAAGAGTTGTTTTCTGGAGATTTTATTTGACAAAAGAACATACAAGGGTATTTTAGGGTACTTTCTACTTTTCACTAGAGACAATCATGGGTGCGGCTTTTCAATGATTTGGCCATCAATAAGATCTTGGATGGCACTTCTGAGCTTATAACACTTATTAGTGGGATGGCCACTGCTACGATGATACTCGCAATACTGAGAGTGGTCCCATGTGTCTGATAGCTTTGGTGGAGGTCGGTAGTTTTCCATCGGTTTCAAAACCCCTTGTGCCATTAATCCTTGGAAAATCAGGGACATTGGGGCATTCAGTTCATCGTAATGCCTTCTTTTTGCTCGGTAGGGTCCTATGAGGTTCTTGTTGGCATTACTGTTTCCTTCAACAGAGTTGGCAGATTCATATGACCATGGCACACTACTATATTTACCAGGTGGAATTCTTTCAACCATATTGACTTCTTCCGAAGACTCTTCGTCTGATTCAGAGTCACAGAGTGAAATTGGGGGTGTATGTGTATCAATCTCTAGGGATCCCGTACGTATTTCTTCATCAATACGGACTCCTATCTCTACTATTTCTTTAAAATTGCTATAAGGGAGATACCGCATATGTTCTAGGTAAATGGGCTGGAGGTTTTTGATGAACATTCTACATGATTTGGTCGGATCGGGTCTGTCCAGGGTCTGGGCGACTTTATCCTTCCATCTGGCTGCAAATTCTGCGAATGTTTCATTTTCTTTTTGGGTGCATGCCTCGAGTTCCCTTTTATTTTCAGTGGTGGTATTATCTTTGTACCTTTCCAGGAACCCTTCGGCTATTTGGTCCCAAGTGCCCATGGTGCTATCATCTGCTAGCATTAACCATTGCTTAGCAGCCCCTATTAAGGTAAGGTGAAAATTGCAGGCCATGGCTTCGATACTAGCCCCTCTTGATTGCATGCCACTAGAGTAGGATTTTAGGTGGGAGATAGGGCATCCAGTCCCATCGAATTTTTCTATGTCGGGCATTTTGAAATTTGGGGGTAGTATGGCTGAAGGTTTTAGCATTAATGCCTTCATAGAAAATTTGTCTTTGTCCATGGCTTTGAGCATCATACTTTTCAAGTTCTCCATGTCTTCCTCCATTTTGGTGGGAGGGGGAGTTGGATTTTGGTATATGCTGGTAGGATTAGGAAAGGCTGGATTAGTTTCTGGCTGTGGTATTTTATAAGGATTTTGAGGAGGTGTTTGGTGAGGGTTCTGGTAAGGATTTTGATTTTGGGTAGGATTTGAGTTTTGGACAGGATAGGGATTTTAGGCTGGATAGGGATTTTGGATTGGACATGGATTTTGGGTTGGACATGGATTTTGGGTTGGACATGGATTTTGGGTTGGATATGGATTTTGGGTTGGACATGGATTTTGGGTTGGATATGGATTTTGGGTTGGACATGGATTTTGGGTTGGATATGGATTTTGGGTTGGACATGGATTTTGGGTTGTGGTAATATTTGGCGGGTTAGTGTTTGGCTGAGGGGTTGGGTTTGGAGGCACCTGAGATGTGGATGCATCTTGGGGAATAGTAGGGGAAGAGTTCACCTTACCACTGGATTTTAGACTTTGTACCAGACTAGCCATTTGACTCATCATTGCACCCAACCTTTGGTCAAGCCATTCTTGCATTGCCGGAGGCGGAACATACCCCGGGCCCACGAATCTGCACCCATAGCCGATGTTCACTTTCCGCCATGCTTCGGATGCGTGCCGTCGATTACGCCTTGTCTCGATCTGAAGCCGATACCCTCGATCGATTGCACTACTTTCCCGAATCAACCGGCCGATTATATCTCTACCTTTCCAAATTCGGGCGGCCAGTCTCTGAGGAAAATGGGGTTTGGTAGGTATCGGAAGAAATTTGTTGGAGGTATGGGCTTGGAATCTGGCGTGCTTTTTATTATTATTTTATTATTATTATTATTTTCATGTTCCCTATAATTGACCGGATAAGCACCTGCTTTATTTTGACAGTCTCAGGACTTTTCCTGGAATAGTGGATTCTTTCTCCAGAGTATAGGACCAACGTATTCCACCTGCCTTTCGACTCCCGATCGGTCGGTCCCAGGCGAAGGGCCTATACTCTTTCCAGGATCCACCATCCGAAATGGTCTAGGTCGAGCATCTGAGAATTATAAATCAGCCCCTGTTTATTATTTATATTGATACCTTTTTTTTGTGCGCACTTATTATATATATATATATTTTTTGAACTTGCGCATTTTATATATATATATATATATATATATATATATTTTGACAGGGGCTGACCCACAATTCAGAAATGCAAAAACCGGTCAGTCGGTGAAGCGTCCTGAAAGACTATATGCATTCTAACGTTGGCTTATGCAGGGGGTAGGCTGGCCATGGTGTAGGGTAACAGTTCGGAATATATTTACATGCATGCACGTGTGTGCGGTATCTAGAAAACAAGAAATTCTTTATTTATTTCTGAGATATAGAAAATAAAACAAATTTGGCCTGTCTTTGTTGTTATATGTGGATTTTCTCGGCTTTTTATTTTTGGCGCAGCGCAAGCAAGCATACCACTTTAAGAAATAGAAAGAAAAGCGGGGAAACTATCTATCCCTATTAATTACAAATTTTTGGTCCTATGTCCCCAAAATAAAATGACATCATGAATGCAGATATGCACAAATGTACAGAATAAAGTGAAAAAGGAAAATGAACTGAAAGAAATAAAAATATAGAGCCGGAAGTAAAGCCCCAGCTCTTTTGTTGTGATGCCCGGAATTTATTGTAATATATATAATAGATATATATATATATATTTTTTTTTTTTATTTTTCGAATTTTTTTTTGTAATATTTTTTTTTGATATATATTTTTTTGATTTTTTTTTTACTCTTTAACATATCCGTAACAGTAATCGGAACGAGAGTGCTGCCAGATGGAGGATCATATCCACAAATATAGCCACGACCGTAATGGGAACACTTTATTGAAATGCGTAAATTAATATAACGAGCATACTGCAGCAAGAAACAAAAAAAAGTTTTATTTTATGAGTCTAGCTCTCCATTTTGTTTAAAATAAAACAACTCCCCAGCAGAGTCGCCACTGTGAGGTTCCCGGGGTGCGACCCGCGCCCCGCGCGCCCTTGGTTAGAGGGCGTGCGTGCGTGGATGCGGACACCAACGCTCTCGTTCCACCCTCCGTTGTTTAGGGAAGACGAAATCCAAAGTGCGAGAGGAGTGTTGTCTATGTTAGCACGTTTGAATGTGCCTCGGTTGCCTTGAGTGGATTTTATATCCAAAATGGGAACTAAAGGTTTCCTCATGTCAAGTTATCCCTTATTTCGGGGATAACAGGATATGGGAATGCATTACCCTTCCATTCCCATTCTCCCCTATTTTCGTTAGGGGAAAATAGAGAAGTGCAAGAAAGGATATTGCGACGCCCCCACTTATGGATTTATTGAAAATAGCCTTATGGCCAATTCAGATCACTATGGGAGCTATGGGTTTCCCGCATCAAGTTATCCCTTGTTTAGGGATACCAAGATATGGGAATACATCACCCCTCCATTCCCGGATCTCCTTTTTTGGGGAGAACAGGAAAGTGCAAAGAGGGAATGTTGCGAGGCCCCACTGGATCTGAAAGTTTTAGAGTCGCCACCTTTATTTTAAGGCAAAAATAAAGGAAAACCAGAAAAGAAAACCAGAGATTTTAGAAAGCGGGTTCGGGGGCTAAGTTACGAGTTGGGAAGGTGCTAGGCACCCAACTCGCCTTTCGATCTCAAAACGCTTTTGGTGAAGTATGCTCATTGTTATATTTATCTAGCAAATAAATAAGGTCTTATTTTGACAAGGGAAATTTAAACAGATACATTCGTGGCTACATTATTTACTGGACTCAGCCGCCTCTCCTTCCAATAATTACAAACACATTTAAGAATATTTGGCCATTATAACGGCTCTTTTACATAATATTTCCTAATCTAATCCGGGCAGCACAACGGCTTATATTGGCTACATTGCGCCGGATTTAAATAACAACTTTTGAAAAATAAATAAAAGGCAAAAATACAAACAAAATAAAATACGCTCTTAAAGGTATTACCTTTTAGAGCGGTAGTGTGCTCGCTTCCCCGTGAGAGAGAGTCTTTTGTTTTGAACCGGGCAGATGATTGATTTTTGAAGTTTGGGCTTATCAACTCGAGGCGTAGTGACAATTTTATTTGGGTAGGTCCTTTTAGGTTTGGGTAGGTTTTGTCCTTTTCGGTTACCTAGACTTAGTTTTTACTTTTTAGCTCGTTACTCGGGCGGAGTAGCGGCTTATTTTGGGATTTACGGGTGGGGATGTGAGGTGGATACCTAACAACTAGGCTAGGGATCACTTATAACCTATGGGTTTTTGATTTGGCAGAGTTTGGGCGGGGTTTGGAGACAATAGGGGCTTCCACTCACCTATCTCGCACCTCTCATACTAATATTATCGGAGGAATCGCAGAAGCAGAGCTTCGCTGCGATCTAAAAATCGCAGAGGAATTACGCAGAGAAATGAGAGGCCGAGGGTCTCTATTTATAGTGAGAAATGAGGACACGCTGGGCATTTGTTGATTTCTCATTCGTGCATCAGCCGCTTATACCGCGTGCTTCAAAGCTTGTACCTATTTGAATGTGAGAGAGCGCACAGGAAATCCCATGGTGCGACCAAGGGACCCAGTGCGGCACCATGGGCTTGTTTGGCGCGGCACCAAGCTTCTTTTGAAGTTTGAAAATTTGTCACTTTACCCCCCCCTCATTTTCGCGCATCCTGCTTTTTCTTTCGCATTTTTGACTCCTGCAACTTGACATTCGTTAAGTTTTAACAGTTCTTGATATTTTATGTCAGTCACATACCAGGGGTACGAAATTGGGGTGTATACAGGGCCACTTACCAGCGTATGGTCAACAAGGTTTTCGGTTCTCAGATCGGCAGGAACATGGAGGCCTACATAGATGACATGGTCATCAAAACAAAGGGCCGCGACCATACTCTTGACTGGCGAGACGTTTGCCAATCTGCAAGAAGCACAACATGAAGTCAATCCGAGCAAATGCGCTTTCGGTCCGAGGGAAGTTTCGGGTTCATGGTCAACCAATGACATAGAGGCCAACCCGAGAAGATACAAGCCCTACTCGACATGGAGCGCCTTACCGCATCAAACATATCCAAAGCAGCTTGAATGGCGTGGTCATTGCCTTAGGCGCTTCATCTCTGGCCACCGAAAAATGTCTTCCCTTCTTCAAGGTTCTCGTGGCAACAAGGGTTTCGAGTGGAATGCGAGACGTGCCAAGGCCCTCGAGCAGCTGGAGTGGAATACCTTGGCAAACCACCTCTCCTCGCAGCGCCATGCCCGGTGAGCCTTTATTTGTGTATCTTGCAGCCACGACCAGTGCCGTGGCCGCTTTTAGTTAGGGAGGAATTAGATGTTCAAAAGCCTGTACTATGTATCCAAGGCCCTCGGTCTGTTGAGGGTCGTTATTTTAATGTAGAAAAATTAGCTTACTCGCTTGTCATAGCTACAGAAAATTAAGGGCTTATTTTTCTCGCACATGTAATCATAGTATACAGATGCACCATCACAAGAAAGTCCTACACAAACCCGACACATCAGTGCACTACTCAATCGGGTCAATCGAGCTCACAGAGTTCCACATAGATTACTTGCCCGACGAGCGATCAAAGCTCAAGCCTTAGCTGATTTCTTGGTCGAAACAAGCTTCACCCAACACGAGGATCCTGAGGCCAAGCAACCGGTTGAGCCCGAGCAAAAACAGTTGCCACAACCTCGACCAGCCTACTGTTTGGATCTTTATGTGGATGGGGCAGCGAGCAAAGTCGGGAGCGGAGCTGGCATCCTTCTCATAGCTCCCGACGAAATCACAGAGTTTGAGCTAGCTCTTCGATTCAAATTTCCTTCTTCCAATAATGTTGCCGAGTATGAAGCGATGATCGCCGTGCTCGAGCTCGCGACAGATATGGGCGTAGAAGCGGTCACAGTGTACTCGGATTCACAACTGGTTGTGAACCAAGTCCAGGGGGAATATATGGTGCATCACCCTACTCTGGTCAAATACTGCGAGCTAGTCAAGGAAATCTTGAAAAATTTCAAGTTTTGGGAGATCATCAGGATTGATCGAGCAGACAACATGAGAGCAGACTATTTATCCAAGATCGCTGAGGAAAATCTGGCACTATTAAATCTCTCAGTAATGATCGAGCATATCGAAACCCCAGCCGTTGACAGACCGGTTATTATGGATATCGAACTAGCAGCCAGAAGCTGGATTGATGATTACAAGGACTACATCGAGCAGGGAGTTCTGCCCGCAGACAAAGTTAAGGCCACAACAGTTCGAAGCCAAGCCTGTCGCTACTCTAGAGGGGGGAATCTTATACAAGCGATCTAAGGTCGACCTAAGCCATTGTACCCCGTAGCTAACCGAGGGCGTTCTGTACGAGGTACATGAGCGGGAATGTGGCGGCCACCCGGGCACAAGAGCTCTGGCAGAAAAGGTCCTGCGGGCAGGGTATTATTGGATCACCCTTAGAAGGGATGTAGAAAATACGTTCGCGAATGTGACAAATTCCAGAGATATGCGGACATACCAAGGCTTCCATCCACTTTGCAAACCCCGCCAAGTTGCCTCCCTTCGTGGGGAATCATGTGGGGAATCGATCGGCCCATCGGCCCACAATACAAGTACAAGTACGCCGTCGTTACCATAGACTACTTCACGAAGTGGATTGAGGCAAAACCCCTGGCCAAAGTTTCGGAGCCAAATATCATCAAGTTCGCATACCCACTGTGGTGGTGCGCAGTTCGCCTCCTGCAATCATATCCGACCATGGTACTCGCCGACAAGTTCATAGCGTATCGTGCTCGCTTGGGTGTGAAGCACTGGCAGTCGTCCGTCGCTTACCCTCAAGGCAACGGCCAAGCAGAGGCCGCAAACAAACAAGTTTTGCACGCGCTTAAGTGAAACTTAGAAGGGCGAGCAAGGAAGTGGGCAGAAGAATTACAATCGGCTCTGTGGGCGGTCAGAACCACTGTCCGAGGACCAACCGGGGAGACTCCATTTGCACTCACCTACGGGTCGGAAGCTATGATTCCGGTGGAAATGGCCTTGCCTAGCTACCGTGTTTCACATTACAGCGAGCAAAACAATCAACTTGCTCGGGCCATAGACCTAGACCTGCTCGAAGAAAGGAGATTGGATGCAAGACTTAGAATGGTCAACTACAAACAGAAAGCAAACGCTCACCATGACAAAAGGGTCCGGGGCAGAGCCTTCTCTGTTGGGGACTTAGTACTCAGAAAGATCGAGGTAACAGTCGCCTAGCACTGGGGAAGCCGCTCCCTAATTGGGAAGGTCCTTTCCGAATTACTGGGATAATAAGAGAGGGCACTTACACATTCCAGACTCCAGAGGGAGAAGACCTGAAGCATCCTTCGCACGCAGACCACCTTAAAAAATATTACCCCTAAGTCAAGGAAACAAACGGGCAAGACCTCAGTCCTGTTGAGGGTCATTGATCGTCTATCAATAAAAGGCAAGTTGTTGTCATATTTACCAATTCAGAATGTTCAAATTGATCAGTTAATTGTCAATCTGCAATTGTTCGGACTTGTTTGGCTAAATTCTACTCGCCCGGCGAGCAGATAGGGGCCATGCCCGGTCAACAATCCTCAAAACTCCCTAGTATCGATGAACTTATCCTCTCTGTGGGTGAGATGCGGCCATTCCCAGGTTCATACACTAGGATGCTCGCCCTGGGCGATAGAGGCCATGCCTACAAGATAGCGGCTAACTACCTCGGGTTCCTACAGTGACCGAGCAACACTGTTGACCGTATATCTCTATACCCGGAAGATATAGTAGTAACCGCTTCGAACTACGCACATCGAACAAGGGCCATGCCCGGTTGTTTGTCGCCATGGAGAGCTGGGCCTTGCCCGCTTGGCAATCTTGTGGAAGCTCACTCGCTCAAAGCCTTGGCCAGATCCAAGCGATCATACTCGGTGTTTATTCGGGTAACATATCTGCTTAAATAATAAATTTGCTTTATTAATCTTGTTATTTTAAGTAGATAATCGTGAATCCTCATACTCGGTTAAAGCTATTTTTATATTTATACTCGACATGTTTTCTGGGGAGCACCAGTACTTGTACTTGTATTAACAAATGACAGGAAAAATATACAAGTGATAAAACAATTATCGAGCAAACAATCAAAGCAGTTAAAATTGAGGTACAAAGGCTGAATACAAGGATCAAAAGCAAAAGTGATCTCATTCATGATAGTTGAATTACAGAGGAAAAATAAAAAAATAGTGGCGCACAGGCCAGATAAAGTTCTAAACTTGTTCAGGAGGAGGAGGAGGGGAAAGCTCTTTGGTCATCGGCCCCGGTATTGTAGCTCGCATCTTGAAGGTTCTGTTCCTCCTTCGGCAGCCTCATCCTCACGGCCAAGTGGCTTCCGCTCAACTCTGCCGCCCTCTTCAAAACCTCATCTTCGATTCCAAAGCTTCGATCAATGAGCGCACATTCACTTCATCCACAGCGGGGAACCTGTGGTGCCCTCCCGGCCAAGACGCCCTTCGCCTATTGCCGCTCATCCTGGTGTAAGGGACCAGCGCGTGGAAAGGACGAGCAACTTCAGCGTAAGGGTCGAGCACGACCCATTCTGCCATCGTCTTCATTCCCACTCCGCCATGGCCGACGAGCATTCTTAGTATATGGTGGGTACCGTGAGCAAAGTAAGGAAGGATGGCCGAGTCCACAGCGTTCTTGAAATCCTTCGATTTCTTATAGTTCGCCACTGCGGACTCTTCGGCTTTCTTCAGCTTTTGATTCTGCTCCTCGACGAGCTTCCCATCCTTCACGGCCTGCATCCTAAGGGAACTTCTCTCTGCCTGCAAGAGATCCCTTTACTTGATGACCGCGGCCAGTTCGGTCTGACTCTTCTCTAGGTCAGCCTGGTCTTTCTTCATCTGGCCGACCAACTTTGTCCTTTCAGCATTTAGGGCACCATTCTGGGCGACCAGCTTCAGATTGCGTTCAAGCATCTCAGCTTCCTTTTTCTTAGCCACCTCAGTTTTGGCCGATCTGCGAACAGAAGACCAATAATCAGGGCAAGAAACAAGGAAAGGAGAGAAAACTGAATTACTGGCAAGTACTTTACCTCGCTCAGGCAGAGCCCTACGTTTCCGACCAGGACATGGCCGGCAGTATCTCGGTCTCGGGCAAGATCATCATGCAACGCCCTCTCGATGACGCCTTTTCTGACCAGGCCACCAGGGCTCCCGCGGGCATAGAGGTCGATGCCCCCCCAGCAACGGAGCGTCTCCGGAGATTTCTTTCACTAGCACCCGAGCAAATGGACCGAAGGCATCTTGAATCCACCGCCACGCTGTGCCCCCGGCCGGTGGGAGCAGGAAGGATGGGGTCAGGGCTTGAACCCCGACGTCGGACATCTCGGACAGCAGGGGGAGGAGAGAGGCTCTTCTTCCTCTTCCCCTTATCCTTGGCATCTTTGGCAGGGGGCACCACAGAGATGTTGGCACCCGATCGGCCTCAAGATCATTAGGATCACCACAGCCTCCTTTTGTGAGATTTCTTTACGGGGCGGGACGATAACTTTGGGCACCGCCGGTATCTTGACAGGGCTTGTGGCCTTGCCCAAGCCCGGAGTCTTCTTAGCAGGGGGACCAAAGGGCACCTTGGGCAAATCCATCGGCTTGTTAACTTTTAAGTCGGCTGCCCGTTGGTCAGCCTGCTTCTTCCGTTGCTTCAATACAGCCAAATTCTTCATTCCTGAAATGAGGGAAAACAAAATGAGGTCAGAATGAGCTCGGGAAAGAGATGATCAAAACAGAAAATATTAATGACTGGCAGACAACCATCATGATCTTCGTAAACTGGCCGACAGTCGGTGCCCGGACCTAGCCGTTGACACTCGACACATTCCTGTTTGAACATTTGGCCATGGCAGTCGCCCCAATAAGGGTGTGGGTTCTCGGGCACGTGGATCAAGAGGGGCTCCACACCAGGGACCCCTGCTCGCATCACACCGGCCAAACATAAGTTACGCGGATTGCAAACCAGCTCCTTCCAGTCAAGAAGAAATTGTTGGCCGACACGTCTCTCATTCTCTTCTATCACCCCTACGGCGGCTTTCAACGCGGCCAAATGGGCAGTCTCTCCCGAGCTGAAGTCTTGTTTGGAGGCCTTGGGGATTTTGACTTTGTTGGAGGCCGTGGGCATGAACGGCCAGCCGACCCGAGATTCAACGAACAAGACCCTCCTATCCCAAGAATCTACCTTCCCAGGAACTTCGGATAGCAGCCTCAAGAAATTGGAGTTGGCCCTCACTCCGATCTTCCCGCCTGTGCTCGGGGCAAAGATGAATAACTTCCGGAGCAAATACATGTCCGGCTCAAACCCCAATAGCCTACTTGCCACCGTGAAGGCTGTGATGGCACGGACAGTGTTTAGCATTAGGTCGCAGGGCACGGCTTTGGTCTCGTGTAGGAAGTCTACCAGGAAGGGCTCCAAAGGGAGGCGTAGTCCAACCCGGAAGAAGTCGGCAAAAAATAAAAGCTCGTTCCCTTGCTCACGGGAAAGCTTCATATTCGTGGGCACGTCCATCTTGCTCGCCCGGTAATAAGGAGAATCAACCCCTAGGGACGTAAGCCATGCGGTCACTTTATCCGTCGTGTCCAATGTAGACCAATGAGCAGCGTACTGGCTTTCGTCAGCATTGACATACCAGTCGGGCTTTTCCTCCTCCTCTTCTACTTCCTCTAATACTTCCTCAACGGGAACTTCTACTCGAGAACTACCTACCATGGTGAAAAAGCGAGAAATTGGGACATTGTCCTGGCCGTCTATTTCTTCCTCAGGAGCCCCTTCTACCTGAGAGCGGCCAGTTTTCTTGAAGCGCCGGGCAAGCGGTAGGTCATCTATCTCATCGGCCTCTGAAGCCTCTCCGGCCAATTCCACTTGCTCAATCCTTACTCGCCCAACCGAATTTGCAATAAGGGCTGCTTGTTGGTCGAGGCCTTGCCCGACAGCGAAGCCACTGGTCACACTCTCCTTACCAAAATCTTCCTCGCTAGAGGAATCGACTATATCGACCACGGGATCAACTGCACGCCTTCGAACCGTTGGCCCGGCCACGGATCTGGCTCCCTCATCGCACTCGACGCTAATTGAGGGGGACTTTTCGCTGCTTAGTGAGTCATTCTTCCCGCCATAGCTGAAAGCCTCGTGGTCATTCTCGGACACGTCAGACATCTACAAAGAGATCGAGGAAGATGGCTATCAGAATCTGCCCAGGCAACTAGCAAAGAAAAGGGAAAAATCCTAAGTCTAGGTCAACGCGTGAAGCTCTGCCCGGCTAGCGAGCAGAAACGCGGGTTATATTTCTCGATCTCTACCTAAGGGCGGTCCTACCCTCTTAAACCCTAATAGAATCATACAGAGATGAGGAGGGAAAGAAAAAATCCATACATAGCCCAAAAGACTTCATTCAAAGCAAAAAGCAGAGGAGTGTAACAAGAAAAGGGGGAAGGAACTTACTGTTCTGAGAGACTGAGGTGATTATCTGCAAAATGGATGGTAACTGGAACTGAACCAACACAGAGATTGCAAGCGCTGGGAGCGAATGAGCGGTGGAGAACACTGATCAAGTTCACCGAAGCCTGGAATACACTAGACACCGGAAGTTTAAGCTCTCAAAGAAATCCTCTCTCTAAAAAACTCAATGGCGGTAAAAAGAGGAAGAGAGGAAGAGGGATTGCTTTTTATAGGCCGTATCTTGATGGCTATTGGGGAAAAAGAGGCCGAAATGGCGTCTGGAGGGACGGCCCATCATCACCAAGGGCACGTCGCATTAAATGCGCCGCTTCGTGGTCCGCGCCCCGTCCTATCGCCTCAACTTCTAACGGCTCACGCGCTTTTTTCACCTACGCGCCTGGCACGCCCTCGGCAATAAGCTTCCTGGACACGCCTCAAATCTACCCCGCTAAATTCCCAGCCTCTTCTGAAAATTCACAAGTGTTGAAGCCCGCACGAATATCAGACTTGAACGCTCCCCGCTCCGAGCATAAATGCCTGCTAAACAGGGAGCTAGGGGCCACTGATATACCCGGCCCAAGCCCGGTCACGAGCAATGCACGAGTTAGCATCACGTGCTAATCACGAGCACAATGCATATGGGGCCCACAGCCCAGCGAGCAAAATGATAGAACCAGCGGGCACCAGGCAGCGTAACCCTCATTCAAACCTGGGCGGGCAGAGGCCTGGCCTGTCCGACCAGGGGCCTTGCCCGGGCATCATACATGCATAGCAAAGGAATCAGACCCATCTTGTCCAAACCTGGTCGAGCCTTGGCCTTGCCTGCCCGACCAGGGGCCGTTCCTCGGACCTACGATAAGTTCAAAGAACAATGCAAGTAGAATAGCCGGGCGGAGCCTTGCTCGCCAGGGCACACATCAAACAGGAAACACCGGCGGCTTGCTCTCCAAGACAAGTCAAAGGTTTCCATGTTTAGGCAGAACACTTGCCTTATCTACTCCTACATCTACGCGGCCAGCCGCCTATTACACCTAAAATCAAGGGATTCTCTCCTTGATTGACTCGGCAGTTATGGAAACTGAATCCTAGACGGATTCAAATACCACGGGGGCCTATAAATACCTCTCCATAATCATTAACAAGGTACACACACTTTCTTGAGCCTCGTTACTCTGTCAATTCATCTTTTGACAATCACACTCGATACTTACTCTCACGCCGGAGGGGTTTCGCGAGGCCCTGCCTTGCACTTCCACTCAGGTTGTTTGTGATCTTAACAGGCTCAAGGAGGACGATTCCAAGCCCAGATATCCTACCCATCTCAAGGACGGCCCAAGCTGTGTTTTTGCCACATCACGTTCATATCATTAGGGGTGATGTGCTTGACCTCGTAATTTAGATGTTCAATTCCATCACGATTTATATTTAAGCAACTTTTTAATAGAACCTATTTGCGCCATGACACGTGTGCTATCCGGGAAGTTATTCGGTGACCATTAGGGTAATGTGGCAGAACTTGTAATTAAAATAATTTTTTATTTTTGGTTTTCAAAAGGTGTTCCCAAACATGAAGTCACTAATATATCGAGCGCTGGGTAAGCACCGGGTAAAACCATTAAGTAGCAATATAAGCTCTTCCCGCATGCTACAAGTATTTAAAGACAAGTTCTTATAAGACTCGAACCCGAAATCTTGGTTATGCTAGGGCTGATCTACTTGCTTAGGCTCCGTTTATTTCACGGAAAATGATTTCCAGAAAATGTTTTCCTCATTTTCCGGTGTTTTGTAACTTTAGGAAAATATAGTCAACGTAAAAGGTTTTCCAAATCAACGAAATATGAAGGCATCTTTTTCGGAAAATGACTTACGTATTCATTTTCCAAACGTTCCAGCACACTCCGCCCCCTTTCACAATTGCATATATTTACTTAATTACACAATATTTTATTCAACAAATAAATTGTTTAGAAATATAAATGAAGTTTGTGCACACTATTTATAAATTATAATTTTAATAAATAATCACTACGTCATAAAATTAGTGTCAACTATATTATTTAGGGACATCCTAAACATTTTCAATTTTCTATTTTTAAACGTTTTTTTTTCATATCAATTATCTAAAAAATTATTTGTAATTGTGAGATTGAAAAAATATATACATTGATTTAACATCATTGATGATAAATTGAGGGTTATTAAAGAAAAATTACTCAAAGTTCAACACTATTTTAAACTATTTTTTTTCCATTTATTCATATATAGTTTTTCATAACATTTTCCAGGGACATACTAAACATTGTCCATTTTCTGTTTTAAAATGTTTTTTTTTTATATCAATTATCAAATTTTTTATTTGTAATTGTGAGATTAAAAAAAGATTGATATTATTGATTTAACACCACTAATGATAAATTGAGGGTTACTAAAGAAAAAATTACTTAAAGTTAAAACATATTTTTTGTATTTATTCATTTATTGTTTTCCGGAACATTTTCTGTGTGTTTGCCAAACATCTGTAAATGTTTTCTGACATATTTTCAAAAGATTTACCAAACACCTGAAAATGAAATCTTTTTCATTTTCCAGAAATCATTTTTCAGAAATCATTTTCTGGAGAGGAGTGGTCTCCTGTAAGACGGTCTTACGGATCTTTATTCGTAAGACGGAGCCTCATTTAGAAAAATTTGCAGGTCATAATAAATTAATAATACGTTATAAAAAATCATAAAAACAAATCTGTTGAGATGGTTCGAAGCGCATCTCATAAGGTGCAATAATTAATGTGCGCGATCTTAGGTTTAAAACCTCCTAGGGTTGTTTTTGAGTTTTTTAGTCATTTTGACATTGTTTACATTTACGATCAATCAGAGTGTTACTTTTAGGCTTGACGTGTGTCATTTTGAGAACAAAAGTGTGTCACTTTTGAATAATTGTTGCCCTAGGTCTGTAGACACCCCAATTTCGTACCCCAGATACATGACATGACATAAAATATCAAGACCTGTTAAAACATTAACAAATGTCAAGTTACAGGGTCAAAATTGCAAAAGGACAAAGCAGGATGCACAAAAGGACAAACTGCAGGGACCAAAGTGTCAAAAAAGGAGGAAGTTTGAGGTTTAGGCACAACCTACCAAGGGTTTGGGCTAGGCGCCCAAACCTCTAATGGGTGGCGCCCAAACCTCTCCCCAACACTGTTCACTCAATTCATTTGCCGCATTTCACAATTCGCCCAGCGCGGTGTACAACCCTCTGATGCATGGAGAGAAATCTCAAAATTCCAGCGATGTCCCAGCTTCTTCTTATAAATAGAGGCATCCGGCTCCTTCATTCAGCGCTCAATTCATCCATAAAATTTCTCTGCGTCCTCGTTACGCTGAAGAAATAAATACCGATAGATCACCCACCAAAGCCTCGAAACCCTATCAAACCTCTGCCAAACACAAATCCAACCGGTAGAAGTGTACCTTAGCCCCCCAGCTAGGTATCCACCCCTTTTTCCCGGTCCAAAAATCGTGGATAGAGCAGTTGCTCTGCCCGATTTAAAAGGCCGAAATAGCCAGTAGTAAGCCGTTACTCTGCCAAAATTCAGCCTTTTCCAGACAAACAAACAACCAGAAATAAACAGTTATCCTGCCCCGATCCCGAGGCCGAAAAGTAACTTTCAGAGCAGTCACGCTGCTCAAATTCACACAAAACACAATTTCAACCAGACCAGACCAGACCAGACTAAAAAAAAAAGACTCTCTCTCCCTGAGGGACAGATCGAGCACACCCCTACACCGTTTGTAAGTCTTTATTGTTAAGTTTTCATTTTCATGTAATAGTATTATTTCCAGTCCGGCCCAATGTAGCCATTTAAGCTGTTGTGCTGCCCGGATTTATTTAGGAAATAGTACCAAATATAGCCGTTATTATGTCAAAATGTTTTTAGATAAGTTTGTATTTATTTAATTCATTTATTCAATAAAGTATTTATTTGTAATAGTATTATTTCCGGTCCAGTTCAATATCAATATATAAGCAGTTATGCTGCCCGGATTTTGTTAGGAAATAATACTAAATGTAGCCGTTACTATGGCCGAATATTTTCAAGTATATTTGTAATTGTTTGTAAAAAGTCTGCTTCAAGTCCAGAATAATATAGATGTAACTGATGTATTTGTAGGCGCTAATGCTTTATTTATCTGCTTAATAAATATAACAAAAAGCATACTTTAGCCAAAAACCGTTTTGAGACCGAAAGGGCGAGTTGGGTGCCTAGCACCTTCCCAACTCGTAACTTAGCCTCCGAACCCGCTTTCTACATATTTGGGTTTCTTTTTCTGGTTTTGCTTTATTTTTGCCTTAAAATAAAGATGGCGACTCTAAAACATTTTGGATCCAGTGGGGCCTCGCAACATCTTTCTTTGCACTTTCACGTTCTTCCCTAAACAAGGAAGAATGTGAATGGAAAGGTGATGTATTCCTATGTCCTGGTATCCCCTAAACAAGGGATAACTTGACGTAGAAAACCCAAAGAACTCATAGTGATCCGAAATAGGCCATAAGGCTATTTTCATAAAATCCATAGTGGGGGCGCTGCAACATTCCTTTCTTGCACTTTCACGTTTTTCCCTAAAAAAGGGAAAATGGGAATAGAAGGGTGATGCCTTCCCATATCCTGATATCCCCTAAACAAGGGATAACTTGATGCGGGAAACCCATAGCTCCCATATTGGATCAAAAATCCACTAAAGGCAACCGAGGCGCATTCCAACGCGCCTATTCGACAAAGACTCCTCCCGCACTTTTGATTTCGATCTCCCTAAACAAGGGAGGCCGGAACGGAGCAAGTGGATGTCACCAAGATACGCACGGACGCGCACCCCTATCCAAGGGCGTGCGGGGCGCGGGATCACCCATCCCGGGAACCCACAAGGTCTGATTAAGTTTTACTTAGTTACTTTAAATCAGAGTGTCACTTTTAAATATATAATGTGTCGCTTTAAAGTTTTACGTGTGTCACTTTTGACAAAAAAAATCTCTTTTTATCTTTAAATTTTTATTTATAAGTGTCACGTTTAGCATGTCAATTTTAGGTATTAATTGTGTCACTTTTAGGCATTAGATGTGTCACTTTTGGTAAAACAACTAATTTTTATAATCATATAATTTGTATCAATAAGAGTGTCACTTTTAAGCTTTGAGTGTGTTAATTTTAGGACTAAAGTATGTCACTTTTGGGCTAGTGATTTTAACAACAATAACCAATTAAATATTACTGAAATATATCTTCTCATTCATAGAAATGTATATAATCCCAATTGTCAATCGTTAAAAACACAAAACCATAACTTTTTCAAGGTAAAGTATATGTTTCTTACTCAAACTTACAAAATTTACTGAAAATATGTCTAAAATAACCGAGCATTAGGAGTCTTGGAATCAAATTCCTTGGTTTGATGGAAATCAGAAAAATCAGTAGTCTTTTTCTTGTCATTTTCAATACTTCTCTTAATTCTTTTTCTCATTCCTTTCGTAACAGAGCGAGCAGGATCTAGGCATGTAGTAGATGAACTTGAAACACGAGATGATTCATTTTGGTTCGGTAAATTCTTTAAGGAAGAGTGTCACTTTTTAGTATTAAATGTGTAACTTTTTAGTATTAAGAATGTCACTTTTTAGTATTAAAAGTGTCACTTTTTAGTATTAAGAGTGTCACTGTTTAGTATTAAGAGTGTCACTTTTTGTATTAAGAGTGTCACTTTTTTGTATTAAAAGTGTCACTTTTTAGTATTAAATGTGTCACTTTTTAGTATTAAGAGTGTTACTTTGTATTTTAATAAAAATTATAATAAATTTTCATTTATAGTGTGACTTTTAACATTAAAATGTGTCACTTTTGTGTTTTTAATGTGTCACGTTTGGTTTTAAATGTGTCATTTAGCATTTCGTCAAAGTCCGTTAGGATCTGTCAAGTATCCCAAAGCAATTGATTCTAACGAATGGCTAACGGAGCTAACAAAGGATTAAACTGCAAGGCGTGAGAATTCTGCGGCAAACATTGAAAGTAGAGGGGCACCGGAGAAAATAGAGGAAATAAGTATTAAAAACTAAATTTTGAGGCTAAGGAGAGTCCAACCCTTGACCGCCCATACGCTAAAGCTTAGAAGATAACCACTGACCAACTCGCCTCAGGTTTAATTATTAACCCGCAAATTTCTAAATGGGGCTCCGTGTTACGGATCTAGGATCCGTAAGACCGTCCTATACAAGTCTTTGCCTTCTGGAAATGATTTTCCGTGAAACAAACGGAGCCTTATTGTTTATTAGCAAGATAGTATGTAGATAGAGAGGGAATTCTATTAATGGGAATGTAATTCTCCTTTGTATGGTTTCTCCTCTACTGTTTGGACGAGAATATGTATAGTTTCAAGAAATGTATTTAATATTATTACATAGGATAATTTGACAATTTTTTTAAAGAGTGGGGTTGACCACGTCCCAATTTCCTATATCTGCACCCCTTATACTACATTGAGATGTTGAACCTTACGTTGTACAATGCAGTACATGGGGGTGTAGAGATATGAAATGGGGATGTGGTTAACCTCACTCATTTTTTAATTTGTTCTTTGACAAATGGTCCTTGGACGTGAACTTTACTGCCAAATTCACCCTTAGTACGGTTGCTATTAATATTTTCGTTAAATTGTAGTTAATTGACGAAAATACCCAAAATTTGATGAACCATTACAAAAACAATAATGCTAGGGTTTACAAGTTCTACATTAGTTTTTTTATAACTAAGCTTTGATGAAGTACACAGATGTCTTTCTCCAAAAGTAACTCTTTCTTTCGTTTAGATATAGTTGTAGTGAAAGTTGTTGAAGAAATTGTGAACCTAGTACTTTTCTTAAATAACTATACTAGGTTTACAAGTTTTACAATTTTTGCTACAATTAAGCTTTATTGAAGGGCAAAATTGTCTTTTTTTCAAAATAACCTTGCCATTTATCAAAGTATAATTGTAGCAAAAGTTCGATCAACATTGGGGTCAAATGAATAGGATTGTGACAGCTATTGTGCTGTCAACCGCGACAAGTCTTGTTATGATGGCACCGTTGTTGGTGATGGGAGTGAGCCGAAGGCCATGGAGATCCACTTGTTTGGACTACTCTTATACGGTACAATGTTGGCATTGACGTCGGCCATATAATAGGTGAGTGACAGCAATGTTGACAGAGAAGGATGCGTCAACGTGAGCGGAGGAGGTGACTGCATCGAACGACTCCTGGCATTATATCTACAAATCTGGGGGTCAACATTGTACCATATTTTCAAGACAAACATGAAATTGCTCCTCTTATTCCAAGAGAAATAGTTTCATTTGAGAAATCAAGCTTTTTATTATTATACTTTTATTCCTTTATATATTTTTTGGAAATGGTGTTATCGATTATTTTGTTTTGTATGACAATGGGTAAACATTTTTTCTTTCAAATTGGAAAATTTTTTAAAAGAAAATATGGGTAATTGTAGTTTAAAGCTTTAAATGAGATAATATTTTGAGACGAAAAAAAGGACATTTGGGGGGAGGGGGGGGGAGGAATGGTATTAAGTTTATTAAAGGAAAAGAGTCATAATATTAGAAGAACCTCGTGGAATCGCACTATGTGGAGGTTATCCTGGCTATCAACGACAAAAATCTATATTATAAAACAGTTTAGTGTCTAATTGGCGATCTTGATCGAATTGCACTAAACACAACTAACGGTCCAGATTGATTCGTAAGTATGTGAGTTACAAATGAACCCCTCGATTATTAAATATGTTTGAATTACCCCTCTTCAATTACATATAAAACATTCAGTTGTGGGTTTTGTTTAAATTACCCCATCAATTATATGTTTTGTTTATTCCATACCGATACCGTATCTATGGCACGGACACGTATACTAGTATACATAAAAATAAGTGTTGAATTGAAACTAGAGTCGTAGAATCATTTAAATCTTGAGGAAACCAAGATGATGAAGAACTATTTAGCGGCTAGCTACCTCGGATTCCTATAGTGACCGAGCAACACTGTTAGTCGTATATATCTATACTCAGTTGATATACTAGCAGCAGCTTCGACGTGCAAATGTCGGACAGGGCCAAGCCCGGTTAGCTGGTCTCTGCTCAGAGTTGGGCAATGCCCGCTAGGCAGTCTTTAGGATGCTCGCCCCAGGGCGGTAGGGGCCATGCCCGCTCAAAGCCTTGGCCAGAACCAAACACTTAGTTCAGGGAAGATCGCTTCCCCAGACCCTCGAACTTAAAATAATATGTCCGCTTAAATTTGCCTATTATTTTTTAGTTACTATTTACACCAGTTTGCATGCTCGATTAAATTCTGTTTGCCCTATACTCGTCATGTTCATAAATATGCATGCTAGCACTAATCGAATGTAGGAGAAACACAAGTAACAAGACCGCAATCGAACAGAACAAAAATTTCCATTACAAATTGGGAAATATTACAACTGGAAATTGAAAAATATTGGCGCGCGGGCTGGACAGAGTTATTCCTTATCTAAGCTTGGTCTGGGGAAGGAGGAAGGTTCTTAGCACTGGCCCGATATTGCATTTAATATTGAGCGTTTAGCTCCTTTCGGGCGGCGTCATGCTCTGCGACCTTGGCAGCGGCTTCCTCTTGTATCTGCTCGCCATCTCTTAAAGTTTGATCTTCAGACTCTAAAGCCTTAATTAGCGAGCAGACATTCACGTCCAGAGGCATCGAAAAGATCCATAGCTCGCGTCCAGCTTCAGCATCACCCTTGGCAAGGGTTTCCAGTTCATCCTTGGTGTAAGGGACCAAGTCACGAAACTGGCGAGCAGCATCATCATAGGGGTTGAGCACGGCCCACTCAGCCATTATTTGCATGCCCACCCCGCCATAGCCGGCGAGCATCCTCAGGATGTGATTGGTGTCGTGGGAAAAATAGGGAACAATGGCCTCATCCACGGCAGCCTCAAAATGCGGGGAGCTCTTGAAATCTTGCAATGCCATTTCCTTGGCCGCGGACAGCTTCTTCACGAGGTCGGCCACTGTGGTCGCGTCCTTGACCGCCTGTAATTTTAGAGTATCTCGTTCGACCTGCAACTGCTCCCTCTACTTGGACACCGCCTCCACCGCGTTCTGCTCCTTCTGCAACTAGCCCGCCAGCTCAGTTTTTTCAGCGAGTAGGATGCTATTTTGAGTGACCAGTAGCAGATTTCGCTCGAGCAACTCAGACTCTTTCTGCTTGGTGGCAGCCTCTTGTTCTTTGAGCTGATAGGACAGAGAAGAAACCTGCTCAAGTTTCTTCTTCAGGAGACCATCCCGGGTCACGTTGTCCACCTTGGCCTTTTTGAGAGCTGTCTTTTCTTCATTGTAGTGATCGTAGAGGTTGGTGCAAGCAGAGGCGATCTGCAAGCAAAACACAAAGAAGTTAGTATGAATAAACAAAAAATAAAATTGAAAAGCGTCATCTTCTCTTACCTCGATCAGTGTAGACACCCCAATTTCGTACCCCTGGCATGTAACTTTGACATGCGATATCAAGACCTGTTAAAACTTAACAAATGTCAAGTTACAGGGATTAAAAATGCAAAAGACAAGCAGGATGCGCAAAACAGTAAAATGCAGGGACTAAAAGTGACAAAAATGGGCTGAGAATAGGAAGTTGGCGCTGCCTAAAAGGAAGCTTGGCGTGACGCCCAAAAGGGGTTATGGCAGCGCCCATTTCTGCTACAGTAATTCCCAAAGTGCTACAGGAGTGCTACAGTTAACACATTGTATCATTTTTTGCAGCGCGCTGTACAAGGAAAAGAAGCATGAAGGGAGGAAAACTAATTCCCTCGGTGCCCCTCTCTTAGCCTATAAATAGAGGCTTCGGGGTTCGCTATCAGACACACAGAAACGCCCAGAAAATATGCCCAAACTCTGCGTTGTTGTTACGCTGAGAAAAAGCGAGAGCGATATTGAGCGCCCCCTCCTATAAAGCCTCGAAGCCTTGCCAAAACTCCTCCAAACACAAATTCAACCGGTTAAAGTGATCCTTAGCCCCCCAGCTAGGTATCCACCCTATTTCCCCGGTCCAAAAATCTCAGAAAGAGCAGTTGCTCTGCCTGAGTAAAAAGGTCAAATCCTCCATAAACAAGCCGTTGTTCTGCCTGATTTTCGCCAACAGCAAGCACGCGGCAGCAAAAAAAGCAAGCAGTTGCTCCGCCCATTCTACGGTGCCCAGAAGCAACCTTCGGAAGAAGCCACCCTGCCCGAACCGTAGCAGCAAAGCAAAAAAGACTCTCTCTCTCTCTCAAGAAGGACAGAGCGAGCACACCGCGCTCTAAAAGGTGAGTCTTTAAGAGCGTTTATTTATTAAAAAAAAGTTATTTTTCATCCGGTCCAATGTAAAAATATAAGCCGTTGTGCTGCCCGGATTTAGTTAGAAAATAGCACTAAAAATAGTCATTATTATGGCCAAATATTTTTAAATGTATTTGTAAATTATTGGAAGGAGTTGGCTGTAACACTGTAAATAATGTAAATACAGATATATTTGTAGGTAGTTAATGCTTTATTTATTTGCCAGATAAATATAATAGAAAGCATACTTTAGCCAAAAACTTGTTTTTGAGACCGAAAGGGCGAGTTGGGTGCCTAGCACCTTCCCAACTCGTAACTTAGCCTCCGAAACTTTTTTTTTTTTTTTTTTTTTTTTGCATTCTCTGGTTTTATTTTTGGTTTTTTCTTTATCTTTTCCTTAAAATAAAGATGGCGACTCTGTCAAAACATTTTCCTGCATCCTAGTATACCCTAAAAAAGGGATAACTTGATACATAAAATCCAAAGCTCTCATAACGGACCAAAAATCACTGAAGTGACCGAGGCGTATTCAACAAGCTTCTTGACAATACCCTTCCGCATTTTTAATTTCGTCTTCTCCTAAAGAAGGGAGGATGAAATGGAAAGTGTGGTGTCCGCATCCGCACGCCGCATTCCCCTATCCAAGGGAGCGCGAGGCGCGAGCGATTTCCGGGGCACCCACAGTGACGACTCTGCTGGGGAGATCGTTTTTATTTTAAATAAAAATGGAAGGCTAGACTCAGTAACCAAAACTTTTTTTCTTTTGTTTCTAGCTAAAGTATGCTTGTTATATTTCTTTAAGCATTTGAATATTTGCGTTCCTATATATTCGTGTATATATTTGTGGATATGATCCTCCATCTTGCAGCAGTCTTGTTCCAGTCACCGTTACAGGTATATTTAAAAATATATATTTTTCAAAAAAAAATCAAAAAAAAAATACAATGAATTTTCGGGCAGAATAACAAAAGGGCCGGGGCTTTATTTTATTACCGCTTTATTTTTGTTTTATATTATTATCCTGTTCGCCTTATTTTTATTCAGCATAATATGTGCATATTATATTTCATTCAGTCATTTTATTTTGAGGATTAGGAAAAAAATTGTAATAAATAGAAATAGATAGATTCTCCGCTTTTCTTTCTATTTCTTGATGTGATTTGTCTGCTTGCTTGCGCTCAAAATAAAAAGCCAAGAAAATCTACAAGTAATAGCAAGACATGTCATATCTGTTTTTTATTTTTATATTATATCTGAAGAAAATTGTTTTTTACTGCTTTTAGATACCGTACACACTCGCACGCATGTAAACATATTCCGAATTGCTACCCCACACCATTACCAGCTTACCCCCTGCATAAGCCAACGTTAGATTACATATAGATTCTCAGGACACTTCATAGACCGATCGGTTTTTGCATCTCTGAATTATTGGTCAGCCCCTACAAAAAAATAAAAAATAATAATAAAAAATAAAAAAATGGTGAAAAAAATGAATAAATACGCAGGGGCTGATTGACTATTTATGGATGCTTGACTTAGACCATTTTGAGTGGTGGATTCCGGAAAGAGTATATGCCCTTCGCCTGGGATCAGTCCGATCTTAGGGAGTCGAAAGGCAGGTGGAATACGAGGGTCCTATACTTTGGAGAAGGAATCTACTATTCCAGGAATAGTCCTGAGACTGTCAAAACTAAGCAGGTGCTTGTCCGGTCAATTGTAGGAAATAAATAATAATAAAATATACTAATAAAGGCACACTGTACTCCTAGGCCAGAAAGCCTTCAGCCAACCTTTCTGATGCCTCCAAGCTATTTTCCTTAGAAATCTGGCCCAAATTTGGAAAGGCAGAGATAGTACTGGCAGGTTGATACGGGATACAGGCACAGAAAGCAAATCAGAAAGTATCAGGGGTAGATCAGAAAAAGGCTGAATCAGTTCAAAGGGTACGGATTCGAGCAGTATGGTAGCAGAAAGTGAAGCGATCGCTATGGAGTACAGTCTGGGGGGCTGAGTGGTACGCTCAGACTCCAGGCTATGCAATGGACTAGACCAAATTTTGGGTGCACAGGCTGATCGAATAATGAGCCAAATGGCTAATTTGATGCAAAATTTAAAATCCGGTGGTGAGGTAATCTCTTCCCCTGCAGTCCCTCAAGAAGCATCAACCTCCCATGTTCCTCTAAATCCAATTACCCAGCCAAACACCAACCCACCAAATACTACCATTACCCCAAATCCAAATCCTCTTCCCAATCCCTACTACCCAAATATAAACCCTTTCCTATCCCACCCTCCATATTCTTTCCCAAGCACTAATACTCCCCAGAATCCAAATGACCTTCCCTTTCCCATCACCAATCCACTCCAAAATAGCCCGCATATGGACCCAAGAAGCTATAATCCGCCAGGTCAAGTTACAACCTATTTACCTCATAATGATCCTGGCCGCCAAACTGAAACCGCCAATAACCCACCTGCCCAAAACCCTTATCCTGCCCAAATTCCCTATCCTGCCCAAAATCCCTATCCTACCCAAAATCCCTACCCTGTACAAAATCCTTACCGGATATTACAGCCAGAAATTAACCCAGCCTTCCCTAATCCTGCCAGCATATACCAAACTCAACTCCCCCTCCCACCAAAATGGAGGCCGACATGGAAAATCTAAAAAGCATGATGCTCAAAGTTCTCAATAAAGAGGAATTTTCTACGCGGGCACTGGCATTACAACCTTCGGTAGTATTGCCTTCGAAATTCAAAATGCCCGACATAGAGAAATTTGACGGGACTGGATGTCCTATATCCCACCTGAAATCATATTCCACTGGCATGCAGTCAATGGGCGCTAGCTTTGAAGCTATGGCTTCGAATTTTCACCTCACCTTAATAGGGGTTGCCAAGCAATGGCTAATGTTGTCAGATAATAGCACCATGGGCACTTGGGACCAAATAGCCGAAGGGTTCCTAGAAAGGTACAAAGACAACACCAGCCCTGAAAATAAAAGAGACCTCGAGTCGTGCACCTAAAGGGAAAAGGAAACCTGTGTTGAATTTGCAGTCACGTGGAAAAGAAAATTGGCTCAGACGTTCGACAGACCTGATTCGACTGAGTCTTCCAGGACGTTTATTAAAAATCTCCAACCCATATACCTGGAACACATGCGGTATCTCCCTTATAGCAAATTTAAAGAAATAGTGGAGATAGGAGTCCGTATTGATGAAGATATACGGACTGGGCAATTAAAAGTCAATGCACCCTCCAATTCTTTCATATACTCTAAAGGAAAGACAGCCGCATCAGCACCAGCCGTTAATATGGTGGGAAATGCATCAGCCACTTTTCCTACCCGAAACTATAGCACCGCTCCATGGTCCTATGGATCAGACAGGTATGTCAATACAGTGGGAGGGAATAATGGCCCAAACATAAATTTCAGAAACCCGAACAGGGTAAACCGATATTATGATGAACTGCAAGCTCCTCAGTCTGTGATACTGCAAGGGCTAATAGCCCAGGGAGTGCTAAAACCTTTAGAAGGCTATAAGCCACCGAACCCCCTGCCCAGGACATGGAATCATGCCCAGTATTGTGAATACCATCGTTGCAGTGGTCACCTCACCGACAAATTCTATATACTCAAAGATGCTATCCAGGACCTAATAGATGATAAGGTTATTGAAAAGCCTCCTCCTAGACCAAATATAGTCAATAACCCCCTACCTCAAATCAATATGATTGAGGTTGATGAAAAAATCTATGTACCCAAGTTTGAAATCAATAAACATCCTTTACCATATATCACTGTTCCTTTCTCTCCATCTCTATCCATAAAAGAGCCTAGTTGCAATATGCTCTCTTGGGACACTATCCTAGGTAGCCAAAATACCTGCAATATTGAAAAAGCCACTTGGGTCGGTGGGGATGTCAGCCACCTTACTAGATCTGGCAGAGCCTACCAACTGAACCTGGAAAGAGGTGACCACTCTGGCAAAGATCAAGAAACGATATCAAGGCTAAACGGTGGAAGATACTTTACTAGCTCGATGAAGAAAAACTCAAAGCCAACATATCCATCTGGGGATTGCTTTGTGCTTCCAAAACCCACCGTGATACACTGGCTAAGTCTTTAAGTCAGACAGTTGTTCCTATTGAAACCTCCCCGAATGAGCTCACTCAAATGATCGGAAACATTCACTTTGGGAATGTGATTATGTTTACTGATCTAGATCTGCCAAAGGAAGGAACCAACCACATTGATGCTCTCCATATCACTGTGGGAATAATGGAAAGGCGGGTTCCCCGAGTTCTGATAGACAATGGGTCTTCTTTGAATGTATGTCCCACTAGCACATTGGCAAAATTGGGAACAAAAATATCAGAGCTTGCTTCTTCATCGTAGACAGTAAGGGCATACGACAATACTAGTCGATGTGTCCTAGGGGTGGTCACTTTAATGCTGACTATTGAGCCATTAACCATGCCAGTAGAATTCCAAGTCTTGGATATACTAGCCACTTTTAGTCTGTTACTGCGACGCCCTTGGATCCATGGGGTAAAAGGGGTAGCCTCCTCGCTGCACCAACGTGTCAAATTCATCCACGATAATCATATGATAATTATTTTGGCTGATAAGATCGTGGAGAACAAGGAAAACGAGGATGTTCCGATACTCGAGATAGAGCATGATGACACTAGTATATTCCTCAGTGGCTTTGAGGTTATCCCCCAAGCTGTAGTCAACGCCATTGAATATGGGCGAGAAGCTGACATCACCGAAAAGAAAACTACATTCCTAGGAAACATGGTCCCTTTAAGCATGTTTCGAAAAATGAATTATATGCATGGTCTGGGTCTTGGCAGAAATCATCAGGGACCTATTAATTTAGTCCAAGATGAACTTAAGGAATGTATCCCTCCTTTCAGTCTAGGATACAAACCTACTCCAGCTGAAGTAGTCGCAGTTATGAAGCAGAAATGTGAGAAAATTAAGGCAGAAAGAGAAAAGCGTCCTTATAAATATCCCCCTCTCCAACCATATAGAAAAACCTTAAATGGTTACTTTGTAAGAAAAAGAGAAACGGAAGCCTATCTCATGTTTCCTGAGCCCTGGTTAGACCAGAATGGAAAAAGACGCCCCGGTTGGGAGATCTTCGAAGATGTCAGTATTGTCACTAATAAAATGGCGCAGGTTACCCTGGAGCCCCGTAGCACTGCATATAAGACTGTCACGATTGAGAATACTTGGTCTATAGACCAAGATGATTATGCTCTGGCCCTATTAGATGATGAAAGTCTGCGAGACAATTTCTTGGGTATGATAGATGGAGGCACTAATTATGAAAAGCTCCCTGCTGAGTTTGAGTCTATTATTGATAAGCCTCTGTAGAATTGGTATACTACGACTGACCCGCTCTTGACAACTGCAGATTTGGTGGACCGCTTCGAATATTCTATCCCCCATCCTTCTCTTAGCTTTACGGATTGGTCATCTACCGATCCGCTCCCTAAACTTGAGGACCTCAAACCCTAGGTCCTCAATAATGTAAATAACCCTGTACAGTTTGCTATTAATGATAATCTGAATATCTTTGCTTATTCCTTAGTTGCACCTACATTAAAAGACGCATTAAATAATTATAATAATGAGTCATTTGATAAAATGGACCTAAAAGATAAAAATTACTTGCTTGAGCTTGTAAAGTCAGTTGAGCACCAGGAAAAACATCATTCATCAGCAGCAAATGAAGACTTGTTCACTATCAATCTGGGGCTGAACAATGAAACAAAAGAGATCAAAATCGGCAGCTACCTGCAAGGCCCTGAAAGGGTAGCACTGATTGATCTCCTCAAATAGTTCATAGACATCTTCGCCTGGTCCTATGAAGACATGCCCGGGTAGCCATTGTTGAACACCGGATCGCCATATATCCAGATGCTCAGCCAATTAAGGAAAAGCTCCGCCGAATTAAACTAGAATGGTCACTACAAGTAAAAGAAGAAATTATGAAGCAGATGCATGTCAAATTCATTCGGGTGGTAGAATACCTGATCTGGCTGTCCAAGATAGTGACCGTTCCCAAGCCCAACGGGAAAGTCCGTATCTGTGTAGATTTCTGCGACCTCAACAAAGTGTCACCCAAAGATGACTTCCTTCTACCCAATATTGATATCGTGGTAGACGCCGTCGCTGCTCACAAAATCAGATCATTCGTCAACGGCATGCTGGGCTACAATCAAATCAAAATGGCCACAGAAGACCAGGAGAAAATCTCATTCACTACTCCCTGGGGAACCTACTGCAAAAATGTCATGCCATTTGGGCTAAAAAATGTCGGGCTATATATCAAAGGGCTGCCACCACCCTCTTCCACGACATGATTCATAAAGAGGTGGAGATCTATGTTGATGACATGATTGTACACTCCAGCGATGCCAATGGTGCTCATATTAAGTACCTTCGACAGTTCTTCGAAAGGCTAAGAAAGCATCAAATGAAGCTTAACCCCACCAAATGCACATTTGGGGTTACCAAAGGCAAGGTCCTGGGATTCATGGTGACCGAGCAGGGCATCGAGATCTAACCGGCCAAAATTAAAGCCATTATAGAGATGCCACAGCCAAAAACTCCAACTGAAGTCAAAGGCTTCCTAGGCTGATTACAGTATATCAGCCGTTTCATCAGACAGTTGACATCCATATGTGAGCCCCTTTTCAAACTCCTAAAGAAAAATACTGACCAAGTCTAGGACGAGAAATGCCAGCTAACCTTCGAAAAAATAAAAGCTTATCTTACCAATCCACATGTGCTAGCTCCGCCCCATACACATAAACCTCTTCTCCTATATTTAATCGTCACAGACACGTCAGTAGGGGCTATGCTCGCCCAAGAAAAATAATATTCCTACATTGAAAACGCCATCTATTTCATAAGTAGGAAGCTGCAAGGAAGCGAGCTAAATTATTAAGCATTGGAAAAAAGCTGCACCGGCCTATTCTGGGCAACGCAAAGACTCAAAACCTATATGCAAGGATGATCCATCAAGCTCATCTCCAGGATGGATCCTATAAAGTACATCTTCGGCAAGCCATCACTATCTAGCCGACTGGCTAAGTGGTCATTTATTCTCAACGAGTTTGACATAACCTATGTCACGCTCAAATCTATCAAAGGCAGCGTAATTACAGACCACTTAGCTGACCTTCCCTTAAAAGCAGAAGATGTAGCTGGGCCTAGCTTCCCAGACGAAGGTGTCCTGGAAATCACAGACCACGACACCAACTGGAAAATGTTCTTTGACGGAGCTGCAAATAAAAAAGGTTTTGGCATAGGAATCTTGCTAATCAACCCAGCGGATTCCCACACTCCGTTAGCCATAAGGTTGGAGTTCGAGTGCTCGAATAATATAGTTGAATATGAGGCCTGTATTGTCGGCCTAGAAGAAACCCTCCGAAAGGGAGCCAAGGACTTGGAAGTCTACGGGGACTCCGCTCTGATTATAAATCAAGTCGAAGGGAAGTGGAAGACCCAAGATCCCATTTACCGCAGCTCTATCATGCCAAATTAACAAAGACTTGCCACCAAATTTGATTTTGTCTCGTTCCATTACTTGCCACGAGATAGAAATCAATTTACCGATGCCCTGGCCACTCTAGCATCGTTGGTCCAAATTACCGCAGAAACTAATGTCCAGCCTGTTGATTCTTATGTTAGATTTATATCTGTTCAGGACATTACATTAGTTTTATATCCGATGGCTAATCGGTAGCGATCGATTAGCGTGGCAACCGTGAATAGAACTTTGCCCGATAGTTTTTATAGGACTTTACAAGTTCACGAAGACCTCTTCAAGCTTCACCTAAGACCTTCAAAGCTTCTACAAAAGGCAGACCTTGTGTCCACCTAGTCTCTCATGACGTGTCCTATCCAGCAATGACTCATTGGATTAATTCAAGCTTATCCTAATCTTTGTTTGAATTAATCTAAGACATTCCCTGACACATCAAGTCGCTGAAAGCAACTTTCCGAAAAGCAGGAAGACTTTAGATCGCCCCGAACAGTGAAAGGTGAAAGCGATCGTCTCCTAGCCGTCTCCGCAACAACTCTCGATCCGACACCTAAATTGCCCACTTTTGAAGATCTCGTAAATCATTCCCTGCTCTAGATATCCGTGAAGACGAAAATTCTTGGCCAAACGACCCAAATCATGTATTTAATGCATTCATTAAAGAGCTGTTGAAGTATTCATCTTCTCCAATGAATCTTTTGAAGTGCACCAGCTATAAATACTGTCATTGAAGACTAGAGAAAACAACTATGCATGTAATCAATCGAACACTAAAAGGATTGCTCAAACTCCATAACTCCAAGTCTTCTGACAAGCAATCAAGAGATCCTCAACAGATCTAGAAGTCCTCGTCAACAACAAGAATACGCTCATCAACCCTTATTTATTTGTTTTAACTTCTTGTTGTTTACATTCATTAACTATATATTTTGCACTAATTAAATATCTTGTATTTATAGATATTTAATTCCACTAGACCCCAAACACAAGTCAATATTTTGTACCACGATCCATTAGGGATATTCTTTGTAATTGATGTAGTGGAAAATATAGTGCACTATTTAAATCCAAGGTTGACTGCCTTGGTGGTGGACGTAGCACTCTTTATAGTGTGAACCATCCCAAAATACTGGTGTTATTCATTACTGTTTGTCTGCTATTTGAACTATTTAGTACTTTGATTATCTTTATCCGTTCTTATCGGAGTAACTTAAGTAACTTGTAAAAGGTCTACCAGTAGTCCTTATCGGCGACTGAACAACTACTTGAAGGTCTTCCGCTACTTCTATCTTTTCAATATTGCAAGTACCCTTCAAAGTATTTACTTAAAAAGTTTTAAGTGTTTAATAAGCTATTCAATCCCCCCCTTCTAGCTTATTATTGTGCCCATTGGGACCCACAATTGGTATCAGAGCCTTACTCTTTGAAAACAAGTTTTTCCGAAATTAAACTCTTGAGAGATACGATAAAATGGCACAAACACACTACATCTTTGCCTAAATCTAATGCTAACCACGTCCCAATATTGACTGAGGTCATTTGATATGGAAGGATAAAGTAATGAGATTTATGAACTCTATTGACAACAGTTATGGAAATGCGTTCATGCGAGGTCAACATGTGAATGAAGCCAAATCTTCTAGCCTCCATCGGCGGGAATCCTGAAGTACCTAAAGAAGAGATCACACGAATGGACGAGAGGATGATAGAAAGTCTGGTAGACTTCTGACAAAGCAATCAACATAATCCTGACTCTCGAACACAAGCCCAATACCGAGTGATTTGATGTACAAGCGTGAAAGAGATGTGGGAAGCTCTTGTGGAATACTTGGAAGGAGACCAAGACACAAGAGACAACAGAAAATATACATACGATCATAAGGAAACCAGTTTGATTCCTTCAAAAAGGATCCTAAGGAAACCTTGAGGCTAGCATACGATCGCTTCAGCGAGGTAATTAACAGTTGCTTTTCTCTTGACAAAACTTATGACAAAAAGGAAATGAACATGAGGTTTCTAGGCTCTCCAGGTAGCTTATGGAATGTTAAGACCACGACTATGAAAGAATCCAAAAACTTAAATGAGATGACTCTTCGTAGTCTCTATACAAGTTTGAAGGTTTATGAACTTGAAGTAAATCAAGCTCTAGAGCAAGACAAACAATTCGAACTGTCCTTCGACCATGGTCCAAGAAGAAATCACCGTTGAAAACAAACCTTCCACTTCCTCCTCCGTGAAAATGATTTTCTTATCCGATGAACAATTTTCAAAAAATTTGCAAAATATGGAAGGAAGAACACACACCAGCAACCTTTTAGAAAGAATGGTGAAAGCTCATCTAAGGAAGAGCTTGTGTGGTACAACTGTAGAAAACCTGGTCATTTTGCCTCAAAATGTCCTAAGCCAAAATTTGAAGCATACCGAAAACCTACTTATAGAAAATTCCAAAAACAAAAAGGTATGTTGGCTGAAGACATTGAAGACAAACAGGTTGCTACATGGTTTGAGACTGATTCAGAAGAGGAGGAAGATGATTGTGAGCAAGCTAACATATGCTTGATAGCTCATGATTCAGTCCTACCTATGACTCAAAATGAAGTCAAGTTTCACCTAGTCCCTTGATAAAGTGAAATCAACAAAGGATGCTTTCACTAAGGAAGAACTTCTCAAGGATAATCAAGATATGCTTGAAGAATTTAATTCCTTGTAGTAGCCTATGTTAAACTTGCAAAGAACTATGAGAAACTTACATCAGAAATCTATGATGGCAAATGAGATTCAAACTCTCAATAGCCGCCAACAAGAGAGTATCAAACTAAAGGAAGAAAACAAATTCCTTTGCGGACAAAATTGATTGTCTATCGAGCACATCAAAGGACTGACCTAGAGAAAATTGCCTTGCAAAAGACAATTGACTCCTGGAATGCTCCAAGGATGCATTCAAGAAATCCTTTCAAGCCAAAAATCTAGTAATGATAAAACCGCATAGGATATTCGATGTGCTCTTTCGACAATCTCTTCACCATAGAAAAAGGTGAATCCGAGATCAAATGATATATCTTTCTCTAAATAGACATTCGAAATATAGGGAAACAAGGCCATGGCTATTCAAGTGTTCCTTACGCTTACCCCAAAGTTCGAAAGGAAAAGCCAAAATGACGATTAAATGAGAAACTGAAAAAGTAACTAGAGAGAGTGAAGTCCTGCCAGAACAACTATGCTAAGGCAAAGTCCGTCAAGCGGTAGACCTACTAAACCTCTACCCAGAACTCAAGTTTGTCATGAAAAGTGGCTCTTTACCTCGTTGAAAGTAAACTTAAAGGTATTCTACCAAATCCTCCCGAAAAGGTAATCAACGTAAAAGCTAAAGCTAAGTCCGATGGTAACCTACCTAGGAAGATTCAAAAGAAACCAATTAAGTCTACCATCAACAAGCAAGTCGAACCAAGAATGGATGTCAAGAAAAGGAATGATCATAAGCACTTCGCTTAAAGACACTATCAGCTTCTCATATGGAATTTCCATTTATGTCATTCTTGCAATTGCCTAGGCCATCCGGCCCTGCACGTCGCTAAGGTTCACTCCAAGATCCGAGAGACCTAGTTCTCTCATGGTCAAGTGTATGGGTTCCAAAAGGTTGCTAATCCTAGGACCCAAAAGAAAATAAAGTACCTTGTTTGCTTTTAATTTTTTTCGTGAATGCTTCATGGCTATAGAATCGAAAACAAAGACATTTGGTACTGACGTTGGGTGCTCAAGACACATGACTGGAACAAGTCTTCTTACGTATATAGATGAAGCAAAGGACCCACTATTATTTTCTGAGACAATGCAAGAGGAAAAACAATTGATATGGCTCAATCACTAGAGGAAGTCTCTCCATCAACAAAGTTTCTCTAGCGAGTGGCTTAAAGCACAACTGCTGAGCATATCCCAATTTTGCGACAAAGGACTACTATGCCAATTCAACTCCAACAAGTGCCTCATCAAAGATAGTGAATCCTCGCTCTACAATACCGATCGGCAATAGACAAGGAAACGCCTCATGTCGTGGACTTAAATCTTCTAGGGAGATTCTCAAGCCTTGCCTTGTAGCTAACAACGCTCGTGTGACAACAATTGGCTATGGCACAAACGCCTCGCCACCTCAACTTCAAGCACCT
>CM028377.1:128039062-128182644 GCA_013146195.2 Codonopsis lanceolata
ATACTTAAAAGATTGTGGTTTCAAACCTTGTACCAAAGAGACATTTTCAATTATTATAGATCCTCGATAATGGATCCATAGCCAATAGTTTTCCTTTTGAGTTGACTCCAAAGATGTGAGAAGGTCCTTTGCCTGATAATGTTAGTAAGGAGTTCGGTGATCGGGTCATTGTCTGGGAGCATCCATCTAATATCCATATGTCGGTTGAATGATGGATGCATTGCCATTAAGCATACGAAATATGAATATTTAAATCATGGTACCCTTTATACTTTAGGGTCCAAAGGGTTGGATTTTCTTAGGTATCCGAACTTGCACGAAATTAGGCTTCTTAGTTACTGTCGGTGGGGTTTAAATCTATATAAGCATTCATGTATGATGACCAAAAGTAGAGAGCATGTATTACACTTATGATAACAGGTTTATCGGTCATTTGAGGTGAATTCTTTGATTCCTTATGATTCATTTTAGCTTAAGTTTTAGCGACAATAAAATTTATTGGCTTGAACTTGTCGGTTGCCTTTCTTATGAATCCTCTCTTTTTTTTGTCGGTTAGGCGACATTTGTAGTCGGCATTTGTCGGTTGTTGAGTTAGGCGGCGATTTAGAGGCTTGTGACTAGAAAGCCCGTGTCTTTGTTAAACCTATCCTTTTTGTTAATGTACTTCTTGTCTTTGATTCATGTTTAGGGATAAGTGAATGGCATTATAGGCGATCCCTTGTCCTTTTGAGAATCTTAGGTTCATCTTTTATTGCGATCTCACGTTTTCATCATCTTTTGAGTATCCAAGACCATGTTGGTCTTCATGATTTGTTGGCCCGATGATGGTTTCTCTGGCAACTTTTGACTTTGAGTAAGTATCAACAACATTGGTCGATCGAAGATTTCTTTCCACAAGGTCGGCAATCGAGCATCCGAGATTTTGCTTGAATCTCATATTTTCATTGAGACTTTTCGGTTGCAGCAATTCTTTTCTTGAACTTTGTAAAACTCATTGATCTTTTGAAGCTCACAGTTCTCTTCAGAAATTCTTTTAAAATCACCAGATAAAGAAACATGGATTCTTTTAAGTGTTTCAAACTTGGAATACATTTCTTGCATTTGTTCCAGTAAATCATCAACACTTGAGTCAGTAATCTTCTCCTCTTGCCTTTTTGAATCATGATTTACTTTAGCGGATCCTTGGAGAAGTTGACTTAACTTTCTTTTAAGGCGACTTATGATTCCTTGTCCATAAAATCCATTTCCTATTTTCTTAACCACAAGCGATCGGGTTTGATGACCTTGATCAGGTTTGGAGTTTGTAATAGAGCTTGACAACTCATTTTCGAGACCCTTTTGAATATTTTGGACTTGGAAACTCATTTTACGAATCATATATTGCCGGATTACGCAATAAGACAGAATTTGCTTCTTGCTCAAAATCGGCGAATTCATCTTCAGAATCTGTTTCAATCCAAGTTGCAAGATTTTGATCTTCGGCAACTAAACCCTTTTGTTTTTCAAAATTTCTGGGAGCTCTTTTGTAATACTCGTTTTTTGAAAAAGGGCAATTTGAAGCAAAGTGACCAGGCTTTCTACAGTTAAAGCACAACAATTTTTCTTTCTCAACCTTGTCTTCATTTGTTTTGAAGTAAGGCTTTTGAAAGTTTGAAGTAGATGGTTTTTGGAAGCTTGAAGAAGGTTTTTGAAGGTTTGATGAAGACTTTTGAAAGTTTGCTGAAGGTTTTTGAAAGTTCCTTTTAAAAGATTTAAACTTTCTAAATTGTCTAGCAAAAGCAGCAACTTCATCTTCATCAAAGTCATCATCTGACAGTGATGTAGAAGTTTTTAAAGTTTCTTCTTCACCTTGAAGAGATATATCTTTAAAAATTTTCTCAATTTCTTGAGTTTTGAGAACTTCTTTTTCATAAATTTTTAGACTTGCAACAAGACTACGTATATGAGTTTTGTTCAAGTCTCTAGCTTCCTTAATGGCAGTGACTTTGACATGCCATCTACTTCCCAAACTACTAAGAAAGCGCATATTTAAATCTTTCATACTATAAACTTTACCAAGAGAAGAACATCATTCACTTACCTCGAGAAATGCGTCATAGGCATTCTTTAAAGATTCTTTTGGGTCCTTCTTGAATGCATCAAACTCTTGTATGCAATCATAAAGTTTGTTGTCCTTGGTGTTTTGATCTCCTTCTACATACTCTACAAGAGCATCCCAAATTTCCTTGGTAGTTACACAGTCATATATCTGCTTGTAGTTTTCATCAGTGCGACACTTGACGAATATGTATGCTTTGGCATCCGATCCATCGATAATTTTGTCTTCCTCGGTCCATTCGATTGAGGTTTGAGGACATATTCTTCTTCTGAGGAGCAAGAGGGTTCTGTATCATCATCTGCGGCGAAGATTTACCAACTTTAGTATTGATTTTCATAGGTTGCATAGGACCACCTCTTTACATTCCATCAATCGTTTATCTATATTGTTCATATATCTTGTAATTCTTTCCTTCCAAATATCAAAGTGATCTTCATAAAAAATGGGTACTTGAGTGACATTGTTTGATTGAAAAGCTTTTAGAGTTGCCATGATCGAGCTTTCAAGCTGTTAGGCTTGGAAAATAATTTTTCACAAAATCCAAGCTCTGATACCAATTGTAAGTCCAGAAGGCAACAATTAAGGCTAGAGGGGGGGTGAATAGCCTTTAAAAACTTTGAGGGTTGATTTGTAAAACTTGTAAGATTGGCAGCGGAAAACTTAATTTATCGGTCGGTGGCCGACACTTTGAAAAATGCTTAAGGCGATAAGTGTTGGTCATGGTGACACAAATGTTTTTCAAAAGAAGTTGTTTTTAATGTTGATCACTGTAAATAGAACGGAAACTGAAATACAAATTAACTGAACAATTAAGCAAACAATTGTTGTTGACTGACTGGCACTTAATTAGTTGAAAAACTTCTTAAGTGTTGAGTCAGTTTGCAAGGATTTAGAAGCGGTGACAAGTCGGTTGAAGTGGTTCCTGAGATAAAGCTACGTCCACTACCAAGTTGGTCGGACTTGGATTTTTGAAGTGCACTAATTTTATTAAAAATCTATTTGATCTCTAATGGATCAGTGTACAACAAAAGACCGGTGTTTGTGGAGACTGATTGAGGATCAATCAGACTCGTGAGACAAACTGACTGATTTCAAAAATTTCGAATTAGAAACACTCAGTGTTTGTCTAAACAATAACTAGAAGGAATTAAGCAAAGAGAAATATCTAGCTAATGTTTTTCAAAGAAGACTAAGTCACAGAGAATTTTCTTGAAAGTGTAGCGGCTTTTGACTTCTTGTAAAAATTATTGTCTTCAAGAATGCTTCCAGTTGGTATTTATAGATAGTCTTCAAGAGTAACCCGTTAGGAACACATTTTGAATTTGAAAATGTGTTTGGAGATCTAAGATCTCAAAAGATCTGTGAGACATTATCTAGCAAGAAAATCTCCCAAAAACACAAAGTAGGAAAGTGTCAGTACAAGTATATGATCAATCAAATAAGGAAAGACAAACTGACACTAAATATATTAAGGTCAGCTAAAGTGAATGGCTGACAAAATAATTTCGGGCTGACCAAGGATAACTTAAATTCCTTGGCTGACAATCAAGTGGAATGATTTTAAGCAAATCTAATTATGTGCAAGATTCAACATTATTATTATTATAGAAGATGTATATCACATTTGTTAGAAATTAATGTTGGTTTTAAAAATATTATTATTATTATAGTCACAAAATAATTGTCCACTTTGAAACTTACCTTTTGAACATCACTTTTCACTTTACCCTTACTTTTCAATCTACTTTAATTATCTCATATGTATGGACATTTGAAACTACACATTAAACCAATATAGAAATTAATGATTTTCTTGGTTTTCAAAAAATAAATTAGGGACGGAGGGAGTATTATTAACAATAGAAAAGATGTATACCACATGGTTAAAAAGAAATGTTTATTTTAAAAGTTTTTAAATAAAAGTTTTAAACTTTTATTACCAATAGAAATAGAAAAAAAAGTATTTCACATTTTTAGAATATGAAAAAATGTATATCTTACATTGTTTAGAAAAAATGTTAGTTTTAAAAGTCTTTTAGTAAATATTTTTACTCTTATTACAATAAAATATATGTATCTCACATTGTTTAAAAATAAATGTTGGTTTAAAAAGTTTTTAAATTAAAGACTTTTTGTTACAAATTGAATAGATGCATGTATTTCACATTGGTTACAAAGTATTCTACTATTATTATCAATTGAAAAGATGTATCACACATTGGTTATAAATTAATGTTGATTTTAAAAATATTATTATTATCAATAGAATAGATGTATGGTAGAGGGTAATGTTTGTTTTTAAAGTCTTTAGATATAAGACTCTTACCATTATTATCAATAGAATATGTATATCTCATATTGGTTAGAAAGTGATGTTGATTTTAATTTTAGATAAAAGACTTTTACTCGGTTTGAGCATCGAAATTATATATTTATTTGTCCAAATCAAGTCTTGATTGAATAAGATATCAAGACTTAAAGTATAATACTTGTTAAAAAAAATTTAGTATTTTTAGTGAAAGAAATTGTGCACCTTGCGGCACGAATTTCTTTACGTGTCATTTGTTTGTTGACAAAAGTAATTATGCAAATGTGTTCTACTCGGAAAGAACATCGAAATGATATATTTATTTGTCCAAATCAAGTTTTGGATGAATAAGATATTAAACTTAAAGTATGGTGTTAGAAATGAGTCATTAGAAGTAATGTCTCACCTTGAAGAGTTTTATCTCACATTGGTTAGAAGTAATGTTGTTGTAATTTTTTTTAAACATAAACCTTTTACTATTGACAATATTGTACTGTAAAATGTTGCAATTGAAATTTATAGTGCTAATAGCGATGTACAGTCAGTGTTCTAAAACTCATCGCCTAGTTCCGCCTAGGTGCTAGGCGTCTCTCCACCTTCGCGAGTTTCTTAGTCGATGCCTACGCCAAACCTCGTCGACCTTAATTTACTTTTGTAGCTTTGATTTTGTGACGTGCGGTGATCGGACAAGGAAGGGGGGGGAACTGGAGAAGGAAGGGGGAGTGATAATGATGAGGAAGAGAGGGAGACAGAAAGAAAATGAGTTTTATTTTGTGGATATTCGGTGGGCTGAGAGAGATGATAGATTAAAGAGTTAGATCTAGGAGGATGAAAAAATGAAGGAGAGTCGGTTTGCCGGAGAGAAAGAAGAAAAAAAGAAAGGAAGAAAAATGAGTTATCGGTCTGTCAGATAGAGAGAAGAAAAAAAAAGATAAAGAAGAAGGAGACTGCCTCGGGATTCAGAATTTAGAATGAGGAGGGACTAGAGAGGATAAATTAGACTGTGGGTTGTAGGGGCAGTAGGTAAGTGGAGTAATATATATATATATTTTTTGCTTTTAGTTTTAAACTTGACTGGTTTATTGCTTTGAGATTGTTGAGAATTGAGATTAGTGGTAGGTTTATATATTTTTGTTTATTTTACAAATATAGACAAGTGTTTGATAAAATGACCAAAAAATAATAATTTATAGTCAATGTGTTTGATCTTTGATGTAAATTATTAAAAAAAAAATGTAATTATTCTTTAATTCTAGGCCCATATTTTGAGTCAAAATAGATCGAAACCCATTAGAATTTGAATATCAAACAAGTCGAGTTGAATCGAGTCTACCGGTCTTAGCCCGTATTTTCTCCTAAAAATCCATACTTTTGTAGTGTATACAACTAGTGGATCAAAACGTGTAACATGTATGACCCGTTTTAACCATATCCGACCATTTAATATTTTTGACCCAAAAATGTTAACGGATTGCGCTAAGTCAAATAATTTTTAAATTAAGTCAGATGAATTAACATGTTTTGAGTTGTTGCTTGACTCAAGCAACAACCCGAGTATCGTTAATTAAAATGGGAATAGTAATATTCCCATTCTAGTACTATATTGTCGACTGGATCAAGCTCGACTCGAGCTCGAATGATCAGATTTTATTCCTTGGCATTTGCCCACATTGGTATCGTTAATTTTTTTGTGTCTTCTCTAATGAGGTGATCTTGAGAAAATTTGGACGACTGCAATGGATAAATCACTTCATTGGCATCAAACTACTCTAGTAAATAACTTTTTGAACCTTTTGGAACATCATCTTATCATTTGATAAGAATGTAACTGGATACGACGGTATAAGTAGTAATTAAACAACTGATTCTTCCTTGGAAAAGAGCTTTTATACTTTGTCGAGTTCAGATAAATTTTTCAATGAGTAAAATTTTCATCCACCCGTGGTGTAGAAACGCCGGTGGACGAAAATTTAATTCTTTTCTCCGTAGCTTGATAGCTTACTACTAGAGCTGCTCATACCCCAACCTGAAATTCAAACTGGATTGATCATAGCTGAATGCACTGCTGATCCTCCATTGGAGCCATTGACAATGCAGGTCCTGATCCACATTTAGTAAGCATCAACACTTAGAATTTCAAAGGAAATTAATGATACTATACACAGACAATGCAAGTAAAAACAGTGTAAGAAGTGCTGTCAAATTAAGCATACACCGTACCTTGGCTCTCATTTAAGTGGTTTTGATCGAACGTCTTTCCCATGGTAGAATTTAGAGCCCTTGCAAGACGTTTAACATGAATTAACCGCAAACTTTTTCTTGATTTACCTAAAGTTCACAGCCCCGGCCAACTTGGTTAATTCCATCATTCTAAAATTAACAAACTAAGCCAAAGATTATTGAATACATAACTTAAGCTTACTTTTCCTTATTACACTTTGCTCTGCATTCACATCTGCTATTTGCTGAACCTCACCAGAAAACTCGCCAATAGGAGTATTGAGTAACCTCGCAAGATGTCTAATTTGCTTTACTCGTAACCTTCTAGGAAAGTTGGTCTCTTCACGACCTCCTCCGGCCTTTCCACCTATTACAAATAGAGTTGATCATATGTTTATACCACATGTGGAGGGTAAAGTTGAAAGGTTAAGGAGATTGTAGGCTTAATTTTGAAAGTCAACTCTTTAAGTGAAACATCTGATAATAAACAAACACGTGTTAATTAGAATTTAAGGGACGATATCTGATAATAAAACAGAAAACATTTTTTATATAATGCTAAACAACAAGTTAAATTAAACTTACCACCATAGTTCATGTCTGATTCACTTGGTATGCCTACATTACAAGAATCAGTAATTGCTGCCACAGCATCATCGGGACTACCACGTTCAGGAAGGAAAACAGCTTCTTGATTTTCATACATGATGTTTATTTTACTTGTACTTGTGATACTGGTTTGTTTCTGCTGAGAATCCAACAGCATTTCTCTGTCACTTCCTAGGCCTAGGCCCGTTCTTTGTCTTCTCAGTTGATAGTTTCTACGACGCCTAGCGAGATGCTTTTCTCTCTCTTCAATGCTCATGGATTGTCTTCTTTGCCTGTCGCGCAAACGTCTTCTCTCCCGTTCTTGCTCCTTCTGTGTTGTAAGCCATGTTTGTCTTCCTGGTACCTCCTCGGGCGTCATTTCTGAGAAAGAGATTGTCCAATTGTTTCGTCTCACTTCACCTAATTTTTCTGCAGGTAAACAATTAAATAGTAAATATTCCCACTTGAAATTGTGCAGAGCCATAGAGTTCCTAATGATATACACAAACATACTTCAAAAACTGAATCTCCAAAAATCAATCTAACAAGGTGAATAATTGCTATGAAATCACAAAAGCTACATCTGCAACCTCTAAATTATACTATATACACTTTGCCTTCGAAAATCAAAGGCACTTATTGATGTGCCCGGCCCAAAACCGATCACGAGCAAAGTTTGCTCGTGGGACACTCATGTGCCGATCACGAGATGATAAAACCCAAGAAGGAAAAGAAAGATGCAGTGAGCTCAACAGTTACGGACAAGTTCAGAAAACAAGTTCCTCGCTCCGAGCATAAATACTCGCCAGACAAGAAGCAAGGGGCCACTGATGTGCCCAACCCAAAACCGGTCACGAGCAAACCACGTGGGACCTCACGTGTTGATGACGAGGTAACGAACAGGAAAGGATAGATGCAGTGAGCTCGGTGACTAATCCCGAGCAGAGCACGTAACCCGTGTGACATCCCTCCTCGTTCGTCCTCGTTCCATCTTGGTTGGAGACGACCATGCCGCCCCGACCAGGGGGCCGTGTCCAGGGATAATGGATAGGAGGATGCAAGCATACAAGTATTCGAGTGGGCAAAGCCACGCCCACCCGACCAAATATACACAATTACCAAAATAGACTCACCGAATAACATGATCGCCTGAGATCCAAGCAATCACTTTGGCAGTTACGCAGTTAACCCGGATTGCTAGCCACCAATCCTTACAATCTCGCTTCCACTACCAATCCATCAGGATTTGGCTCAATGAGGGCTACATATACCCCTCCATCAACCCTAAACAAGTTGCGCTCACATACACACACCGAAACTCTGTCAAATTGTCTTTAATGCTGGACTCTTAATCTCACGCTGGAGTGGTTTCGCAAAACCTTCCCTTGCATTCCTACTAAGATGCTCTTTGCATTTGACAGGTTCAACGAATATCCAATCCAACACATAAGCTAAGATATCCCACACTCTATATTGGACGGCCCAAGACTGATTTTTGCCACATCAATAATATTAACCAACAAGATAAAGAACGAGACGGAAATTTAGTGATGCAACAAAATCAAACAAAACGAAGCGAAAATCTTGACACTATGATCTGACATATCAAACTCTCCTGCATTTAGACACTATAATCCAATTGAGTTGTGCATGCATTCTTGGTCAAAAGTTTTCAATTTCTCAATGCTGCATTTGATTCATGAATCTTGTGAATGAAAATGATCAAACAAATCCATGTTCCAATTTCTTAAAAATCATTTTTTTTTTCGTTTAAGAAAAGTGGGATTTATTTGTTGTCGATTTTTCCATTACCAAAAACCACAAGATCATTCACTTAAACTAAATACAGTACGACCTAACAATCTACAACCCAAAAAACGAGAATTTTAGAGTAATACTAGATCATAAATTGATGGCAAATACTTGGTGAGACGGTATCACCGGTATTTTTTTTATAAAACATATCATCTTTACCCAACCCACCCACAGTGTGTTCGTAGGTTGCACGGTAAGAAAGTGGGGGTCCGTTTTATGAATGAAGATCCGTAAAAACGCCCGGATCAACTCTAAATTGATATACAAAATCTCAGTTTGTATTCATATTCTGTATCTATTATTTTTACATGTAGGTGAAAAGGAATGATAAATAGTAAACAATTGTAGCCTACATTTGCAGTTAAAAAGCTAAAACCAGTAAACCACAGTGAATACAAGAAATTTAAACAAACCCCACATAATACTAAACGTCGGGAATAAACAAATAAATAAAACTTACCTCTGTGATCCTGAATATTTGATAATGGCCCGCAAAGAATCGCACAGATGTGTGTGTGTGAGAGGGGTAAAATGGAGGAGGGGGTAGGGGTGAATGCGTCGGATCAGGAATGGGTTTTTCACGTTTTATTTTCCATAGTAAAAAAATGAAGGAATGGGAGTTGGTCATTTGTGGCATCGACCCGTTTTGCGCGTAACCAGGGATCCGGATTTGTCATGTGATTTGCTGACGTCACCAGTTATTCCTTGTTTGGAAGGTTTTTCTTTCTTTTAAAATCCCACGTTTTCTTCCTCATGAATCCCTTATTCCCTTTTAATCCAATTGATCTTCCACCTAGTTAATGACATCTTCTCGATACTATCCACGTGGCAACCTTCTTTTTATTACTCCCTCCGTCCCTAAATAATAGTCCTGGTTGACTCGGCACACAATTTAAGAAAAAATAATTGACTTGATTATTTATATTGGTTTAATGTGTAGTTTCCTTTAATGTTTATGTATATGTGGCCCATAATTAAAGTAGAGTGAAAAAGTAAGGGTAAAGTGGTAAAAGTGATGTTCTAAAAAGGTAAGTTTCAAAATGGACAATTATTTTAGGACGGACGAAAAAAGAAATGAGGAAGATAATTTAGGGACGGAGGGAGTATATCTTTTTATTTTATTTTAAATCATTAGTATCATTTATAAATGTATGCTCACTACTTTAAGTAGAATGACCTTAATTAAACAAACTAGTAATTATAAAAAAATTATATAGTTTTTTATATATTTAGGATACGATTAAAATCAAAGTTACAGATAAAAATAAATATGTGTTGTAGATTTAGCATTGAAAACTGTAATTAGATAAATGCTGCAAGTAAAAAATATTTTACTTAGGATGTCGTTTGGTAGTCAGGATTAAAGTCAGATAGGATTAATAAGCCGAGTTGTCTGATGTTTGGTACGCAATAAGTGGTCGGGACTAATAGCACGAGTTATCCAGATAAAGTCATTATCCCCTCACTATTAATATTAAGGGGGAAGGTGGTATTATTAGCGTCCTCACTAAAAAAAATTGGGATTAACATTTGTAATCTCAAAACTACCCCCGATATACAAGTGATGATTAATAGCGAGGGTACTATTAGTACTGGGTGACTACCAAACAAGCCGGTAGAGAGTGAGGATAAGGTTAAAGTTAATTAAAAAATTAGAGTTAATTTTAAAAAAAAACAGATTTTTGAAACAATTTTACAAAAAGCTATTGATAAAAACAAAAAGATTTAGGATATACTCAATATAGTTTACAAATTAATTATATAAAATCACTGTTGTCAATGTGGCAGCCTTATGTTAGTATTTTTTTTTCCGTCTAATCTGTCTGCATCTCCCCCCGGAGAAAAAAAGCATTATGTGAACATATGACATCATTAAATTACAATTTAAATAAAAATTAATTATATTTTTTTATGGCCTTTTGTATTGCATAGGACAACACATTTCAATCCATTTCTTTTAAGCGAATTCAATCCACATCTTTCAACTACACATCCATATGTCAATTTCAAAATTTACCTAATTTTAATTTTTGTTTAAGTATTCTAATTAAAATAATTTTAATTAATTATGACAATTAAAAAAATCCCCTTATTATAAATTAATTATGAAGATTTTAAAAATTCCTCTTATTATAAATAGGTTTTGTATAAATTAATACATATGCACATGTAGGGGTGGCAAAATGGGTGTTTTGGATCAATGGATAATAGGCCATTATCCATGGTTATCCATGGATAATGGCCTATTATCCATTGATCCAAAACACTCATTTTGCCACCCCTATGCACATGTAAGGAAAATTAATTAAATACAATGATTTGATTATATGTTCACACATGTGCTCGACGGTTTCCTTCAAGTTGGGTGCTTTCTAAAGATTTGAGAATAAAATGTTTAGATAAACTTGAAAATTGAAAACGGGGCTCAAGGGTGATTAATTGAAAAATCTTACGGAATAAAATGATCGATAACGACAAAATATCGTGAATTAAAAATAAATATATGGAGATCCAATGCTGATAACAAAAAGGGTAAAACGAAACGAAAAGTTGTAAGAGAAGGAGAGAATTTCACCTCAAACCTTTAAGGGCAATTTCGCGAACACACTTGCACAAAATAAAACCATAAATGTTGGAGGATCTTTTACCACAATCGGATGAATCATGAATCTCCTCACATGTCATACACTCGTCTCAAATCTCAATAATCATATTGTAGGCTAAGATAAGAATGAGAACATAAAACAGTCGGTCCTCCAATAATTAATTTATGAAGCTTTTGTTCTCAATTTTTTGTGCGGCACAACCCCAAATGAAATGGCGTGAGTGTTTATAACTTTATCATAGGTAAATTATCAAATGAGAGTTATAGATGTAAAAGTCGGGTAAATTATCAATATAAGATAGTGAGAATCAACTCCAATAAAGTCAATTGGGGAGCTGTATTGTATAATAAATGCTTAATTATTTCATATAAAACTAATATTACAAATTTATTAAAAATAAATAAATATATTAATTAGGAATTATAACAATCTCTCTCAATAGCACTAATAGACGAGGATGTCTGGAAGATAGACTTTTCAAATTTGATGGATGAAAACTGCATTTGAGTTCACTCTTTTGGACAATCCTTCCAAGTCCACAGTCCAGGCGCATAGGAGACTGCATCCCACCAACCAACAACAGAAAAACAAGCCCACAACATGTCGGTGCATTTAGTCGGTTCATTTTAACGAATTTTCAATCACTTTAATCTGTAATATTTTTTTTAATCGAAAAAAGACACGTCATGCATTATGATGCAGAAAAACATGCACCGCAATGCACAAAATAAAACACTCTCATGCACCGTGATGCATAAATGATGCATCCCGATGCATGAAGTGCATTTTTCCAGTTCCGAAAGCATATTAGGATGTAAAACGATTGAAAACTTTTAAATGTAAACTCGTCAGTCAAATTTCTCTGAAATATGCTCCCTCCGTTTACAAAATGTAGTAATTAAGAGATACATAAGTCAAAATATCATCAGAGCTCTAGTCATAATTACAAAAATGTTTGAGCAAATCAAGATGCTTATAACACGTTTGAAGGGTAAAGTTGAAAAGTTTTTTTTCTAAATCGTAGGCATAATTTTGTAAAGTGATCCTTATGTGAAACATTCCCTTTGTTTGAGAGAGAGGGAGTATTTTTTTTTTAACGAGCTGGAGGTAAACCAAATTGTAAACGAGTCGAGTTGAATCAAACTGCAAGTCTGCAAACAAGTTAGAGTTGAATAAAATTGTTCTCGAGTTTAGCCTAAGTTCCCATCGTTTGGGGTCGGTTACATAAATCCTTTTCCGCGATTCTATTCAGTCTGAAGCAAGGTCTATCATACAGGCCAAACGGGGAAATTCCCCATTATTCAATTGAGTCTAAAGCAAGGTCATCACCCGGGCCACACGATAACGAAAATGTTTTACATACTCTTAACAGAGCATTAATCACTATTGTCATGACTTCACCTCCATGCAGAACAAGTTGCCATAGCTCTGTTTTTCCAGTAAAGATGGAGAGCCCCATCTCTCTCGGCAAATTTATAATTCTGGCTGTACTCCTTTAACATCTCGTGTATAACACAGCGAACTGAATAACTCAAAGGGATTGAAGTAAACCCTGCCATTGCAAGCCTGGATCTCCACTTACCAAACGGCTCGTGCCTTTCCACCCTCTCATCCCCCTCACATGCTATGATGTTGACAATATCTCGAGCCACACAGTGCTCCTCTGCACTGATCCTCTTCTTGTCTTCCTTCGTGGAGCCGGCTGCAAGAGATTCAAACATGGCACCGTAGTAATCGAGTGTCTCGACAAACCGGTTTAAGAAAGAAGATGTGTTAGTATTGGATTCTTGCTCAAGAAGGGTAACCACTTTAGGTGACAAATCTTTGACAAGTCTCAGAAGGCTGTCCCGATGGTTATTAGTGCTCACGCTTTCATCTGGTATGTGGTGCAATGTGTAAGGAAAATTCACAGCCAGGGCTTCACCATCTCGAACCCAAAGATTTTCTCTCTTGATCGTGCATCCTGACATGCCAGCAGCGTGAAATTCGAACTGGACTCCACATGATTTCGCGACCTCCAACAGCCTCTGGCCCACAAGGTGGAGCCCTTCCCCACGAGCAAAGAGTGAGTCCTCATCGTCAATCCCTGTGATTCTGATCGACGGGGGGCCACCACACCTACGGGCAAGAGCCTGGATCAGAACAACCCACTGGCTGCCCTGTGCAATTCCAAAATCTATGATGTGGATGTGTTTTTCATTTGCCATGGCTTCCTCAATAACAACGTTTGCAGACTTGTAGGCAAATTTGACGTATGGGGAGATGTTGTAGAGGACATGCATGTACGACATAAGCTCGGGACCCGTTATTTCTCTGCACTTCAACTTTTTGTAAATTCTACTTCCAGACGATAATACCCTCGCTCTGAGCCCTTCCATCATGTATGCACCCAAACGCTGAATTGGCTCCCCTGTGACAGACACCATTTGTTGCAATGCCTCCATCAGACTTTCTGCATCATCTATTGCATTGTCTCGTACATTTTCTCTTGCCTCCTCTACAGCTTGCGCACAAACAATGAGGACTTTTCTCACATCTTGGCATGGAAACATTTGCAGCATTTTCTCATAATTAGTTAAGGTCGGCCCTGCCGGGGTTGCACTATTGAAGGAGGTAACACATCCGTCATCGGTGTCGGAGTCAGTACCCAACAAGTGAACTTTCATTTCTCTCAGTACATGATCGATTTCCCTTGTCTCAGTAAAATAGGAGGACCCACTATGTGGAGACCCGTAAATATTTTCGGGATAGTGATGAGGATTTGACACGCAGGATTGAGAAGAGCATTGTGGTGAAAAGGCACTGTGGTTAGAGGAAATGCTTATATTAGAAGCGGAATTGTCAAAAACAAAACCAGTTACCGGTGAGGAATCCAAGGTGAAAAACTGTTCATTGAAAGATTGGAGAGAGACTGGAGTCCCTTGGCTTCCATATTCTGAACTGGGATGGGTGTTCAAAATTTGAAATGGAGACGAGCAGTAGGGATCAATCTGGTGCACGGGCTGGTGTGTGTGGATGGTTCCAAAACGTTCACTTTCTTGGGATGTTTGCATCTAAAAGAAGATTGCAGTGACTGACACTCGGTAACTTGTTGTGTAAGAATTGCTATATGGACTCTGCTCAGTTTGTCATTTGTTAAAGAGGTGTGAAATCGTAGCTTTGCTGGTCTTCATTAATAGATAGGTAATCATGAAATCAAGATCGGATGCCAATGATTAACTTGATAGCTTGATATTAGAATTTTCCTGGAGGAGTTGCTGTAAGCCTTTGTCACCACTCGCTGCTTGCTTCTTCTTTAGTAGAAGAAAATAGAATCTGTAAAATGGTAAATATAAATTCATGTAAAACTTGATACTGAAACTACAAATTATAGTCAAAGTAGGAACTATTGAAATACGGCATGAAAACTTTTGAAATAACAGTCTCTTCAATATCTATAAGAAACCTCATCTGATCCGACAGCTTTCATCAAGTGAGAGCAATCTACCTAACACCCAGTCTAGGTTAAGCATACACAAGGATGCAGAAGGATTGAAGCCCAACTTACATTTCATTCATCATGAACCACTATCAAGATTAGGGTTGCAATAAAGCTAGGTAGCAAGATTTTGGCTTGAGCTCGTAATCCAAATTATGTAATTTTGCTCAACACGAGTTTTTTCAAGCTCGTATAAAATTTCAGTGAGCCGAGCTTGAATTAAAAAGCTCAACTCAGCTTGACTGGTTCACAGCCTTAATCAAGTGCAAAACCCTAAAAACCTTAATCAAGCTCGTATAATATGTTATATTGGCTTCAACACGAGAGATATTTTCACATAATGGAGGAAAAGATAAAACCCTAAAAACTTTATTTAGCCCTAGATCTTTCACAGAGGCTCCTTTTAAACTCAAATCTCCAAAAAAAGAGTTATTTTAGTTGAACAACATGGATGCCTCTCTTGTTTAGGGAGACCCAATAGCCATGAATATTTTGACGAAAGTCTAAATTTTCAGTCTAGCAAACACTTTATACAAAGTAGAGGCCTATTTCCATCATGAAAGAGCCTCCTAAATCCCAAGATCAACACGTAGAAATAGATATAATAAAAACAGATTTTCGGAACTAGCATAAAACGAGTTAGAAATGATTCTAAAAGATAACACCTGATCCTATTCCCACCATACTTGAGAAAGTGCAAATTCAGGATCCAATTTCTAGGACAATTTATAGGGTAGGTCTCCTGTAAGACCGTCTTACGGATCTTAATTCGTAAGATGGAACCTGCTCACTAACAACTCAACCCATCAACACACGATGGGTCCTTACAAAAATTTCTGTAAGACCATCCTACCCAATTTTTTGCTCAATTCATATACACCTACTCGAGAAATGAAATTCAGGTGGTTTTCCTGAGAAAAATTCAAGCATCTCAGCATGTCAAATCACAGGTTAAACCTAAACCTAGTCTTGGAGTTCATGAAAAATACAATCAAATTATAAGAAATAAAAGTAAAAAAGTTTTACCATAAGATAACCATATGAATCTTCTTGAAGGATTGGTACAAACAATATGCATCCTCAAAGCTACAATTACAAAATTGGAGCTAAAATTTACCATTTCTGTTGAAAACTTTCCCAAACCCATCTAGACAAACCAATTATGACTGAAATTAACCATAAAAATCAAGTCTTTAACTCAAATTAATCCCAAAGAAGAGAAGAAACCACACTTTTGATCGTCTGAAAAATAATCAGCAAACCCATCTACAAATTGTGATGTTAAACAAAATACTGGGTAGTGGGTACATACCTTAAATTTACAGGAAGCTTTTGAGTTTGAGTTGGGGTTCGGAGCTGTGATTTCTAAATTTGACGCACCGTTTTGTTGCGAAAGAACGTTTACCAAATTTTACGCGGTTTCCATTGCTTTAGCCCAAAACGGTTGGCTACCTAATTTGCCACTTTCCCTAAATAGGCCACGGAATTTTAGTTTTTACACTCAAAACCCTGAATTTTAATATGATCTTCAAAAGCTTCTCAGTTTTGTGATGATTGTTACTTTCCAATGAACTTACATATATACCCTTTCTCGTATAAATATATTGACAATTTGATAAACTTCTTGCACAATAAGACTACATTAGTTAGACTCACTTATAGAGATAAGGTTATGTCAACTGCCCTGACTTTTGCTGCTTTGAATTTCCAATAAGACTACATTAGATTAGATTAGACTCACCTATAGGGATAAGATTATGTCAACAGCCCTGCCCCATGCTCATTGAAACATGCAAAGGTGGGAGATTGTAGTTTGAATCAAACATGCGGCTTTGAATTTCCACAGCGTAATTTCTTTCAAAAGGAAGTTTGACATCAATGCTAAGTCACTTTCTTCAAGTTTAACTCTTTTCAAATTCGAGTTTTAACGTCACTTTCTTGAAGTTTAGCAATTCTGAGTTGATTCAAATCTTAGACGAGTTGAGCTCAGGCTGACCTCAAACCAGAACTCGTTGTTCGCAACCCTTGGGAGGGGTCCTAACCTTGATAGCTGACAACTAACTGAAGAAGTAATGGCACCAACAGCCAACCTGGGCCTATTTTACCAACACAGCCAAGAATAGCTCGACACAACTAGCAGGTTATCAAACAGGAGACAAGAAATTTTTCGATCCAATTCCAAACACTGTTTCATTCCTTGTGCAGAAATGTGCACGAAATACACATAGTTTAACTACAGCAGTACATATAAAAACACCACCTGAAATTAGAAAGAAAGCATTTACCCGCCCTCCCATACTAAGAGTTTACATACTCTAACAAAGAGTTAATCACTATTCACTAGCATGATAGCATCATGACTTCATCTCCATGCAGAAGAAGTACACATAGCCCTGTTCTTCCAGTACAGGTAAAGCCCCCCGTCCCTCTCTTCACATCTATAATACCGGCTATAATCCTTTAAGGTGTCCTGTATAACACCGCTAACCGTATAACTGAATGGGATTGGACTAAACCCCTGCCATTGCAAGTCTGTACCTCCACTTCCCAAAAGGCTCATGCCTCTCCACCCTTTCAGCCCCCTCGCATGCTACGATGTTGACAATATCTCGAGCCACACAATGCTGCTCTGCACTTATCCTCTTCTTGTCATCCCTCGTGGACCCTGCATCGATAGATTCAAACATTGCCGAGTAATAATCGAGGGTCTCGACAAACCGGTTTAGGAAAGAGGATGTGTTGGTGTTGGATTCTTGCTCAAGAAGGGTAACCACTTTAGGTGACAAACCTTTGACCAGCCTCAGGAGCCGGTCTCGATGGTTCACCGTGTCCACACTCTCATCGGGCATGTGGTGTAACATGTAAGGAAAATTCACAGCCAGGGCTTCACCATCTCGAACCCTAATATTTTCTAGCTCGATATCGCATCCTGAGATACCGGCAGAATTGAACTCGAATGGCACCCCACATGATTTAGCGAACTCTGACAGCCTCTTGCCCACGAGTTGAAGCCCTCCGCCCCGAGCAAAGAGTGAATCCTCATCATCAACACCTGTGATCCTGATAGACGGGGGACCACCACGCCTCCGCGCAAGGGCCTGGATTAGAAAAATCCACTGGCTGCCCTGCGCAATCCCAAAATCGATTACATGGATGTGATTTCGTTCGCCATGACTTCCTCGATAATAACATTGGCGGACCTGTAGGCAAACTTGTAGTACGGACAGATCTCATAGAGGACATGCATGGACGACATAAGCTCGGGACCCGTTATTTCTCTGCACCTCAACTTTTTGTAAATTCTGCTTCCAGACGATATTAGCCTTGCTCTGAGCCCTTCCATCATGTACGCACCCAAACGCTGAATAGGCTCCCCTGAGATAGAAACCATTTTATGCAACACTTCCATCCAACCTTCTGCATCTTCTCTAGCATCATCTCGAATATTTTCTCTTGCATCCTCTACAGCTTGTGCACAAACGTAGAGGACATTTCTAAAGTCTTGGCACGGAATCATTTGCAGCATTTTCTCATATTTCGACAAGCTAGGGCCTGTGGGGACCATACTGGTGAAGGAGGTAACACATCCATCATCGATATCAGAGTCGGTACCCAACAATTGAACTTTCATTTCTCTCAGTATGTGATCAATTTCACTTCTCTCAGTAACAAAAGAGGACCCACTAAGTGGAGAACCATAAATATTTTCAGGAGAGTGATGTGCATTCGACAAGTAGGATTGAGAAGAACATTGTGGTGAACATGGGCTCCGGTTAGAGCAAATGCTTATATCAGAAGGGGAATTGTAGATGACAAAATTAGTTGCCGGGGTGGAATCCAAAGTGAAGATCTGCTCATTGAAGGATTGGTGAGAGCCTGAAGTCCCTTGGCTTCCATATTCAGGACACTCATTGGTGTTCAATATTTGAAAACCAGACAAGCAGTAGGGATCAATCTGCTGCATAGGCTGGTGGCACAACCTGTGGATGGTTCTGGAACTCTGACAATCTTGGGATGTTTGCATCTAAGAAGAATGCAGAGATTGACACCTCAGCAACTTGTTCTGGAAGAATTGTTATCAAACCTTTCGTAAATTACTCATTTGTTAGAAAGGTGAGAAATCATCACTTCAACAATCTTCGTTGATAGACTGGTAATCATCAAATCTTGATAAGTAGCCAATGCTACAACTGGATAGCTTGATATTGACGTTTAGTGGACGAGTTGCTGCAAGTGTTTGACAAGCTGGCTTCTCTTTGATGGAAGCAGAATGAATAAAACCTGTAAAAAGACAAAATATGATCAATGTAACCTTGATGTTGAAACAAGGAAAGATAGTACACTTACGAACTATTGGAAGACTAATGAAGAGAAAAGAATGGGGTTTCAGGGACAAAACACAGTACAGGTAGGATTTCTCTGGAAAGATACTAAGAGTAAAAATCAAGAGCACGTAAGAACTTGCCAAGGCATACTTACGATGCACAAAAATTGACTACAATTCCCATCTCCTTCACCACAATTAGGCTGTAAGTAAAGCTAAGTGGCTCAAGTTTGGCTTGAGCTCGGCACATTTATAACACAATTCGACTTGGGCTCATTGAAGTAATTGAGCAGATTAGTGTAAAACATATCAAAATTGTGGTATATAATTTTTTTTTATCACTAATAAAACTATTTACCATTCCGCTCACTAAGAGATTCAAGCTCGACTCATGATGTAAATGAGCTGAGCTTTACCATAGGTTGTCAGGTTGAGTCAAGTTCGAGTTTGGTCAAGGCCCATTTCACTAAGAGATTCAAGCTCGACACTTCAATGCTTGGCTCAGCTAGGGTTGTATACAGCCCTAATCAAGATATAGTGCAACCTCGGTAGCTCCAAGTACATTACTTGATGAACCTAAGAAACATCTGGAAAAACATGGAGAATGAGGGCCAAACTCACTCACAATGGGTGTAAACTGCCAAGTAACTATATCAAAACTTTACTGGGGAGAAAGAAAAAAGAAGAATGTAAGGAAGAGGAACCAACTACGATGAAGACAAGTGCTGTGGTGGGGTGTGGACACTGGACATAAGGCTGGTAAATATGTACAAGTATGAAAATATTTAATATAGCATATCGACCCATGGTGTCGCCAAAAACATCTACACACTTCTGGCTTGTTTCTCATTGGATCGCATAAGATTACTATTAGTGCATTATATTTTTACCATTGACCCATATACTTCTGCAACCGTAGTCTTCTTACTGTAGTTTTCTCCTATAAAAAGAAACATCCTAAAAGGATGGTTCAATAATCCTTTTAGCACAACAATGGAGTGAGAAAACGAAGAGCATCTTGAGCAGTAAAGATGTCTCACCTACATCTGATAGGTTGTAGGTTCGTCTCACCATGGGGGTAAGTGGGGAACCACTATTGATCCTCTTAAAAAATAAAAGAAAAATGTAAAAGTAAGACTTCTCCCTTCGTCCGAAGAGTGATGGTTCTCATGATCCACAGGTTAATACTGCTGGGCTAGAAAAGACTATGACACACTGGCCTCAACAGAACAAATGTTCTCTAGTAATGGAAAGGGAAGATGTAAAGTATTTATTTAGCTCACGATCTTTCACATGGAAGCTTTTGAATCTCCTGAGGAAGAGTCATTTCAGTTAAACAACACAGATGCCTCTGTTCTGCGAGACTGACTAGCCATGAATGATTTGATTAAAAGTTTGTGCTTTTTGTTTATCAAACACTTCCTACAAGTAAAAGCCTGTTAATTTCCATCATTATCGAACCTTAGGTGAACGTGCATCTACAGGATACAATCATAACAATAACAACAAACTTTCTGAACTAGTATAAACCAGATAAGGAATTATTCTAAGAGATAAAACATTTTTGCAAATGATTTATGCAGACCAACTCCGAGAAATGAAATTCATGACATGTCCCTTGTAGAATTTAAAGAGAAAAGTAAGAAAATTCACAGAGTCAAACCTAAAACTAGTTTCTGGTGTCTTGAATATCCAAGATTGAAAATTCATTTCAAATTTTAACTATAGCCCTTTAAATAACAAGGTGAAGAAACACGCATAGACACTCACATACAAAAGAAAGAACCTCTACCACACGATCAAAAAAAGGTGGGGTGCAAGAGCAAAAATACAGAAAAATTAAGAACAAAAAAAGTAAAAAGTTATACTATCTGTTAACAATAAGAATCTTCCAGAAGGATTTGTCAAAAACCAAAAGGAATAATCAAGACAGACAGACAGAGAGTGAAACTATTTTTCCTCAAAAACAAAAAGCAAAACAAAATACAAAAAGACAAACTGGAGCTAAAATTCACATTTCTGAGAAATCTTTAACAAACCCATGTAGAAAAAATAATGTTTGATAGAAATCATCGATAAAAATTGAGTCTTTAACTCAAAGGTAATCAACTTCAATCCATACAGACCAAAATCAGAAAAAAAAAACCCAAATCAACAGACAAAGAACCTAACATAATACTTAATTAAGGAATCTTTTCATTTGTTGACAATAATAAATTGACAAGCTTAAAGAACTTATGAAGTTGATTAAATCACTGAGATGACATACCTTGGATTAATGGAAGCTTTGAGTTGACATTCCCAGCTGTGATTTTTGAGTCAGAGAGAGAGAGAGAGTATAACCGTTTTGTAAATTTGTTTAAGAACAAAGAATGGATGGATGACTGAATGAAAGAAGAAGCCCCTGGTTTTGATGCGGAGTTTTTATTGTTTGGATTAAATAATAAATGCCCCTGTGTTATTAATTAATTACAACTTATATCCATGCCTCTCTGTTTTGACAAAAATAGCCTTTTGGACTAGCAATACTTTTGGTTCACCGATTGGAACTTGTACGTGGACCATCTACTAAAGTACTACAGTAACTTGTTTGGAATGTCATGGCATTAGAGAAAAGATAGGGTACTTAGACGATTCTCACGTCGTTTTCATTTTGATTCGATACATGGTTTTAAAAAAAGAGATTAACAGTATTATTAATATTTAATATTAGTGTATCGTGTGATTTTTTGTAATTAGAGATGTTAATAGAGCCGAGAATCGCAGGTCTAAACCTATTAAATCGGGTTTTTTCAGGGTTAGATTTGCAATTTTAGCAAACCGTTTAAAGCGGATCGTTTAAACCGCGATCGATTAGGGACCGAAACCGTCAGGGCCAGACCGAAATCCGTTAGGGTTGAACCGGAAGCCGACTTGCATACGGTTTAGTATAATTAGTAATATACGAGATGGGTATAATACCCAAAACCGTTAGGGTTGGACCGATTAACAGCTTTAATATAGTTAGTATAATATACGGGACGCGTATAATACGCTAAAATAAGCGTACAAGTCTCGAAATTGAGAAAAAACGTACAAATTTAATCATTGGCTGGAAACCGCAGGTTTGAACCGAAACCGACAAACCTAGGTTTTGACCGGAAAACAGCGAAAACCGACTAAACTGGACCTATTCTTGACCGAAACCGTCAGGGTTGGACCGATTAACATCTCTATTTGTAATGTCTTTAATATATTGTCATAATTAAAATAAATAGAAAAAAATAAGAATAAAGTAATAAAAATATTATTTTTTACAATAAAGTTTTGAAACAAAATAATTATTTTAGAACAGATAAAAAAAGAATGACAGTTATTCAGAAACGGAAGATGTATTTGAAAATCAAATGGAGTAGGATATTTGGTTTAAAATTCTATTAATCTCAAATAAGGTAAGACTTCCAGCTACATAGAAAATTTGGTATAAAATTCTATTAATCTCAAATGAGGTAAGAATTTCCACTACGTAGAAAATTTGGTTTAGGATTCTATTAATCTCAGTAATCAAGTAAAGATAAGACTTCCTATCATTCAAATATTTATTATGAGTCCAGATCTCCTATACCATTTGTGTGTATTATTGGTGTATCATTTTTTATCTCTACTATTGCATCCCAATCATTACATCTCAACCAATGGTTGAGATGAAAAGTGATACACTAATGATACATACAAATAGTACATTTATTATACACGAGGCCATCCACAGTTATTGGTTTAGACAACCCTTTTTTTATAGAGATCAACTATTAAATAAGATAAGTTAAACTTATTAGGCAATTTTTTTGGTTTTTACAATATCTGTTTTATTTAAAACGAATCTTTTTGACATAATTCATTATGTGTTGGTGGGGTGAATTGTGAGGCCAGGTACAACAAAGCTTCTCAAATTGAGAAGCTTAAGCTCATTTTTTTATCATTTTATTACAAAAATGTCATTAAGCTCCCCAATTAAGCTCCTCAACAAAAATACCTTTACAATAATGCACAAATTTCAACACTTTTACATATTTCATCATCTTTATCTCCATTAATTACATATTTTTATAGAAAAATGGTTAGAAAGTTAAAAAAATCACAATTTTTTTTTCTGATATCCAAATAAAACAAACAAAGTCTCGATTTATAGGTAAAAATATATACTTTAATTCAGAAAAAAAACTAAAAAAAATTAATTTTTATAGCCTAAAATTGGTTAAAAATAGAAATGGTGGAAAAGTAAAGTTAGTCAACTTTGAAAGGGAAGAGGAACAGCAGATGGGTGCATTTTCACGCAGGGTTGTCAGAGGAATTTTTTTCAAAACGGTTGTGTTTTTGGTTACTTTTGTCACAAAGCAATGTCGTTTTGGACGAAATTTTCTCTTAGCCGGAGGAGCTTAAAAAGCTCTTGAAATACCTTTTGCTTATTTAGGCAACCGGTTGGCTCCCTTGTTATTTTGCAAAAATCTGTTAAACACATGTTTAGAACCTTTGTTGTATGTAGTCTGAGAGAGTCTGACTTCGTCTTACGAATTAAGATCCGTATCTTATAGAAGACTTACTCAACTTATATTTGATACTTCTTCCGTTCAAAATAAAATGAATTTTTATGTCTTAATTTTTTAAAATAAATTTTTTAAATAAAATATCAAAAAAATAAAATTGTGAGACTTTTTACCAGAAACGAGGAGGAGTATTTACGAAGTAGAATTTTTAATCAAATGGAAAGGAACATTAAACACAGATTTTGAATTTTAAACGTTTTTTGCAATAAAATGATAGGACGACTAGGCGTGTAGGTGTTAAGACTTTTGATAAACCAAGGGGCTGTGGGGCTGGTCCGTACATACTACATAGATTTCATTTCGGTAGATAGTCGATTGGTATATCTGTAATATGAGAGAAAATTAGGGGGCATTTGACTATTTGAGTGAAGCGCAGTGACCGCGTCACGTGTGGGAAGTGGGAACCTAGTATTAGTATATCATTGCCTCGAAGCAACTTAAGCCTTTATGAGGATATAGTTTAAAGAAGCTTTTTAAATTAAAAATAAAACAAAGTATTTATTGACATGGAAAATAAGTGTGGTTTCCTGGCCACTTCATTCTTGTTTCCCAACTTATTTCCTTTTTTTGCCAAGAAATTTCCTTTTTCTTTATGGCCCCAAATTCACAATAAAGGTGACTAATCAGAGTGGATCGGATCCATCGCCACTGTGACAACTAACCACTAAAATTAGATCGATTCCCTAAATGGTTTTTAAGAAATTATAATTTTTTATTCTGGAGAAATTACGCAATGTTAATTCGATTAATTGATTTTTAAGAAAATAACGTTTGATGATATTCAAAACGTAAATGATATTACGAGCTCGAACTTGCGATATTATTATTGTCTTGTTTATTAGTCGGACATGCATAAGTAGTATCATTAATCTCAGTACTATTAGCGACCTTGCTATTAATTCTCATTGTATATCGGGGATATTTTTTGATTAAAAATGTTGGTCCCAAAATTTTTTAGTCAAGGGTACTCATAATATCACCCTCCCTTGGTATTAATAGTGAGGGATCATGAATTTATCCGGGTAACTCATGTTATTAGTCTTTACTACCTATTGCGTACAAAATATCAGACAACTTGCTTATTAATCCAATCCGGCCTTAATTTTGGCTATCAAATTGCACCCCGAGTTTTACTGTTAGAGCCGTTGAATGATTAAGTTGGTGATGATTTGAAATGTCCACATCATTAATTAAAAAAGTACATATTTAATTTAATGGCGTAGAAATCTAAGTACATTTAGTGCTCGTTTGCTACAGTTTTTTTGGAATCACTTTTGACTTTTAACTTTTAGCTTAAAATAAGTCATATTTAAAGTGTTTGTTTCAACTTATATGATAAAAGTCAATAAGTTAGATATAACACCATTTATGCATTAAAATGTCAAAGCCAAAATTGTAAGCTTCTTTAGTTTTTGAAAACAAAAGACAACTATTAATTAATAAACTTTTGATTATTACAATTTTACCATTTTCTCATAAATACATAAAAAGAGTTGGGAATACTAATTTCAAGATTTTAAAAAAATATTTAATGCATGATAAGGAATATTATAAATTATTTATGCATTTTGTTATAGGGTAAACATTTTCAATTTTCCCATATTTGACTACTCATATTAAAAATTGGCAAGGAAATAATAAAAGTTAAACGTAAAAGATTACACATATTAATGGTATAGAAAATAGCTACATATTTATTTATTATGTTAAGTATGATTAAATAAATAAATATTAAGTAAGTATTATCCCATGTTGAGACTTTTTTTCCTTAATGAGGGAATAGTTGATTTGAAAATTTAGGGTTTATGGTGAATTTGTAGTAAATAAACAATTTTCAGTTTATTTAACAAATATACTTATAATTAAGCTGTTTTTTATTAACTGCAACAAACATTCTATCATCAAATCAGTGATAAGTCATTCAGTCAACAACCTAAATTATCAACCACCAATATATCGCGACAAACAAGTCTTTAATCTAACGACACTAATAGTATATTTTATAACAATCCATTACTCCTTTCGTTCCAAAATATATGTCTTTTGAAGCTTTTTACACAGACCAATGAAACATATTATAAAGACTAAACTGCCCTTATTTACTTTACTTCAAACATTAATAAGGTATCTTTTGATACTCTTACCTAGACCAGGCAATTGTTACCCATTACACATTAACCCACCAAACTCAACTCACTAATTACCCAACCCAACTCATTAATATTTTTGTGTTGAAGCGGATAACCTGTTTCGACCCAATAATATTAATGGGTCGGGTCATGTTAAAATGGTTGGACCCGTTACCCATTTCAACCCGTGACTTTTTATGCTATAAATTTATGCTTTTGGGGAATTTTTTGGGTTGGGACAGGTCGACTCGCTTTAACCCGTTACCCGTTTCAACCCAACCCATTCAACTCATTTAACATTTGGATTCTAAAGGGTTTTAACTTGTTTCAACTCATTAGCTATTTTAATTCAACTCAACTCACTTAATTATCAGGCCTACTTTTATCTAAATAGTCAAAACATAAGTTACGGAGTCAATAAATATAATAGAATTGAAAAAAAAAAAGTAAAAAATTTTATTAAAAATTACAAAATAATATTTATTTTAAAACAAAAAAACTCTCTAAAAACGATTTATATTATAGAACGGAGGGAGTATTTTGTAATGAGTAATAAAATAAAAAACTCTCCAAAAACTATTTATATTATAAATCAGAGGGAGTTTTTTGTAATATTGTACTTTGTATCTAGAATAACGTTTTTGACCGTTGACATGGGGTGTTTGTCCCATATTAATATGACAATTCGCGACATGATTGATAGCATTCTTAATTACAATTAATGTCAAATAATGGATGAAATAAATTTGAAAAAGAATAAGTAGTCATTAACTTATTATTTTGACAAATTGAAGCATTTTATATCCTTGGATCAAACAGACAAGTAGTCAGTCATATTTCATATACATAAAGCCAGAGAATAGAGTCATAGTCATAGAGATAAGGGTAGGATCGTAATGATCGTTTACTTTTTTTCTCTTTTTTCCTTTTGATTTTCCTTTTCCTTTTCCTTTATTGATTGTTCTTGAATTCTCCGTTGAATCATAAGATGGTGACGTCAAAGTGATGACAAATTGCTTATGCAGCCACCCATTGTCCATTGACCACAATCTGTCTGGTCAAACCTCATTACGCCATCATGAAGATGGAGTATTTTCTTTGGAGTAATTCATTTTTTAAACTGTAAAAGTATATTTTTATAAAATTATTTTTAAAATGTTCGTCTTCATCGCCGCACCTTGGTTTCAGTCTCATATCCTTGGTTTCTTATTGTAGAAACCGAATGGAGTTGCAGGTTTGTCGTATACTACACCGACTTCCTTGACCGCTGTCCAAACTAAGGCCAATATGGCCTCACTGGAAACCCTAGATCGACAAAGATAAACCAATTTCGAATATGTGACATAGCCTAAAGCAGCACTCCACAGAGTGAATACCTTTTGATCAGCTAACGAAGAGTTTTTGCATGGACAACCAGATGATGAAAACCTGCTGATAGTTGGAAAAGATAGAAAGGAATTTATATACTCCCCCCATTTTTAAATTATTGTTCTCTTTGACTCGGTACACCTTTTAAGAAAAAATAATTTTATGTATTATAAATATTGGTGAAATGTGTAATTTCTTTTAATACCCTTGAACATATGGTCATAATTAAAGTATATATAAAAAGTAAGGATAAAATGGTAAAAGTGTTTTCCTAAAAGAGAAATTTTTGAAAGACAATAATTATTTTAGAACAGATGAAAAATGAAAAAAAGACGATAATTTGAAAACGGATGGAATATATATATATATATATATATATATATATATATATATATATATATATATATATATATATATATATATATATAGACACACACACACACTAGATTTTGTGTCCGTGCGATGCCTATGACACAACGTCAATATGTGAGTTCATCAAAATAGGCAAGGCGTCAATATGTGACTTCATCAAAGTATGAAGGGAGTAGTATTCGAATGACTTAAATAGCAATTTGGTCATTCTACTTTTCAACATTTTTCATTATGTTCACTCTACTATTTTTTTTTCTAAATTTAGTGACTATAATTGATCAATTAAGTCAATAAGGTCACGAAGATCATTTTTGTTAGTTAGATGAATGGAAACGTTTGAAATAACCAAAATACCCTTACTAATGTTAAAGGTTTGCAGTTTTAAATGTTAATAATTGAGGGGTCAAACTAAATAATCAAATTAACAATATTTAATTTTTGTTTTCATTAATTTATTAAAGCATAACACATCTTAAATCTTTTTTGCATAGTGGACCGAGAATTGTTGTGGCTTGACAGCTTAGGTCTCTTTCTCCGACTAGTGACCTATAACCTCTGACCAACCCAGACTTTTCTTTCTTATTAAATGGGCCATCTATCTCTCAGTTTCAATCATCCTCTTCTCAAAGCAATATCTACTATTTACTATAGTCCCGGAGAACGAATAGAATAAGAAGGAGGGAGATGGAACATATCTATTGATTCAGTCCGACCATGGAATATAGTAGTGAAAATCATATAGAAGAAAAAGTGGGCTGACAAGAAGAGGAGAATAAAGTCAAATGCCTTATCTAGTATAGCATTTTGAATCCCTTATTTTCTCCTTTCGGTCAGAAATGTGCTTGGAAAATATATAACATTCTTGGCTGCATTGAGCATTTGCCCAGAAGATTTACGGAACTGGTTGATGGAGCGAATGATATTATTGACACTCCTAACTGCAATGACAAGAATATCATCAGCAAAGAATTGAATAAGAGATCGGCTAATTGCTTCCCCCCAAACCTCATCTTGATCCTCTCTTCATTATCCAAGTTTCTACTTTGGGCACCGTCACCACAAGCTCCCCGTCACTAAACGGCGTCGTAGCAAGCTCCGGTCTAGTGGACACATGTAGCTGAAAATATTTTGCCAATGAAGCCTCTTCATCGTCGTTCCAATTTCAGTCGCACACCGCAGGTGGGTCCATTGGTTCTTGGTGAAAACATAGAGATAATGGGTAGACCAAGAACAGATGGAGAGAGATCTGGGTTTTAGATCTGGGATTGAGGAGCAGATTGTACTTGTACCTGGGGACTTGAACTACGAATGACCGTGTGGGTTTCTTTCCAACATGACATTGTAAACGAAAAAGAACAAGAGAAAAAGATTGAGGAAAACTAAAGGGAATCAAAGCCTGGTCGTTCTCAATGTAGTAGGAGTTATGTTTATAGCTCCTTTCCTTGCCTTTCATTGAATTTTTTTTATTGAAATTAGTGAAGAATTTGTAGATTGCTCATTTTGTTTTCTTTGATGTGATTTGATTGTATATATGAATTATCAAAAATTTGTTTGGGGAATTGAGTACTACCCAAATCAAACTTTGGTGTTGGTTACTTGTGATGTTCAATGGTGGTGGATTGGTGGGTATTGGTGGGGGAGGGATGAGCACATCTAAAGGTTGAAAATGAAGTTTGAGATGTGGGTGTAGTAATGAACGTGACTAGCATGTGATATATGTTGGGGTATTTTTGGATTTTTTAAAAGATTGTAAGTTTTCCATCTAAAAAACTAGATGGAGTGATGAACTTGAAACAAATGTTAAGTACAATGATTAAAGTAAGAAAAAAATAGTAGAGTGAGCTTAACGAAGAAATTTGAAAAGTAGGGCGGCCAAATTGCTATTTAAGCCTATTCGAATAAATCAATGTATGATTTAGTGTTAGTGTTTCTTTTTAAAATGAAAAAATTCATAATTACATGAAATAATTACAAAATATGCACTAGAAGAAACAGATCGCAAATGTAACTTTAACAATTTTCAAACCGATGCTTTTCGAACTAACACCCAATTCAAAAAGAAACACTAACACTAAAGAAACTCCCACATTTTTTTGAAACCTGTAAAAATTCATAATTACAGAAAATAATTACAAAAAATGCACTAATAAACCGATCGCAAGGGTAACTCTAACAGTTTTCATACCCATGTTTTTCAAACTAACACCCAATTCAAAAAGAAACACTAAAACTAAAATAATTAGCTGAAAGTTACTAATTAATTGCATATCCATATATTACTCACGATGGTTTGCTTATGGTGTTAGCTTATAGAGTTGCTGGTGGCAGAATAACGATCGGTGTAGTCGTGTAGTTGATACTCGTTGTGAATCGTTGTGGTTGCATGGTATTACATCATTCACAGTACCTCAAGATCTTTGTATGTAAAGCACAGACAATAATGAAACTATTTGCCAAGATCATATAAACTGACTTGAACTTAACCAATGAGAAATTCAAGGCTCAATACAGTGAATCCTACATTAGAAATATAATCTCTCCCACCAGCATTTTTGGGGGAGTACAATGAAAAACAAAGTAAAACATATATATGAAACACTTGCTTAATATATATATATATATATATAAAAGGAAAGTGAAAAGAGAATAAGTAAAAAAAACCTTAAGGGTGAATAGGATTAGGGAAAATGAAAATTAATTAAAAAGAATGAGAAGGCCAACAATGCAACGTCGAAATAATAAAACGCACACAAAGAATTAAACCCACACAAAAAATTGGACGATCGGATTTAGAGGAAGGGAGTCGTTCAAAACGGACAGAGGAAGAGGCGCTTGCAGTAACTTGAGGGCGGCGACTTGAGAAGAAAAGTGAGAGAAAGAAGAAAAAGAGAGAGAACGTGATACAAAGAGAATGATGAAATACATAGAGAGATCCATAAAAATGGTGGGATGAAATCAACCTCGTCAAACTTACTCTAGTGCATACAACAAAGATTCCAACTTTCACAAGATTAAAAAAATGATAGTACAAACTTCATACCCACGAGCAAATGTTAACCCGAGGAAATGCGTCCATGCTTATCGGAGAGGTCGGTAGAAAAATTATTTTAACACTCAGTTCCCAACTAATTAATTGATCGCATTATTCATTTTGGGGGAATTTAGAAACACACTTATTAGCAAGCAAAATTGTGTAATTAAACAATTAATTGTGCTTTTGCTGAAAGACTTGAGATGGAAGGTGGAGTCGCAAAGGAGAGTCCGGGAAGAATACAGAAGGCACGACGGCGAGAATGCTTGTAGAAGTTAGGCCTCGATTTCGGCGACGGCTTGAGGGGATACTGACAGAGGAAGGGAAAGGAGCCACAGAAAAAGAGAGAGAAAGGGTTAGAGAGAAAAGGAAATAAATTGGGGAAGGAAAGAGGAGAAACTGGGCAGAGTCAGAGAGAGAGAAAGAAAGGTTTGGATAGAGAAAAGGGAGGTAAATTCAGGGAAATAATCGCTACACATACTTGGGATACTGAGAGTTAATCCTGGTCAGTAGTTGTGTTTGATAAAAGTAAATCCTGACCAGTAGTTAGCTTTTTAGAATTAAAGCGTGCGAGACTGATCGAAATTATAATATAGATCTTCGAAGGTTTTGTAGACATATTTGAATATATACATATAATAATATATGTGGAGCCATCTTAGCAGCTCTAATGGTATAATGATCACTTCAATTCATACAACAATGGACCAGAACAACAAAAAATAGAAAGTGATGGTCCGCTCTTGCCCTTCCGGTCTAGAACCCTCGCGAAGATGCAAGTCTCAAGCCAAGATCTTTTTTATGGAGAAAGTAGTATACCGTTGGTTCATAGTAAAAGTAGGAGCTCGATGTCTCCACTTCTTTCAATTGTCGAAATTGGATGAAGCGATGCGTGGATTTGGTTTACGATGCATCGACTTGGTTCAAATTCCACTATTAGTGAATCCTGATGCAAATTGTTGGATTTGCGATGCACCAATCGGACCCCTTGGCCCATATACAGAAATCCCGATCCATAGTTTTAGATTTGCGATGTACAATTTAGAATTAGTAAATCTCGGTGCAAAAATTAGATTTGTGATGCACAAATTGGATTTACGATGCACAAATTGGATTACACATGTAGAAAGTTCCGATGCACAATTATGGATTTGCGATGCAAAAATTGGAATTAGTAAATCTTAATGCAAAATTAGATTTGCGATGCACAAATTGGAATTGCGACGCATCGACTTGGAATTGCTATGCAGGGTCCCCTAATCCAATTTCATTGAGGGTATACACATACTTTTTACCCCAAAAGTGTCTTTTACTGGTTAAATTACAATATAGAGGACTTTGGCTATTGGAAATCGTCAAAATTGGACCGACCCGATTATAACCCTACATATAATATAGGCCCTAGCTATACTACTAACAAGGAGAGAAAAGAGAAATTGATTTAGAGTTACCCATTTGGTGCAGTGTTTCCGTAACGCATAGTATTTAAAACAAAGCATTTTTAAAATACAACGTTTTTAAAACGCATTTTTTCCATTATGAAAGCGTTGGGAATACCATTTCAAAAGGCTATTTTCGTAATCTGAATATTTGTTTTATCCTCTTATATAATTAGTTATCAAGTAAAAAAAATTAAACTAAGAACATCAACTATAATAAAGTTGAAAAAAATCTCTCATTTATCTCTCTAGAATAAAGTTTTTTTTTTCAATATCTCCTAGTAAGGCCAATTACTAATAAAATAATTTAAAAGTAATTGATTACACATATTTAGGATTGAGTAGTTCTCATGTAAGACTGTCTTATGAACCTTTATTCGTAAGATAAAGCTCTACTCTCTCACAGTTCAACCTATCAATACACGGTGAGTCGGGTAATGAAGATCCATCTTACAAAAAATATCCGTAAGACCATCTTGCACAAGTTTTTGCCTTTAAGATTTAGGGATTGTTTGCTGCACTTCTCAAACTCAATTCATTTTGTTGGCCTCCTGCCTCCCCCACATCTCTCAATCCTCTCTTTCAATGGAGATTAGAGAGTCACACACACACACACACACTCAATCCCCCAAATCAAAATCCAAACCACCCCTTCCACACCTTACTCCTTTGTAACGTCGTCCTTTACTCACAGACTCAACTACGGATCACTAGCGTCGTCGCCACCAATCTCCCCTCCATCGCTGCCATGCTCGTTCTGAACAACCTCGAAAATTACTTGACACTAAAAATGAGCACTTGAACTTATATTCATCTTCTCTTCTTTTGAATCAATTCCCCTTTTTAAAAAATTAGATTTGGTATTTTGTGAAGGAGATGTTAGACCTTCAAATTTCTTCAAAATTTTAATTAATTTGAGGAGTTATTTGAATCAACTCGATTTTTTCTTCCTTTTCTTTTTCTGTTTTTAATAAGAGAGAGGGAAATTTTGGTCAAGAATTGGAGGTAGCGTTTTTAGTGGAGCGTTTTGTTAAAAAAGCTCTAAATTCTAGCATTTCAAAATGCAGCCTTAAGCATCATTTTCGAGCATCATTTTCAAACTCAGCATTGAAACTGTAATACTCCAATCCCACATCAGGTAGATGTGAGACTTGTGTGTGATTTATAAGGTAGTCATGTGCTACTACTGGGCACCAACATCATCCATGGACTTTTGGGTCGGCTTGTGGTGGGACTGATGACCCAAGGTGCTGCGTGCTTAGTGGGCCAGTGTGTAGGCTACGCGTAGCGGACTAGGCTTTCGGGCTCGGGGTGTTACAGAATGGTATCAGAGTGGGTCCCGATCGAAAATGTGGTTACAAAATGTTGTGCGCACCAAAGTGCTACACCGCAGAAGGTGGAAGCCACCTCTTGATTCATGCATCGTCCGGATTACGATTCGACCTTGACAAGGACGTCAGGTATTTAAGTGGGGAAGATTGTAATACCACAATCCCACATCGGGTAGATGTGAAACTTGTGTGTGATTTATAAGGTACTCATGTGCTACTAGCCTACTACTGAGCACCAACATCATCCATGGACTTTTGGGTCAGCTTGTGGTGGGTCTGATGACACAAGGTGTTGTGTGTTTAGTGGGTCAGTGTGTGGGCTACGCGTAGCGGACCAGACTTTCGGGCTCGGGGCGTTACAGAAACAGATTGATAATGAAAACATAGCATTTTATATAGCGTTTTGGTCCAAAACGTGCTCACTCACATAACCTAATTTAATTAATTATTACCAATTCTAATGACATTAGTGTACTTCATTTGTACCTCTTAATTATTAGACTTTTCAAACAATAATTCTTTGCGTGGAACGGAGGGAGTATCAAATACCTTACCGATCGGGTGTATTGTTACTATTGTAGCGTATAGGCGTTAGAGCATCACTAATGCTAATGTGAATGTGAATAAAATTTAGGCGCCGCCTAGGATTTATACATTTTTTTGAAAAATAAAACCTTTTCAATCTAACTGTGAATATGACATGTCAACCAATTTTTTTTACGTTATGGGTAGTAATGTAAATTTTTCACATTCTATTTATTTGAGGGTGAATGCATCATAGTCATAATTTTTTTTTCTCTAAAAACATTTTTTATTGGCTGTTCCCTTTTCGTTTATTTTTAATATTTTGTCAAATTTTAGTGGTGAGACGCATTTAATATAAGATCAAATTCACATTTGTATTAGAGTGGTCTGCTTTTATTCAATGTAAATGAAGAGAGATACATATGTTGAGAATGTTAAATACACATGGCAACATATCATCAAATCCATGATTACATTGACAATGCTCTTAATTAAGAAAGATAAAATAGGACGTGGTCACGTGGACATTTGAAATAGCAATTAGAGCATTAGCGGCATGAACATCAGTAGAGCTAACAAGTAACAACTATATTTAATTTCACCATACTTTACTTGTCATGAATCTCCTTAATAATATATGCATGAGTGAAGATGATTATTGTGTGCATTTGTTTTTAATCTATATATATATATATAACAATGATTTTTTCCCGCCTAAATTATTTACCATAAATGAAACTCAAATGTGACTTTTCAGCTATATATTGGAAGTTAAGACAGTTTAATTAGTATGAAATTTGTATTTTTCATATATATTATTGTATATGAATATCTTCAATTTATAACTATTACTCTATCTGTTTTCAAATTAAAGTCTTCCTTTTATTTTTCGTCCGTTCTAAAATTATTATCCTCTTTCAAAACTCTCTTTTAAAAAATCATTTTTACCACTATACTCTTATATTTTCTACTTAATTTAATTATGGGCACATGTTTAAGGGCCTTAAATGAAATAACACGGACAAAAAAAATTATAATACAATCAATTAATTTTTTCTTAAACGGTGTGTTGGGTCAACGAAGATGATAATTTGAAAACAGATGGAGTACTAAAATAGTTATATGATCTTATTATAAATAGTTTTAAGGAACAAAAATATTATTCGAACCTCGCATTGTACGTGTATAATATGTTTTGAGGTGGTGTATTGATTATATATAATAGGTTAAAATGGATAACTTACTTGGTATGAGGCTTAAGGGTGGAGTTGAGATTTTACTGTTGTAACTTTATAAATAGTAGTCATTTTAGTGTTTTTCGATGGAGTTTTTTTAATTTCTCATTTTGGAAATGGTTATAAGAAAATAATATTCTTCATCAATAATTTTGTTGAAGTCTTTTGAATAAGGTGTATTAAAGTATTTTGAATTATTTAGTCTGCGAGTTGAAAATAATAGTATGTCTGGATGATTTTTTGGTGTTTATTTCTTTAATTTAATAATCTTGTATAAATTGTGCTGCAGAAAATATTGTTTCCCAACAATATAATATTGGAGGTTTTAATCAAAATGTTTTGCATCCTACTTTAGTTCTTCATTTATTGGATATCACGAATGAGACGATATATTATACTATTTTAAAGTAAATTTTATTAAAGATTTTATTTTATATATTTTTAAAACATTACATATTTTTTTCAGCTACTACATAAGTACACGATACAGGGAAGAACAATTTCTATAACTACTCACATTTCACAAGTTCAAGTATCTTGCCCACTGTTGATTCAACAAATCATGAAAAATATTCAAATCTTACTGTCATTTCAAAGAAGAAGAAACATTTAAATAGATCTCTCTCGCTTACTCAATGTAAATTTTTGTTATGTTTGTTACATCTTTTAATTGTTATTATTAAGTAGATTCAAAGATATTCATGTTTTATCTTTCTATTTTTTTCTAATTTATGATATTTTTTTTACTAAATAAATAATACCTCATATTTTGGTCAAATGTTTGATTTTTCATAACTTGAAAATATAATAATAAAGATATCATAAAAAATAATGATATTTAATACATTGCAACTTATGATTAGAACTTTACACAAAATGTAATTGAATTTCTCAATAAATATTTTTGTTTATATAATAAGTTAAAAGAGAATATATGAATCTTACATTTAATGTAAGTATGATGTGTATTTTCTATTATGTAAATATAAGAGTGATGAATTAAAAAAAAAAACTAACTCAAATCAACGTAAAATGTTATATTAAACTTTCAATAATGATATTTATTTCTTTATTTTATTTGAATATTATTTAATTAAAATTTTTTTGTATCCGTACATTAAATGCACGGATATAAAACTATTATCTTTTAATATTAGTGTGTGTCGGACCTGTCGGTGTGTGAGTTTGACTAGGATATTTCCATTCATAGTACATGAGTGTGTAATATTGTCTTTATTAGTATTATTGAGGAGTGGTGTGCTAGACCTTCGCATCCGAAAGTGCTAAACATCACACCACTTTAAAAGACATATTCTTTAAGCGACATTGTCCCTAATTTAAACTAAATGCATTCATCATTGAGTAAGTTTCCTTTAAGACAGTTTTACAGATCTTAATTCATATGACGGAACTTTATTTTCTCACAACTCAATCCACCAATACACAGCGGGTCAGGTAAATAAGATTCATCTTACAAAAAATATCTGTAAGACTGTCTTACACAAATTTTTACCTTCATTATTACCCATATCTCCCAAAATCTTTATCTCTACAATTTCTTTCTCTCCCTTTCTAAAAAAGGTAAACATATAATAATAATAATAATAATAATAATAATAATAATAATAAGAAGAAGAAGAAGAAGGTTGGAGAACCTAGGACATTTTCCATAGTGTTAGGACCTTTTTTTAAATCATATGTTTTAATGACACTTATTTAGGTTAGAATATCCCTCTTGTATCACACTATTATTGAAAAAAGAGTTTTTGTGCCTAAGTGATTATAGTTGTTAGCTATTTCACTCCACTGAAACAATTATGTTTAATTTGCAGAACATAGATGTTCTTTAAGCATATCGATGACCTCCTTGCAACGGTCACAATTAAGGACAATAAAAGACTTCCAAGGATGTTGTAGCTCAGAAGAAAACCTAATTAGGGCAACACACAGATGTGATCAGACACAAAGACTTGAGACTGAGACAATGGTAAATAACAGCCTGCAACTAATATCGATCAACTCATCAAACAAGTGAACATCACAAGTTGCAAATAACAGCCTTTAACGTTCTCAATTTGTTTGCAAACTACCAACGTGATTAAGTGATATCTTAGCCTTTAATATTGGCTTATAGGAATATACAACCCATAGAAGGAACGATTGGGAAGGCCGAGTACCCTAGGCGGCTATCCATTTTTAATTTTTTAAAATAATAATATTATTTTAAAATAGAAATTTAATCGATCATTTAAATTTGTACGTAGAAAATATTTTTATGTTGATTTTATCAATTGTTACGTAAATTTACTTTTGTTTTCGAAATAATTTTGCTGCACATCATTATTTATGCTCCTCATCTTGGTCACCATCAAATCTTGATCAGTGATGAATACATGTGCTACATCTAGAAAATGTTCCATGCTTTGGTCATTTGAAAAGTGGTAATTCTAAAAATAAATACTCCCTCCGTCCCTAAATTATCGTCCTCCTTTTCTTTTTCTTCCGTCCCAAAATAATTATCTATTTTGAAATTTACATTTTTAGAACATCACTTTTACCACTTTATCCTTACTTTTTCATCCTACTTTAATTATGGGCCACATACACATGAGCTTTAAAGGAAACTACACATTAAACCAATATTAATAATCCAGTCAAATAGGTTTTCTTAAACGGTGCGCCGGGTCAACCAGGACAATAAATTAGGGACGGAGGGAGTAACAATTTATTTCATGAAAAAGCTGCCTAGGACTGGTGGCCTTAATACTTTAAAACGCTGACCCTAATGCATTAAGGCAACCTAGGCTGGGAGGTCCTAACCCTAATACATTAAGTAGGGGTTGTAAATCGATCGTCTTGGGATTGTTATCAGGTCGGCATGATAACATCACGATACGATAAGTACAAACACGAACACGGTACGATAAGTTTATCGTGCCTAATATTAAAGCCCAAACACGATACGATAAAAACACGAAAAGCACGGCACGACACGATAGACACTAGGGGTGACAAAATGGGTGTTATGTAAACACTCATTTTGCCATCCCTAATAGGCACGATAAGCAAAAAAACACGATTTATTTAGTCAGGCCCGTTAAGTCCAATAAACATTATAAAATATATATTTTTGATTTTTTAATACATATTTTGAAAATTTATCAATATAAATAGTCAAGTAGTGTAAAAGTCATAAATTTTCAAATGATAAAACTATGAAATAATCATGAAAATAGTTTGAAAGAAGTAAATAAACCCTAGTAATTTTTTTAAAATATATTTTAAAAACATATATATTTTAGTTATCGTGTCTTATCGTGCCTTACCATACTTATCAAGTCAACCCGATAACAACTCATTTTTTATCGTGTCTTATCGTATTGGCCCTATAACGGCCCAAATCCGATAAGCTCCAGCCCAAACCCCATAATTTCGTACCGTGTTCGTGTCGTGTCTCAAATTACCACCCCTAACATTAAGGTCACCTAGGCTGAGAAAGAGAGAGAGAGGCTTATGTATTTTTAGGGTTAGAAGGGCACTTAGCAATTATCCTTTTAAGTGGGTGGTATGTTTAACAATTTAGGGTGTGACGTTTAGCACTTATATTATTGAATAGAGTAATTCTTTTTGTCAAAACATTTTAATAAGATTGCTACACAACGTACAAGGCAATAACTCAGAATACATCATGTCCTTTATTGGCTTATTGCCCAAATAAAGAGGCTTCTTTTTGTATTCTTTTTCTTTTTGTGGGTTCCATTCGCAAAATTTAATCATCTTCTTTATCTAATCACTATCATATCATTCCTGGTATTATGTTATCATTATTTAATATTTATTGAATAGAAAGAAGCAATGATATATGAATATATGATGACTAAAGTGATATTGAGTTTAATTTTAGATAAAAAAATTTATTATTATTATTAATAGAAGAGATATATATTTTACATTTATTAGAAATAGATGTTGGTTATTATTACTAATAAAATTGATATATCCTACATTAGTTAAAAATGATGTTGATTTTTAAATTATTTAGATAAAAGGCTTTTACTTTATTATCAATAGAAGATAAGAAATGTATCACACATTATTTAGAAAGAAATGTTGATTTTAAAATTTTTAAGATAAAAGACTTATATTATTATTACCAAATAAGGAGATGCATCTCATATTGGTCAGAGAGTGATGTTGGTTTTAAAAATCTATTATTATTATCAATAGAATAAAAATATTTTACATTGGTTAGAAAAGTGATATTGATTTAAAAAGTTTTTAGATCATATATGAAGGAAAATGAAGTTTGGTTTGGGCATGGGCAACCCGAATTGTAAGGACCACAGGCTACCCAAGTGGTTAGTGGGTGAGATGGAGGGGAAGTGGGCTGGAAGAGAGAAAATGTAGCAGACTAAACCCCGATCCATGACCATTGACCAAACATGCGGGTCAATTAGCCGGATAGAGGAGGGGGCAACGTGGCAAGCTTACACCGCCTTAATGAAATATTTCAAGAATAGCAATGTTGCCCTCGTTCATTCAAATCTTGTTTCGGTGCTCCTAAAATTCTAATTTTGGGTGGCGAAGTCCTTTCTTTCAAGACTTCACATGTTAGTTCGAAATCAACTTAAAGTTTTATCAACTTTATTTATAATGTAAAGTGACACTTTATGGTTAAATGTGACACTTTTAATGACAAAAGTGATACTTTCTAAGGTCAAAAGTGATAATTTTCATTAAAGATGCAAATGACATTTTTAGAGCAAAAAGTAACAATTGTAATGCTAAAAAGTGGTACTTTTACAATCAAAAGTGACGATTTTCATTTATAACGCAAAGTGAGACTTGTGGTCCAAAGTGACATTTTTAATAATGCCAAAAATGACACTTTTTTAGACGAAAGTGACATTTTTAAGAAAAAAATTTATAATGTTTATTAAATATGTGAAATACTGAAATGACAATTTTAACGACAAAAGTGACATTTTCAATCATAAAAGTGGCACTTTTAAGGCTAAAAGTGCCACTTTTAAGGCTAAAAGTGATTCTTCTAATATCAAAAGTGAAACTTTTAATACCGAAAGTGATATTTTTTAATGTCAAAAGTGACACTTTTTAACATAAGAAATGATATTTTTAAAGAAAAAAATGATATTTTTAAAGAAAAAAATGACAATTTTTATTAAAAATAAATAGTAATACTTTTAGGACCAAAAATAACACTTTTAATGTTAAAAATTGATGTTTTAAGGCTAAATGGTATACTTTTAAAGCCAAAAGTAACGATTTTTATTTATAATACTAAGAGGTAGGGTTGTAATTTCCAAATTTCTGACTGATTTAACATGAATAACTTCATCTTATCGTTTAAGAACCGTGAAAGTATCTTACGTAAGCTTTTGTCGCGTACCTAATTTTGAGTTTGTTTAAAAAGAGGTAAAAAATTTATGAGGCAACTATTCACTATTTACTTGGCTAAAATAAAATCTTTAAAGAGAAAGTGTCACACGTGAATTCATCCCCGGATTCTTTTTTCTGCTTTTGTACATGAGGAATGTGGGTTATACTTTTGAGTATTACATATTTGTCTAATTTGGTGATATCATAATCACCTTTATTATCGTTTATCTATGGAAGTGTATGGAATAATCTTACTTCTGCCCAAAGAATAAAGGCAAAAAGAGAACTTCCAAAATCAAACATAATCTCATGGGATTAAGTCTTTTAATACATTTATACATCTACTTTTCTTTTTTGATAATGAGATTACAATCATTACAAAATATGTGTAAAGTGGACCTTAATCTCCTTCTTTTTTTTTTAATCCCAATTGACGAAATAAACATGATAGAGAACTTTATTATAACAAGTGATCACAACGATGATGAGTGGTAATGACTGATATGACACGATAGTATGAATCTGCACGATATGATTATAAAATACGATTATATAGACAAATGACACGATAAGACCAATACGATACGACACGATATGAAACACGACACAAAAGACACCAAAAAAATTTAAATATATTCAAGATCATATTTATTGTTATATTTATGATTAAATAAGATAGATAACATGAAAACACGATAATGAGGCACGAACACGACACGATAACATGAATTTTCACCCCTAACAACAAGTGCTTGATTATTTTTTAGGTTATATAAAGTAAAGGTGACAAAAAGACGATATGAGCAACGCCCATATGGGTGACGAGGCTTAAATAAACTGTTAAGTGAATGTTTATTTTATATATATATATATATATATATATATATATATATATATATATATATTTAAAGTTGGTGAGGAACACTATGGTTGTGCCACCTCACCACCTTTGAATAAATCTTCATTCTAAAACATTCATGTGGAAGTTTTAAAAATTTCTGGTTTTTTAGTCATTAGCTAATAATAATACATAATAATAATCAATATGGTGAGAGATATTAGTATTAGTATATACTAGATTTTCATGCACGTGCCTATGACACAGTGTCAGTATAGCTTATTTCGTCAATTGAAATGACAACGTCTAAATAGAAGGTGCGATTTTAAAAAAATGTTACAGTTACGGGGTGCATTACTTCAAGTGATAGTTGAGGAGTGTTATACGAACTCGACTCATAATTGAGGGGGTTATTTGTAAGGAGTTATATGTAACTGACCTATGAACGTTTGATTTTGCGACGGAATGTAAGATCGATGTTTTATAAGGGGTAATTGTTCAGAAGATTAATTTCAGGGTGTGACTACTCATAATACTAATTGTAGGGGTGACTTTGTAACATAATGAGAGAAAATAGAGAGTTAAATAACTATTCTCACACATGTGAACGTGAAAGTGAATTACAACTGTTAAAATTTTTAAAGATAATTTAATCTCAACCTCTAAATAGTTTTAGTCAATTGCACATGTGTGAAAATGAGCTCTATTGTATTATAGATAACTTCTTCTATTGTCAATAGTAGAAGACTTATATTTAAAAACTTTTACAACTAACATTACTTCTAATCAATGTGAGATAAAACTCTTCAAGGTGAGATATTAATTCTAATGACTCATTTTTAACATCATACTTTAAGCATTGATATCTTATTCATCCAAAACTTGATTTAGACAAATAAATATATCATTTCGATATTCTTTTCGAGTAGAACACATTTGTACAATTACTTTTGTCAACAAACAAATGACACGTAAAGAAATATGTGTCTCAAGTTGCACAATTTCTTTCACTAAAAACATTTATTTTTTAATAAGTATTATACTTTAAGCATTGATATCTTATTCATCCAAAACTCAATTTGGACAGATAAATATATAATTTCGATGCTCTCCCCGAGTAGAACACATTTGTGCAATTACCTTCACCAAAAAACAAATGACACGTAAAGAAATTCGTATCTCAAGTTGCACAATTTCTCTTACTAAAAATACTAACTTTTTTAACAAGTATTATACTTTAAGTCTTGATATCTTATTATTCAAAACTCGATTTGGACAAATAAATATATCATTTTGATGCTCTCACCGAATAGAACACATTTGCGCAATTACCTTCGGTAACAAACAAATGACACGTAAAGAAATTTGTGCCTCAAGTTGCACAATTTCTTTCATTAAAAGCACTAATTTTTCAACAATAGAAGAGATATATCATACATTGGTTAGAAGTTGATGTTGGTTTTAAAAATAATATTATTAAGTACCAATAGAAGAAATGCATCATACATTGGTTGGAAAGTGATGTTGATTTTCAAAGTCATTTGATAAAAGACTTTTACCATTATTACCAATAGAAGATGTATATCTCACATTGGTTAGAAAATGATGTTGAGTTTAAATTATTTTATATCATTACAAATAAAAGAGATGTATAACACATTATTTAACAAGAAAATGTTAGATTTTAAAGTCTTTAGATTAAAGACTTTCATTTTTACAAAAGATGTATCTTACATGGTTACAAAATATTCTACTATTATTACCAATAGAATAGATGTATCACACATTGGTTAGAAATTGATGTTTGTATTAAAATACTATTATTAATTACTAATTGAAAAGATGTATCATACATTGGTTAGAAAGTTATGTTGATTTTCAAAGTTTTTTGATAAAAGACTTCTAGCTACCATTATTACCAATATAAGATGTATATCTAACATTGGTTAAAAAATGATGTTGATTTTTAAATATTTTAAATTATATAAAAGACTTACTATTATTAGCAATAGAAGATATATATCACACATTTGTTATAAAGTGATGTTGGTTTTAAATTACTATTATTACCAATAAAAGAGATAAATCGTACATTGGTTAAAAAATGTTGTTGATTTTAAAAGTCTTTAAATAAAAATGCTTCAACTTTTATCATTAATAAAATAGAAGAGAAAAGATATATCTCATTATATAGAAAGAGATATTGGTTTTATATATTTTTTTAGATAAAAAACTTATACTAGTATTACCAAATGATGAGATGTATTACACATTGGTTAAAGAGTGATGTAGGTATTAAAAGTCTTTTTTATAAAAGACTTAATACCAATAGAAAAAATATGCATTTCCCATTAGTTAGAAAAGTGATATTGGTATAAAATGCTTTTAGATAATGTACATCACATTGATTACAAAGAGATCTTGATTTCAAAAGTTTTTATATAAAATACTATTATTATTACTATAGATTAATGTATCTCACATTTGTTAGAAATTAATGTTGGTTTTAAAAATACTATTATTACCAATTAGAAACTATGTACTCCATCCGTCCCTAAATTATTGTTCTGGTTGACCCGGCGCACCGTTTAAGAAAACATATTTGACTGGATTATTAATATTGGTATTTGTGTGACTTTCCAATTTTATCCCTATGAATAAAAGAGAAACGACAGACGATGTCCATCACATCACAACCAAAATTTGAATAAAACTCTTGACTTTTTGGAAGTTATTGAAAAGCAACAAGCATTGCAAAGCCAGACTTTACGTTTGGGACACCTCCATAACAGGTACGTCCCTCCTCCTCTGCACCGTCCTCCCTTAGCTTCACCAACGACCACCATGATCCCTATCCCCACCACCACCAACACCGCCTTCCTCCTCCCCCATCCCTCCCTCCTCCACCTTTATAAGCTTCCTTATCCCGTTCCGCTCCCCTACAAACACCTCCACCCCCGCCTCCCCCTACAACCCCTACTAATCTCATTTCACCTTCATTAATCCCTATGAAAAAGAGAAGAATGACAAAGAAAAAGGCTATCGGTGGCGGAAATGGAGAGAAAAAGGTAGAGAACTTTGCCGACGATGTAATCCTTCCTCTCCAAATCCTTCATCACTCCGACGACCCACCTGACCCTATTCTTGAACCGCCCACTACAGCTACACTAGATCCCAGTTCAGATTCGATTGTTGGATCGTTACCCGATTTTGATGCCGAATCAGCCCCATCGCTGCCGCCGGGATCATTGGCCATCACTTTGACGTTGTCGAAGCGGTGGAAGGATATTTTCAAGAAAGCTTCCCCTGGGAAAAAGAATAAAAATGACAAGAAAAAGAGAAGAAGAAACGCCCTTCTCTATATATATATGGGCATGCCTTCCTGAATTTCATTAGAAAGAGGAAGGAAGAGACGGGAGGGATTCCATCCAATCCAGAGAAAGCGGAAACTAGAAAGGGATAAAAAAACGGAATCAACGAGCTTAGAGAGCCTAGAGCCAGCGGTGGCCCGATACCATTTCACTTTAGGGGAGGGGAGGGGAGGGAAGGGCTTTTATTTTCTTATCACTGACAGAAGTGGCATAATAGAGAGAAAAAGGGAGAAGAGAGAAAGGCGATCAGTGGCAGAAATGGGGGAGAGAAAGGCACAGAACAGTTGTTATACACTTAAGGGTAAAATGGTAAAAAACACTTCCCAAAAAGGAAAGTTTCAAACAGGACAATTTTTTTGGGACGGACCAAAAAGGAAAGGAAGACGATAATTTAGGGACGGAGGGAGTATACCACATGGTTAGAAAGAGATGTTTGTTTTAAAAGTTTTTAAATAAAAGTCTTAAACTTTTCTTACCAATAAAAATAGGAAAGTATCTCACATTATTAGAATATGAAAAAGGTGTATCTTACATTGTTTAGAAAAAGATGTTAGTTTTAAAAGTCTTATAGTAAATACTTTTACTCTTATTACCAATAAAAGATATGTTTCTCACATTGTTTAAAAATAAATGTTGGTTTAAAAAGTCTTTAGATTAAAGACTTTTTGTTACAAATAGAATAGATGCATGTATCTCACATTGGTTACAAAATATTCTACTATTATTATCAATAGAAAAGATGTATCACGCATTGGTTATAAATTAATGTTGGTTTTAAAAATACTATTATTATCAATAGAATAGATGTATCATACATTTGGTAGAGGATAATGTTTGTTTTTAAAGTCTTTAGATATAAGACCTCTACCATTATTATCAATAGAATATGTATATCTCACATTGGTTAGAGAGTGATGTTGATTTTAATTTTAGATAAAAGACTTTTACTAATATTACTAATAGAAGAGATATCTTACATTTGTTAAAAAATGATGTTGGTTTTAAAAGTCTTTAGATAAAAGACTTTTACTTTTATCATTAATATAATAGAAGAGATGTATCTCACATTATTTAGGAAGAGATGTTGGTTATAAAATTTTTAAAATAAAAGACTTCTACTATTATTACCAAATGAGGATATGTATTACACATTGGTTAGAGAATGATGTTGATTTTAAAAGTCTACAATCTATATCTATCTAGGCAAAACACACAAACGGGCCACCCAACTTTGGACCATATTGCAATTCGGCCACCGAAACTTTGGTTCATCTATTTTGGCCACCCTACTTTCATTCTGATGCAAGCCGCCCCATTTTTTGGATGGACGTTAGATTTATCCGTTAAGTTGGATCAAATATCTATTTTACCCTTATAAATAGAATTTTTTGTGATATTAAAAATTCAATGGGGTTTAACTGAAACAAAAAGTTACATATGCTATTTATATAAAGTGAAGGGGTCAAAGTATGATTAAAAATTAAAAATTAAAAATAAAACTAAACATCGACATCTCCAGATCTGGTCCGCCGCCCCCCCTCCCACCCATCTTCATCTTTCTCCTACTCTTTTTTCTTCCCCCGTCCTTCCCAGTCAGATCCAACATCGACATCTCCAACATCTTCCTTAGAATCTGTCTCATTGAAGAAGACATCGGGACTGGGAATGGTGAAGATCGATGCCGGAGACCGAAAGGTTGTAGAAAAGACGATTGGAGATGGTGGGATTCGAAGTGCGGGAGTGTAAATGGCGGGGCTCGAGATGGTGAGACTGGGAGAGTGTGGGTTTGCGAAGTCTACTGTCCTATTGGGGACGGTGAAGATCGATGCCGGAGACCGAAAGGCTGTGGAGAAGACGATTGGAGATGGTGGGATTCGAAGTGCGGCGAGTGTAGATGGCGGGGATGGAGACGATGTGGTTGTTACTTGAGGAATTTTTGAAGAAAGAGAGCGCTGGGCTAGGACTATTCCGCCGTCTTCCATATTTGGTCCGCCGCCGATGAATTGTGAAAGATGGTCTGTCAGGGAATGAACTGTGAAGGATGAAGAGTCAATGGAGGTGGGTGAAGTTAGCAATATAGGGAAGGAGGGTGTCATAGAGATTGTCTCCGGAGGCTTTTCCTCGCCGGACTTCTTAGCGATTATCGCTTCGATCGCCTGACACATATCATCGGAAAATCTAAACTTACAGGATCGAGCGAAGGCCTAGGGTTTTCAAGAATGCGAAGTTTGCGGAATCGGGAAAACCAGACCTGTAAACACCGTAATCAACCATCGCGAAGTTGAGAGGCGGCACGAACAACTCACCGAATTCTCTAACGCCGTCGGGATCTTCTCCTGTCTCCGGAGGCTTTTCCTCGCCGGACTTCTTAGCGATTATCGCTTCGATCGTCTGACACATCATTGGAGAATTTGACTGCTATGACGGCTTTCGCGCCAAGGTGAAGAGAAAGAAATGGATTAGATCTGAAGCAGATGGGTGAAAGAGAGGAAGGAGGATGCCGGCTTCACCCAGATTTTTCCAGATCTTCCGATTTTTCCAGATCTGTGTGTGTGTGCGAGAGAGAGAAAGAGAGAGATGAAGATGAATATGAATAGATTTGTACCACCCCTAGGTTTTATTATTTACAGTTTGACCCCTTTTTAAATATAATTGTTCCTTCAGGGGTAAAATAGATATTTGGCATGACTTAACGGAAAAATCTAACGGCTATCCAAAAAATGGGCTCGCTTGCAACAGAATGAAAGTAGGGTGGCCAAAATAGATGAACCAAAGTTTCGGTGGCCGAATTGCAATATGGTCCAAAGTTAGGTGGCCTGTTTGTGTGTTTTGCCTATCTATATATATATAAAGCCTAGGTAGTCTAAAAATAGTAATTTCCCGCCAAAATTTACATTCCCAAAATAGTAACCCCCTATTTATAACAAACATTTAATTAATCCTATAATTAAATAATACAAATTCAAATATTTATAACTTCTTGAAACTAGAGCCTAGGAATTAGAACCACTGCATTCATTGCTTTGTTATCCAAACACAACTTTTTATGCATACAACCGTTAGTTTTCCATTGTTGCCAAATAAACTTCAGAAAAATCATGGATGACCTTGTGCAAGAAATTTCACTGAAGTGAATCACAAATACTCACAATTAATTCTAACTGAATGACTAATATATATATACATGATTTTTTGTCTACTTCACCATATTGAAAATTATTAAAACAAATACTTTCAACGAAATCACAAAAATTCACAACTCATTATAACTAAATATAATATATGAATATTCTTTTGTCTATATTATCGGATGAAAGTTCTTAAAAGAAATATTGTGAACAAAATTACAAATACTAATTATTAAAATTAAATATATGACTGACCAACAAAAATATATAGATTTGAAATTTTGTTGTCCATTTAATCATATTCAAAATTAAAAAAAAAAACATTCAAACTTCATCTAAAACGCGAATGCACATGATTAATTATAAATGACTGACAGATCTAAAAAATATATAGATTTGAAATAAATAAATTTAGCAAATACTTCAAGTAACAGGAACTATATAATGGTAAATAACAAAACGAAACAAACAATATTGCAACATGATTTTTCCTCTAATAAAAAGGAAATGTTTCGGCAGTGCAAAGTTACCTCTCTTTTAAAGAAAAAATGAACCGACCATTTAATCATGAACGAATTGATTTGTCGTTGTGTTTGAAAAGTAGTCAGATTTGCATCAAATTGTAGAGTGCCCAAGTATTCTCACTTGGAAAGCTATCTTGATGATCCCCCTTCATAGAGTTTTATATTTTCGAGGATAGAGAATGTAGAGAGGGATAATGAGTAAAGGGAGTGAAGAAGAAAAACTAAAATAGGAGTTGATTTCATAAATTAGGTTAATAATTTGTTTTTTCTTTGATGAGAGGGCAAGGTTACTGGAATAGATATAATGACAAGAGGTAGTGAGACCCAAGACAAGAGTTTTTAATATATATATATATATATATATATATATATATATATATATATATATATATATATACACACACTTTAAAACGATGTCGTTTTATAATTGGTGAGTGTGACGGAGTAACAAAGCCAAGAGATTAAATTTCTCTTTTTAATTGTTATTGATTATTGATATTGAAATGAGCCATAAACGAGCTTAAATCAGTTCAAATAAAATTATGAGTCAATTTTCAATCACTCATCGTCAATTAAATTTGTTTAGAGTAAGTTTTGTCATTCAATTAATATGTGTCGGGTTATGAACACGTTAGACCCATAATGATGTACCGGGTCAAAAAATGATACTCCGTAATAATTTAAAAACAGAAGAAGTATATATTTGAAGACAAATGTCTTTTGATTTTGGCAAAAACTTTTGTAAGACGGTCTTATGGATATTTTTTGTAAGACGGATCCTCTTTATCCGACTCATCATGTATTAATAGGTTGAATTGTAAAAGAATAAGGCTATGTCTTACGAACTAAGATCCCCGAGACGGTTTACTGGAGAAATATTATTTGATTTCTGTTTCTACTTTTTGATTATTCTCTTTGTTTACTAATGCCACGAGATGGGCAGGTCAATTTGGGAAACAGGGAAGCTTCTATTTTGCCCAAGGGAGGCAAGAATGTGGTAAATTTTTTTATCAATGGTGGTGTCATCTAAGGAAGGCGAAGACTAAAAAGATATATAGTCAAAGTTTGGCCATCTCTCAGCGTATTCGACCGGAGACGAATCAAAGAAAAAGAAAGGGATTGGGGTTAACGAATTTTTGAAATTTTATTACATTCAGTCTTTAATATGTTTTAGGTTACAATTGTATCTAAAAGATATAATGCCGAACTTTAAATACGGAAACCTAGAAAACCAACACTGTCATCGGCGTGCGTAGCCAAAACAACTTGATTCCGCCTGCTTTGATTGCCGCACCACGCTCACCTTCTGACCCATGCGCGCAAGGCGCACGTCCTAGCAAATGCGCTCGCGCCTAGCCAATCACCGCATGTGCGGCCAAATCAGCTACCTTCTGTCTTGACGTCTTCAAAATTCGCACTCGCGATCGAACAACCACTTCCTGCATGCCCAAGTCTGGTAATCAAGCCATACTATCTAATATCTTTGTTAAAGAGAATGTGAGGCTTTGACATTGTATTTAGTTAGAATACAACTTGAAGAACAAAAAATATATATAAAAAAAATGATGCGATTTTGAAAATTGGAGGTGAAAGTGTTAGCAGTGAAAGGGTCTAAGACAAGAGGAGTCAAGGTATTATGTACCACAAAAGTGTATCACTAAAAATATTTGGACATAGCTCATGGATCATCCATTCCATAGATCATATAGGTTAGTACTTAGTAGTACACTTTTGTGGTACAAGAAAATATGGACTCGGATAAAAGAGGGACCATAACTCATAACCCGTCCGTCCCTAAATAATTGTCACACTTTTTTTTTCATCTGTTCAAAATAAAATTGATTTATTTTATCTTAATTTTCATTTTACGAAAATAAATTTACCATTTTGGCTTTATTTTTTCTTACTACTCTCCCACTACACATGAACTTTAGAAAAAATTAATGTATACTTTTATACCAAAATTTATAATAGAATCAATTGGTTTTTATTAATTTATGTATCCAATGAAACAAGACCATTATTTAGGAATATAGAAAGAGGTTCAAAATAATTTTGGTGATAAACAATGATTTAGTACTTCCTCCATTCCACCACCCATAATCACGTTTGAAAAGTTTAATTATTGAAAAATATGTTAAATGAGAGTTGGTCATAATTACAAAAAATAAATAAATAATTAGCATAGTCAAGATTCGTAAATCACATGTGACATGTAAACTTGAAATACTATGAGATTGAAGGTATAATTTTTGAATTTTGATTCTTTAAGTGAAATATCGTAAAATAAAATAATAGTCTTTGTCTAGAGGCCGGAAGTATGTTGATGTTATCTCGACCAAAGATGGAAAAAAATTACCGTTCCAATATCGTATTCTAAGGAAAGTCAGAGGATAGTATGACTTCTTAAATTTGGCTCTGATACCAAATGATGTAATCTCTACCAAAGAATTAGGAAAGAAATTACCAAATGATGTAATCTCTACCAAAGAATTAGGAAAGAAATTACCGTTGCCAATAATCGATCTAAAGAAAGTCGTTTGTTAGTGTAGGAAGCCGCACCCTCTACCTAAGAAGATATGATACTTGGTCTTGTTGCATGCTATGACATGCGCCATCTTGGAAAACCTATCAACAACAATGAAAATTGAATCTTTGCTATTTTTGGTTCTAGGGCAAACCCAAAACAAATTCCATAAAAAAATTAACCCAAGTTCTTTAGAAATGGGGAGAGGTGTGTACAAACATGGGGTTGAACCTTAAAACTTTTGCTTTCTTGCAAACAATACACCTCTCACAATAGCTAAAGGGGATCAATAATCCCTTAAAACATTTATGTGGTTTTGTCATTGTCTATATAAATTTATACTTTATCCTTTCACCAAAATAGGCTACGTTTAAGAAATATAATAATTAAAAGATATATTAATGTAATTAAAGTTGGTTATAGTTACAAAAAAAGTTACGCACAACCAATATGTTTATACCACAAGTGGACGTTAAAGATAAAAATATTATGAAAATTGTAAGTATAATTTGTTATTATTGATCTTTCAAGTAAAAATACAAAACATTACAAAATAAAATAATGAACTCGTTGTCAGGAATGGAGGGAGTATGTAGCTAATGTTATTCAAGAAATTGCTTTCCTAGCTTTGTAGTATCCATTTTCTCTTATTACTTGATATGTTTCACATAAAAATTCTATTTGAAAAATATATATATTCTATCATTGCATAATCTTTCAACTTTACCCTCTACATTTGAGTTTTATATTAACATATTGATTATTCTCTAACAATTCTATAATTAGATATTTTTAAACCAACAAAATACACTTTTGAAGTTTAGATTCATTGCGATGAGAAATGGGTGTATTATCCGATATATCAAATGATGCATTAAAAGTATTTTTTACCGATTTGAAAAAATATTACGAGCTAAAGCGGTTAAATTTTTTGCAAAGTATACATGTCCACAATTTTGTCTCAATTTTACCCCTTAATTTAAATGGTAAATTCAGGTCGATATCTTTTGGAGAAATTGTAACTTCTCCAGTTCATTTTCTTTTTATTCAACTGGTAAAGTATTTTTAGGGATAAAATGTCGAAGATACCCTTAATGAATAAAAGACACGTGCACAAAGCCACTGCCCAAATTTGAGCATCGCAATGCTCTGTCAAAATTTTGGGTATCGCAATGCAAAAAGCCACTACCCAAATTAGGGCATCACTATGCACAATTGAAATTTGTTAAAATTTGAACATCGCAACGCAAAAATCTCAACTCAAATATGGGCATCACAATACAATTATTGGGCGTCGAATAACTTTTGAAGCCCAAAACAGTGCTTAAACAGTTTTTTTTATATAGATAAAAGAGTTGCTACCGGGTTTTGTTTCCATCCTAAGGGGGTATGGGAAGGGATCGAACTTGAGACCTCACACTTTGTGAAGTCTATCTCTACTACTGGGCCACCTCCTTAGGGGCCAAGTGCTTAAATATTCTTTTTTGGCCTTAAAACGAAGACATCACATGGTAAACCCCGTGAATTTTGTAGATGTGGTCGAGAGTTTTGATTTGATATGCGGTGGGTCATGTGGTTCATCCGGAATCAAAAGTAATTGAGAAAATAGTCGAAGAAGATGAAAAGAGGTTGGCAATGGAAAAATGAGAGATGGAAACGAAGCTGGATGGCGAGCAGATCTAAGAAGAAGATAAGGGAGAAAAATAGAGAGTGTGACAAAATGAATAGAAAGAAATAGCAAGAGGAAGAAGAAGAACGAAGTAGCAGGAGGTCACATGGAGTTTTGGAAAAAAAATTATGAAAAAACATTTTACCGATTGAATAAAATGAAAGTGGACTGGAAAGGTTATAATTTCTTCAAATGAATAATTACGGACCGATCTCTTTCTCAAATTGTAACCGCTGCACTACCATCTTTTTTTAAAAAACCGCAAAAGTCCATTTTCAGTAATTTCTTCCTAAAACGCACATCCCACTAAGCACCGTTCTCTCTCTCTCTCTCTCTCTCTCTCTCTCTCTCTCTTTGTGAAGTCTATCTCTACTACTAGGCCACCTCCTTATGGGCCAAGTGCTTAAATATTGTTTTTTTGCCTTAAAACGAAGACATCACGTGGTAAACCCAGTGAATTTTGTAGATCTCGTCAAGAGTTTTGATTTGATATGCGATGGGTCATGTGGTTCATCCGGAATCAAAAGTAATGGAGAAAATGGTCAGAGAAGATGAAAAGAGGTTGGCAATGGAGAAATGAGAGATGGAAACGAAGCTGGATGGCGAGCAGATCTGAAAAGAAGATGAGGGAGAAGAAGAGAGAGAGTGTGACAGAGTGAATAGAAAGAAATAGCTGGAGGAAGAAAAAGAACGAAGTAGCAGGAGGTCGCGGGGAGTTTTGGAAATTTACCGATTGAATAAAATGAAAGTAGACTGAAGAGTTTATAATTTCTTCAAAGGAATAATTACGGGCCGGTCTCTTTCTAAAATTGTAACCGCTGCACTACCATCTAAAAAAAAACTGCAAAAGTCTATTTTCAGTAATTTCTTCCTAAAACGCTCATCCCACTAAGCATCGTCCTCTCTCTCTCTCTCTCTCTCTCTACAAATTGTTTACCTCTTCGGCTCTCCCCTCCCGCACCTTATTATACAATTTGAATGAATTACTCCCGGAGTTTCTATTGGTGAAACAATGAATTTTTTGCTTTTAGATCTCTTCCTGTGCTTATCAAATAAAAAAGATCTGGCCCAGCCTTGTAGTTGCTACGGTAAAAAAGGAAAAGTAACCACGTGCAGTTCGATTGAGTTCTAGTTCAAGAATTTTAGATGAGAAGTGTGTCCCGAGTGGAATCCTACTTATTCTCTTTCTAGTATATTGATTGGCACGACGGGTTCGAAATGCCCATCTCATTAACTAGGAAGAAAATCCAAAGAAATGCTCCAGTTAGAGTCCGAAAATAAGACTGAGAAGAAGTACGATGATATACTGATATTGATAAGAACTTTCAAAATGTTGAAAAAAATTTGATTCATGATAAAACGTGATTTTGATTCTTCGCAGCTGGTTCTAAATGCCGAGTTAGCCATCTACTAAGATGCCTTGTAGGCAAATCCAATTTGTGCATCATTGTCTCTGATGTGGACGTCGTTGCCTCCGATGTAAGTGTCGTTGTCATGATCAACTTCATCTTCTTTCCCGGAACAAAATAAATAAAATAGCCTATGATTCAATATGATCATAGGGAAAACAATTGGCAGTATTACTTTCAGGTTTTGCTTGATTAGGTTTTCGATATGATTGTAGTTCCACAAGAACAAGGCCCTCTCGGCCACCAATATGTAGAGGAATGGGGTGTTAGGATGGTCTTGAGAATATTTCCTTTTTGAAAAGGGAGAGATAACATATCTCTGACATCATCCAACCATATAAAAATGCAATTATTGGTCTCAACTCTCAATATCACAACTACCCAATCATGCAAATATCTGATAAATACATCAAAAAACATATTTCAACTTAACATGGAACAAATGAAAACTGCCAACTGTGGGAGAAATAAAAGACAAAGTTTATTTGATTTGAAAATGACAAAAGGTAGATGATGGTGGACAAAAGATAGATGAATCGATGCACAATTTTTGTTTGATACACAAAATTAATTATTGATACCAAGGTTGGTATTACGATGCTCAAATTTTGGTGAGGATTTGGGAGAGCGATACCCAAAATTTTTAGCAATGCCCAAATTTGGGTAGTGGCTTTGTCTGCGCGTTTTTCCTTCATTAAGAATATCTTCGTTATTTTCTCCCAAAAAAGTATATTGTAGCGGTTTAAAAAAATTATCGTGGATTTTTTGGATTATATTTTCTCCACATGGATCGGCCTCGACTTTCTCCCTTCTTCAAAAGGTACCGACTCGCAATTATTCCTTAATTTAAGGGAATTTTTCCGAATAAATTATGGGTTGGTCCACTTTCTGAAGATTTTAATCGCTCCAATACCGTGTGTTTGTTTTCATCCTAAAAATGACACTTTTAAGGGCGAAATGACTACGATACCCTTAATGAGCCTGAGGCGCACTACGATATGAATCGCGTTGCATAAATATGTGAACCGCGATATATAAATATGTAAATACATTCATTTTGTGAACCATGGTGCAAAATATTTTATTTACATTCATTTGCACCGTGATATAAAAATAAGTGAACTGCGATACAAAATACACGTTTTACTTCAATTTCTATATTTAAACGTAAATAATATAAAAACTAATGAATGTTAATATTATATATCAAAATACATCGAAATACATGGTTGATTGCAAAATTAATAATTAAACTCTGCCAAGAAATACAAAAAAGTTAAAAGAGTCGTTCAATATGAGATCAGTAAAAAGGCTGCATGGATCAAACTCAAGAAATAATTCATCTTGAGAAATATTCATAGATCAGCTCCATATGATATGATTGTTTATCATTAAGTTCATTCTCAATCTTTATCATTAAGTTCATAAAGATGAAGGAAGAAATGGATGCTTTTTGATCAAATATTGGTATGCATCCGAGAATCATAAAGCTTAATAAGGAACTTGATGATAAACAACAACTGGAAATAAAGCATTTTGAGAGAGCTATTGATGTTATGAATAAAGAATAAATAAATGACAATAGATATTTAAAAACGTAATAAGAAAGAAAAATGGTTGTTGTCATTAAAATCTAGGTATTGATATACGTGTTGAATAGTTTGCTTTTTTAATGATGGTTATTGATATTATGTTCATTTTATATATCGTGGTTAACATATTTATATACCGCGATACAAAATAATATTTTAATAAATTGATAGTTTTGCACCGTGATTTATAACTATGTGAACCACGGTACAAAACCATGTGAACTATTATATATATTTTTCAAAATTTTAACAATAAAATAAATAAAATTATTAGTTTTGCATCACGATATATAAATACATGAACCGCGATGCAAAAACATGTGAACCACGATACATCCCATCATTCGTAGTCTTGCTCATTAAGGGGTATCGCAGTTTTTTTGCGTCCAAAAGTAATTTTTTCGATTAAAAAAAAGGTACTTAATCGATTAGAAACTTCAAAAAGTAGACTGGCTCGAATTTTATCTAATTTTTCCACTTATAAACAGGTAGCTATAGTTTGTAGGCTAATATTGTGAAGGCCCATAAATGTAGCCCAGACCACTATACGAAGATGTCCAACTAGCATCCCAAATGTATTTCTTTAATTAAAGATTTCAAAATATAATAATGGATTTTTAACTGAACGAGGGAATACTGTTAACAATACGGATCATGTGGAGGAATTTGACAAAAACCAAAAGATAAATTATCGGTCAGTCTCTTTCCTAAACATTTAATAGCTCAGCTCAGCTCCCCTGTTTTTTCTTTCAAATTGAAAAAGTTACTTTTATAAAATTGTTCCAAAAATATCTAGATGTGTCTCTTTCCACAGTTCCTGCCAATAATTTAGAATTCGAAAATCACGATTATTGCACAACGAAACAGGATCGAGGAGTTAGCGCCACGAACCCCCACGAAGGGACATTGCCCCCTCGACCTGGGCAAGTCGATCCTTGTTTTGATACGCAACAATCATGATTTTTAAACTCCAAAGTATTGGCCAAAGCTATGGAAAAGACGATCCGAGCATTTTATGAACAATATTTCGAAAATGAATTTTAGCGATTGAAGAAAAGAGTGAGACTGTAGCGAAAAAAAAATGTTTGGGAAAAGATATCGACTAGTAATTTCTTCCTTTTTTATCGGAAAAAAACACTTTTGGAGAAAAAGACTACAATGTCCTTGATGAGCAGAACACGCGTACGCAAAGTATTAGTTCATGAATTGATTTTGCATGCACAAATCCAATCCAATTTGTGCATGGAGATTTTCTGCATCATCGATTTTGCATCGCGTTACACAAAATCAAATCTAATTTGTGCATCGAAATTTTCTACATCGAGAATCTAATTTCTACATTGGGAACCCAATTTGTGTATCGCAAATCTAATTTGTGCATCGCAATTCAAATTAATGCATTGGTGATGCACTGGGTAAATAATCCTTAGTGCGCCTCCGGCTCATTAATAACATAACCCTCCTTTCACCTCCGACGCTACATTTTTTCGGTTAAAAATATATAAAAGACTTGATCGGTTAAAAACTTATGAAAGAGTAAGGATACACAATTTCTCCCTTACTTATCCTTAAAAGTAAATGTAAAAGCATATACATGTAAATCTCTTTTCAATTTTTCAACACCTTCAAACATGAACTGATTGATGGCCCACGTACTGCATACAGAGTAAGACAACTGGGGCCCTAATCATAATTATTTTAGCTGCCCATGTTGGAGTTTATGCCAAAATGTGGTTTTCCTCACTAAAATATGTGTTCAAACTTGCCCTGCATTGCCCTTTTAAGCAGCCCATTCCTCCCCCCTTCAAATTCCCCCATTCCTGCTCAGAATACAGAGTACTCCAACAAGACGAGCCATCAAAACTCAGAACCCATGTCTAGCCAAAGAAGAAGAGCTCCAAGCAACGTTGAAGATGAGCTTAATGACCTTGTATTGAAATTACAAGCATTACTACCAAACTCGACTTCAGCGAGCGCTGCCACGGTATGTTACATGTTACACCCCTTTTCATTTGATTTTCTTATACCAATAATGTGAAGTCAATAGTTTTACCAGTCACAGTTCTGCTGCGCACAATCGCATTTCACTTGGAAAGCAGCTAAAGCCACCTTATCTTAGCTCAAAACTGGATACCGATAATTGAAAACAATAGAGAAATAAAACTGACATAAACGATACCACTAACTGTGTCCAAGTCAAAAAAGTGTGGTTATGTCAATAACTGTTTTCCTTTCAACTTAAGCAATCACTCTTACTAGATCACGTAATGTGATCTTCTCAAATGATTAAACGTGCTTATGTTTGATTTGTAAAGGTACCAGCGTCAAAGATTATCAAAGAGGCGTGCAATTATATCAAGAGGTTACATCGCGAGGTGGAGGATCTTGGTGAAAGGCTTTCTCAACTACTAGCTTCTTTGGAGAATAATGGGGTTGATGTAGATATTTTTAGAAATCTTATGCAGCAATAGTCTGTCTCTCTATGTCTTTGTTAGCTACGAGTTCAAGTCAAGGAGATCCGTATTGTATCTTTCTTGTCTCTGCTACTAGCCTACTACATCTAAACTTTTGTCTCGTTAAATTATGATTGAACTCAACCATAGAGATATCACTTTTGCATATTCATGTCCGGTTGGTCTCAAAGAAAATTCATAATGGGTCCTACAAGGCCATGAAAATGTGGTCCACAAGAACTGTGCCGTAACTAACCTACTTAAGATCACAATTATCTTAAGTTAAAAACTGGCTGAGATTGAAGATATGAAAGATTAACTGACCTCTACACCAGAAATGCTGGTTATAAACAGATGCTAGCATAAGACTGCCGTAGAGATGTTTTCTCGAAGAAGCCATATACACGGATGATGTATGACATATTCTTTGGACACACTATTGACGCAGATGATTTAAGAGGTCTTCGGCATCTGCATAAGATACAAAGACAGGCAAAGAACTTTTAAGTATTGACGCAGATGATTTAAGAGATCTTCGGCATCTGTAGAAGATTCAAAGACAGGCAAAGAACTTTTAAGCATATATGCACATGTATGATGTACCTCCAAAGAGATTGCATTTCAATTCAAGTCAATTACCTGGACTACGTATGCTATCTCCATTTCAAAATGAGTGCCACTTTTGATAATAGCACAGCACAGATTATTAAAAGTGAATTTATTGGGATATTCATACATGTATAGATCAATTCAACAGAGAGTGACATTCATTCTGCAACAAATAAAACTTAAACGAGACTATGGATATTTACCAACTTTGGTGGTAATTATAACTAATCAACAATGAAGATCAACCAAATGAAAGCTATAAGTGAATCCCATAACGATCATTCAATTCCGTCCAATGCAACATCATTGTACCGGTCACTAACACATAACAAGAAAAGAAAGGACAGAGGAAAATATCCGGAAGACGGAAATAAGGGAGGACCACAACATATATATACATACTACATATTTATTACTTGATCATAAGGTTTTTCATCTGGAGAAGAGAGGCAATTAGCTCCCTTTTAGCACACAGAATTTTCCCTTTATACATAAGTATAACCCAATAATAGGGTTGTTTGGAAATTTCTAAAATGAACATCTGAGTCCTCCCCCAAATACGAGTAACTATGTTGTATCTAAAAAACTTGAACCTTCTGATTAAATAGATTTAACTGAAGGATACCCTACTCTTCACAATCCTTACCATCTCTGTAGCCCTCAAATGCCGGAGCCCCCATTCTGATTGAGCCATCTTTTTCCTCCCTTTAGATTATTGTGAAGTTGCTTCTTGCCCATTTTCAACAGCTTCAAGCCCTCACTTACTTTCGGGAAGAAGCCTCAGGCCTCAAACTGTCAAACACCAAGCTTCAAAAGCCCCACACACAACTCCAAAATCATTACCAAGTCTCTCAACACCCCCATTGTACAACTTAGCACCGCTCATAAGAATACAACTGAAAATCAAACAATCCATCCCGCTTGCCAAGCTTCTCCGAACCCCAACAAAATCCATCTTATTTAAATTCCCTTCAAGTACTGACATTTTCCCCTGCAGATAATCAAGTGCCTTGATGAAAGAATTTGACACTGCCGAACCTTCTTCGGTCTTTTCCTGTCCCTGTTTCCTGTTCTTCATATAGTCGCGAGAACTAGCATCAACCCCCCTCAAAATGACATTTGATAACTTCTCAACCCATTCTATTCTAAAACTCACCATCTTTCTGATTTCCTTGCCTATTATACCACCAAAAGAACTGCTGTTCCCATTTGGTCATCCTGGTACAATCCCATCTCCAGGAAAAACACATCCTCACACCATTCCTTTAAAACAAACATGACCTAGTATGCCGCTTAGCCGCATATATGGACATTGTGACTTTGATTAAAGCATCATCATCTGTGAGAGTGGTCAGCCCCTCAGCTTCTTGGCATCTATGAAGTAAGCAGAGAATAAATATTCAAATAATTGGTGCACCCGCCAAACTAAGAAACCTTGATCGTAATGTAATGCTTGGAAGTGATCTACAGCGTTCAACCAAGGATGAAAGTCGCCTAAAAACACACTAGAAATTGCAGGAGATCTGCAATATTTTGAACCTGACAGAAGAGCTGATCCTTGAACTTCCACCAACCATATTATCTCATCCTCAATTTCCGGGCACCGAGTCTTTCAGCTTGATTTCAGCCCACAACTCAAGCCAATAAAGTCGATCATTAAAAAAACAGATAAAGAAGATATCTTCTACATGGTCCTATCGTCCTCGAGGGAAAGCAAGATTCCCGACTGTGCTAAATGAGACTGAACTTTATTTATTTTTTTGATAGGAAAGTGTGGCGATTGGAACCAAGGATCTCAAGGTCTTTGCAAGAGTGCCCTTGCCATCTCTCCCACCCCTTGGGGTGAAAGAGACCGGACTCTCTAGTCAAAAGAAATCATCAAGTCAACAAGATGAAGCTAGGATGTTCTTGCTTGTGTCAACAACATTCTCCTCTTCCAGCTGACCAATATAAAAGAGGAATATCTCTTTTGCCATACGTTGATAGGGAAGTTACCATAGCTGAGATCCATTCTTCTCTGCAACCATCAATTCTCTCAACGAAGAGGTCGAGAGGTTCAAATCCTACCACATCCACCTTGGTACTTCACTACTCTCAATCAAGAGGTTGGGTGTTCAAAGTCTCACCAGAGGCACCATTTGTTCTAGCCATACAAAAGGCACCATATAGCTATAATTGTAGCATTTCAACTTTCAAGTCATTAAAATATTTTTTTAAAAAATAAGGATTAGGGTAAAGTATACAACTATACATCCCTTCCCACCTTTAAGGAAAAATATAGTATGGCTTATCAACCCACTTCGAGAAATGCCGTTGAGATGCAATTGAAAAAGGATTCACAAACTCTTCAACGGTCCATAGTGGCTCGTGGAGAGCGACTTCTCAGTTATGTGACAGGAGTTGCTGAGATTTTCTCTGGCCTTACAATTCATGTAGGCAGCATAATGCAAGAAAGCTTTCACAATACTGGTGTTTGAGGGCGCCTTGCATAGTGAGAAGGGGATTTGAGACTTCAGTTGATTTTTTTATTTCAAGATTTGTGGAATTCAAAGTGGATAGAGGTGGTGGCCATCCAAGGGACACCAGTAGGGATTGATGATCTGCAATTGCCTAGTTCTTAAAATGGCTAAAGCTCGATCTACTCTGATCAACAGCTGAAATAAGACATGCCCATTGGGGACATGCCTTTGTAACTGAAATTAGAACACCTTCCTGCCAATTTTAGAGCTTTACTAGCAACCACGCGCACTTCCTGCCACAGCAAAGAAAATAAGGACAAAATAGTAATAACCTTCATAAAAGTACTAATATCTACTCCCTCCGTTCGAGGTAAAGAGTCCATATTTGAAAGTTAATCTTTTTAAGATAACATTGATACCCCAAAAGTGTCCCTTGTGATTATGTGGTATAAGAACCTTTGTGATTATGAATCAGATCCATTTCATCTACAATCTTATTTAGCCTTTCTCAACTACCCTATTTTCTTTATTATTGTGCTCTCTCTCTCTCTCTCTCTCTCTACCATTTCAAGATCTGCTTTTCCTGTGTTTGGGTGTGTGAGAGATTGTTATACAGAAAGGAGAAATGAGAAGCAGATGGCGGAAAGTGAAGAAGGTGCTCGGCTCCATTCTCTTTGTCTACATACATTCTCCAACGCTACTTTGCTCTTGTCATCCGTTTCTCCGGCCACCGACTTCTTCACGTTCTCCAGATTTTGGTGACCTGAGATTTTTTGAAAGTTGGTGATAAAAGTTGTAAACAAAAAAAATCTGAATATATAAATCATTATTGGTCAATATATATATATATATATATTTTATATAACAACAGTCAAACAAATAACAATTTTTGAAAAGAAGGTATATTAGGAAAATCATAAAATACTAAGGCCTAATTTTTTAAAGTAAACTCTTTAAGTGAAACATCCCAAAATAGAATAGCTCTTTGCCTGGAACGGAGGAAGTAGTTGATACTACAACAGCTTTTCTTCCAACTAGTCATTAAGGTACTCACTTCCAAACTTGGCGCAGATGGATGCATTCTAAGAATTCTGTTAACAGAGGAAGACAAGGCATCTTCAATGTCTCCCATTAATGTGTCAAGCTTCAGTGCGGTCTCTAAAGACATCAAAATAAGATTGCAAATTGAGTAAAAAACCGCAACACAGTCAAAGCTACCAGAAAAGGCATATGTTATAATGTGAACTGAGAGATCAATAACATACAAGGAAAGTATAATTGACATACAAGGTATTCTAGAAAGAGAAATGTAAAACAGACAGCATGAAGTTCAAGCAAGGAGAGCTAGTAAACAATTAAAAATAGTAACTCAATGGTCACCCCTCCCCCTTCCCCTACCTAATATCAAGCTAGAGGATTCAACAATCTCACCAAAAGTTCCTGGTTCATGGAAACCCAGCTATAATATCAAAAAACATAGATCTCCTTTCAGACAAGCAAGCCAGCCACCCATCATTCAACTCTATCCAAAAGGCATTTCTACATCAGGAAGGGTCTAGCTAAAATTACTTCCCAGTTCTTGCTGGTCATGGTCTGTCTCATCCTGCAATATTGGCCAAGCCTGCATTTTAATGGTTAATTGCTTCGAGAAAAGTGCATATTTGCCACACACAAAAAGAAGAAGAGAAAAGGTAAAGGGTGAGATTGTTGTATGTGGTCTGAATTCATACTTGTGCCCCCATCAAGGGGACCAAAATCAAGCATTAACTGTCAAAAGGAAGGCACTTGCAGAGAGTTGGCTCAGCCAAACACACAATGTCACTCGAAGCCCCCATTAGAAGCTGAAGGGCTCAGACAAGCATAGTAATAAACCTCATGAGACCCTCCAAAGCTCCCCTGAGCATTTCATCCGAGGTATAAATTTCATCTATCATGTCAACATACTTAGGTCCGATATAATGGTTTCCTACATGAAGCAACACGTGGCAAAAACACAAGAATTAGCCAAGGACATGGGGTGTGAACCAATACTCGGGATTCTCCTTCTCTGCTTGGAACATGATGATGTCACCAATGTTCAAAAATAAATAACAATTTACCTCATTCATTAAACAATATCGAGAAGCATTAAAACTATTGATTTTTCTCTTATCATTGGCCCTCTCTTGGGTATGACCAAGCAGCATTCCCCTATTCCTTCTCGTTGGCTCTCTCTCTCTCTCTCTCTCTCTAAAAGCAATTACTCCATTGCTGATATAAACATGTGCTAAATGGTCAAAGTGCTAGTAATGCTAAGCAAGTCAGTTTAAGAAGAGCCTCAACAGCTCAAAGACAAGCAAACTTGGCAGCATATATTGTGAGGTATTGCCAATCCCAAGAAAAGATATTAACAAAAGCAAGTACAGATGACTCCTCAAGATATACTCATGTAGCGAAGCAAATTTAGTGTAGCTTGTTAAGCTTCACAGCCATTGTTGTCTCTGACAACTTTAAACTTTTAGACTAGATTAACCCTAGTTTGGAAGGTCTTGGATTAGAATCTAGCTACTTCCATTTATCTCTTCCTTGTATTTTGAATAAGAGGATAGCGCTTCGCTCGGTTTGTGTATACTGATGCACTCATGCATTGTCCCGACACTTGTGAGCCAAAGCCGCAAGTGAGGTGAATTGTTAAGTTCCATATACACTAATACAAATTTCACACAAAGACAACTATCAGGCTATAAAAAAAACGGAAGATACCGGATAAGTATTAATCCACTACCGACTATCTTTGGTGGATACCATGTACTGCAACAAACGAAAAGCAATCCTTGTTACAGTCATCAGCTTCTAGTTTATTAGCATCACTGCATCACCATAATTCCATGTTTTATATTTAGGGGAGCAATAGCTCCCTGTAACTCTGCTGTTATTTAACACAAAATTCAAAGCTTAAGACCCATCAAATCACCATATTTGCAACTTATTAACCATCTATGATTCCAAATTTCTGTTTATTACAGAGACGAAACCATATCCATGAGTTGATAAATTTAACATACCGGTAAAACAACTAAAAAAAATGAGATTGTAAATTTAACATACCGGCATACATCCGAATTGCCTCAACCCGCGCCACTTCCTTCGCCAGTGCCGGCTGCTCCTTCCCCAACAGTTTACCCGATCTCCCTCCATCTACACTCTACAGGCCACTTTCAACAAAAAAAAAACGAAATTCCTCAAATCCACAAATATATCTAACAAGCACTAATAAATGAATGAGATTGGATACTGTTTACGTATATTTGACCTAAATTGAACCAAACAAGTCGGTGGTGGACCGAAGATGGCTCAATTTGGAATTGATATCCGAAGATGGCTTAATATAAGGAAAGTAACGACAATCTAAAGCGACAAGCGCACGAAAACCAATTGAATTTCGAGAGTTGCTGGCCTCTCGGGCAACTGCATTTGCTTCTCTGAAAACATGGGTTATGTTGTAAGTTGTAACCATGTTCATTGATTATTTGGTTGATTTGCCGATGAGCATGTTGTAGGTTCCATGGAATTTGGAAAATTTGGATGATACAATTTACTAAGACCAAAGATTGTGAGTCGACTTGCACTAGTGGCAACCTCAAACGAACACACTTTAATTTACCCTTTAGCATTGCACCACATTCTGCCCGAACCATTTTTGCCCCCCAATCTTAATTCCACAACTGGAGTAGCTTGCAAACGAGTTCAGATCTTCTGTATCACTTGTATGTATCACTGGTGTATCACTTTTCATCTCAACCATTGGTTGAGATGCAATGATTGGGATGCAATGGTAAAGATGAAAAGTGGTACACCAGTGATACGCACAAGTGGTACAGGAGATCTGGACTCCTTGCAAACAATTAAGAAACAAATCTTGAATCTGCTGCAATAAAGTTTACTAACCCGACCTTTCTAGATGATCCAACGGTATTAATTCATTTCTGATTTTTGAGCCAATAAAACTCAAGTCCATCCCATAGAGAGAGAAATGTGGTACCAAGAATCTCCAAGACAGATACCATTAGCGGATAATCATTGAAGAAATGCTGGAGGCCTAAACCTAAGCCTAATATTTTGTTTTGGTCTTGCCCACCACAGCCAATCAACTCGAACACTTTCTAATTAAGCACAAACCTAGAGATGTTAGACCGGCTGCCCTATCGGTTTCGGACCATCCTAAACGAGCCACAACTAATAATTTTAAATAATTGTTTTATTGATATTTTATTTCTTTAATTGTTTGTGTTTATTTTGGAGTTTGTATTGCTTTTTTATGATAATTTATTTTTAGTAGGTTATTTTTAATTTTGATGTTAATTCCAAATTATAATTCTTTTTAACAACAGTCAAACAAATAACAATTTTTGAAAAGAAGGGTATATTAGGAAAATCATAAAATACTAAGGCCTAATTTTTTGAAGTAAACTCTTTAAGTGAAACATCCCAAAATAGAATAGCTCTTTGCCTGGAACGGAGGAAGTAGTTGATACTACAACAGCTTTTCTTCCAACTAGTCATTAAGGTACTCACTTCCAAATTTGGCGCAGATGGATGCATTCTAAGAATTCTGTTAACAGTGGAAGACAAGGCATCTTCAATGTCTCCCATTAATGTGTCAAGCTTCAGTGCGGTCTCTAAAGACATCAAAATAAGATTGCAAATTGAGTAAAAAACCGCAACACAGTCAAAGCTACCAGAAAAGGCATATGTTATAATGTGAACTGAGAGATCAATAACATACAAGGAAAGTATAATTGACATACAAGGTATTCTAGAAAGAGAAATGTAAAACAGACAGCATGAAGTTCAAGCAAGGAGAGCTAGTAAACAATTAAAAATAGTAACTCAATGGTCACCCCTCCCCCTTCCCCTACCTAAATATCAAGCTAGAGGATTCAACAATCTCACCAAAAGTTCCTGGTTCATGGAAACCCAGCTATAATATCAAAAAACATAGATCTCCTTTCAGACAAGCAAGCCAGCCACCCATCATTCAACTCTATCCAAAAGGCATTTCTACATCAGGAAGGATCTAGCTAAAATTACTTCCCAGTTCTTGCTGGTCATGGTCTGTCTCATCCTGCAATATTGGCCAAGCCTGCATTTTAATGGTTAATTGCTTCGAGAAAAGTGCATATTTGCCACACACAAAAAGAAGAAGAGAAAAGGTAAAGGGTGAGATTGTGGTACGTGGTCTGAATTCATACTTGTGCCCCCATCAAGGGGACCAAAATCAAGCATTAACTGTCAAAAGGAAGGCACTTGCAGAGAGTTGGCTCAGCCAAACACACAATGTCACTCGAAGCCCCCATTAGAAGCTGAAGGGCTCAGACAAGCATAGTAATAAACCTCATGAGACCCTCCAAAGCTCCCCTGAGCATTTCATCCGAGGTATAAATTTCATCTATCATGTCAACATACTTAGGTCCGATATAATGGTTTCCTACATGAAGCAACACGTGGCAAAAACACAAGAATTAGCCAAGGACATGGGGTGTGAACCAATACTCGGGATTCTCCTTCTCTGCTTGGAACATGATGATGTCACCAATGTTCAAAAATAAATAACAGTTTACCTCATTCATTAAACAATATCGAGAAGCATTAAAACTATTGATTTTTCTCTTATCATTGGCCCTCTCTTGGGTATGACCAAGCAGCATTCCCCTATTCCTTCTCGTTGGCTCTCTCTCTCTCTCTCTCTAAAAGCAATTACTCCATTGCTGATATAAACATGTGCTAAATGGTCAAAGTGCTAGTAATGCTAAGCAAGTCAGTTTAAGAAGAGCCTCAACAGCTCAAAGACAAGCAAACTTGGCAGCATATATTGTGAGGTATTGCCAATCCCAAGAAAAGATAGTAACAAAAGCAAGTACAGATGACTCCTCAAGATATACTCATGTAGCGAAGCAAATTTAGTGTAGCTTGTTAAGCTTCACAGCCATTGTTGTCTCTGACAACTTTAAACTTTTAGACTAGATTAACCCTAGTTTGGAAGGTCTTGGATTAGAATCTAGCTACTTCCATTTATCTCTTCCTTGTATTTTGAATAAGAGGATAGCGCTTCGCTCGGTTTGTGTATACTGATGCACTCGTGCATTGTCCCGACACTTGTGAGCCAAAGCCACAAGTGAGGTGAATTGTTAAGTTCCATATACACTAATACAAATTTCACACAAAGACAACTATCAGGCTATAAAAAAAAAAACGGAAGATACCGATAAGTATTAATCCACTACCGACTATCTTTGGTGGATACCATGTACTGCAACAAACGAAAAGCAATCCTTGTTACAGTCATCAGCTTCTAGTTTATTAGCATCACTGCATCACCATAATTCCATGTTTTATATTTAGGGGAACAATAGCTCCCTGTAACTCTGCTGTTATTTAACACAAAATTCAAAGCTTAAGACCCATCAAATCACCAAATTTGCAACTTATTAACCATCTATGATTCCAAATTTCTGTTTATTACAGAGACGAAACCATATCCATGAGTTGATAAATTTAACATACCGGTAAAACAACTAAAAAAAATGAGATTGTAAATTTAACATACCGGCATACATCCGAATTGCCTCAACCCGCGCCACTTCCTTTGCCAGTGCCGGCTGCTCCTTCCCCAACAGTTTACCCGATCTCCCTCCATCTACACTCTACAGGCCACTTTCAACAAAAAAAAAATGAAATTCCTCAAATCCACAAATATATCTAACAAGCACTAATAAATGAATGAGATTGGATACTGTTTACCTATATTTGACCTGAAATTGAACCAAATAAGTCGGTGGTGGACCGAAGATGGCTCAATTTGGAATTGATATCGGAAGATGGCTTAATATAAGGAAAGTAACGACAATCTAAAGCGACAAGCGCACGAAAACCAATTAAATTTCGAGAGTTGCTGGCCTCTCAGGCAACTGCATTTGCTTCTATGAAAATATGGGTTATGTTGTAAGTTGTAACCATGTTCATTGATTATTTGGTGGATTTGCCGATGAGCATGTTGTAGGTTCCATGGAATTTGGAAAATTCAAGGAGGTCCATCTAAAACTATATAAATTCAACAAAAATAAAATTTCCTAAACGCGATAATGTATAAAATGACCTAAATATCTTTTTAAATATTTAATAGATAATCACTTTTTATACACATTAGCGGATGTTTTGTAGCGGTTGTTTTGTCCGAAATCGAAAAAAAATGTAAATCAACAGTTTTTTGTTAAGTAATTGAAAAGAAAAAATAAACCGAATCGAAATCGATTTAATTACATGCGATATCATGCAATTATGATGGAAATCGAATCGATAATGGACACGTAATCAAAATTAATAGGAGGAGGAGGTAGTATAGTTTAAATGTGAAGAGAGATAACAAAGTAATTTTACCTTTTAAATAGTGTTGCGTTTAGGAATTTTGGTGTTACATTTAGGTGTTCAGACCAAAGATTGTGAGTCGACTTGCACTGGTGGCAACCTCAAACGAACACACTTTAATTTACCCTTTAGCATTGCACCACATTCTGCCCGAACCATTTTTGCCCCCCCAATCTTAATTCCACAATTGGAGTGGCTTGCAAACAATTAAGAAACAAATCTTGAATCTGCTGCAATAAAGTTTACCAACTCGACCTTTCCATAAGATCCAACGGTATTAATTCATTTCTGATTTTTGAGCCAATAAAACTCAAGTCCATCCCATAGAGAGAGAAATGTGGTACCAAGAATCTCCAAGACAGATACCATTAGCGGGCAATCATTGAAGAAATGCTGGAGGCCTAAACCTAAGCCTAATATTTTGATCTTGCCCACAGCCAATCAACTCGAACACTCTCTAATTAAGCTCAAACCTAAAGATGTTAGACTGGCTGCACTAGCGGTTTCGGACCATCCTAAACGAGTCACAACTAATAATTTTAAATAATTGTTTTATTGATATTTTATTTCTTTAATTGTTTGTGTTGCTTTTTTATGATAATTTATTTTTAGTAGGTTATTTTCTAATTTTGATGTTAATTCCAAATTAAAATATTTTTTTGTTATTATTAATGTTGGTTAAGTTGTTTAAAAAGAATTTATATAAACCACAAACCAAACCAAAAGTTCCAAACCTTATTTAGTTCGGTTCGGTTTGAAAATGTTGGAACCAATTGGCAAAACAAGCAACTTGACATTAGATATAGTTGACATTATATATAGTTGAAAAACAAATTAATGCACAAAATAAGAAAATTGACATTATATATAGTTGAAAAACAAATGGATATATGGAACCATGTCTCACATTGTGAAATTAAAGTGTAAGAGAGCATTTTATTAATGAGTGCATTTTATGGGAAAACAATTGTGTGTTTCAAGGTGCATTGTAGTGGTGTCAATTTCGGCTAACACAAAGTAGTTGTGAGGATATCCGAGTCCGCACGCGCATGTCGCATTAGGTACTTTAGATATTGCAGTACACTTCGCATGTCCAGGTTGAGTGAGGATCCGGAGCATGCGAGCCTACGACGGAAGAAGGAGTTGCGAAGGTTATGGCCATGCTCGTTTTTGGGGAAGTTCAAAATAATCGATCGAACAGGACCTCAAATGTAAGAGGGTCCAATTTTATATATGTGTAGACTAGTATTATTTAGATATATTATAAATCATAGGTACTTAATACAGTACAGTACTTTTGAAACGTATTTGACCAAAATACCCTTTACATAAAATTATTTTTTTGTTTTTTTATTAAATTTAAATTAGCTAAAATTTATTTTTTTGTTTTTATTAAATTTAAATTATCTAATTTAAAAATTAATAATTAATTTGATTTGAATTAGGTTTAAATTATATTTAAAAAAAACAAGTTTAGGGACTGGGCTTAGAGCGGTCCAAATGGGGTGACTAGGTTTGGGACTGGGCTGGTGGCAGTCCAAAATGGTTTGGGTTCGTTTGGGCTGGTTAGGTGGGCAGTCCAAATTGGGGTGTATGGGTTTGGGATTGGTTGGGTAGCAGTCCAATGGGGGAATGGGTTTGAGCCCGGTTGGGTGGCAGTCCAAATGGAGGGTATGAGTTTGGGGCTGGTTGGGTAGCAGTTCATATGGGGTTTTTTTACTTGTTTATTTTTTTTAATTTAAATCTAATTGAAATCAAATTAATTGTTAAATTTTAAATTAGCTAATTTAAATTTAATAAAAAAACAAACAAATTAAATTTTAGCTAATTTAAATTTAATAAAAAACAAAAAAATTAAATTACGTAAAGGGTATTTTGGTAAAACATTTTTTATATGTGTTGTATTAAGTATGCCCCTTATAAATAATGTAACATTAACAAACAAATTGTTTTTTGACTCAATGAGTTAGGTAATTGTGTAAATGGTAGTGAAGCAAAAGTTGTAGGTTCAAGCCCTTGCTTCACTATTTTTGTCATTTTTTTTTATTTTGGGTCTACCGTCAATTATTTTTTTTATATACATATTATATCATATACTCCCCTGATTTAATTAAATAATCTCCTATACTATTTTGAGATGTTTTACGTAGATAATCAACTTTTAAAATATATGATAATGTTCATAATCTTTCATCTTTATCCTCCACTTGTATTATGAGTATAATGAGTGTGGTTAAGTATTTTATTTATTTATTACCAACTTCAAAACCACTTATATATGTTTTAATTACTTCGGAGCCAAATAAATAAAAGTTACTACTATATAAAGATAAAGATTTTGCATTCGGTTCCAGCAGAGTTATTCAACTTTAATTTTATTTTGCGTTTGTTAAATTTACTTATTAAAAAAAAGTTAGTTAACCATCAATTTTTTATCTGGATCATAAAAAATAACAATTGATTGGGTATGTAATATCAATATTTCTAGCAAAAATCAAATTTTATTTTATGTTACTATCTGAGCTGCCCGGTCCAATAGGCCCAAGCACTGGTCACGTGTACAGCGACGTCATCCTCAGTCACGGGTAGAACACGTGCATTCCCTAAGATCCAAGCCCAAGTCATGGGCGAGCAACGCCCAGCCTACAATCGTTTTGGCCTAACAAACGAGCACCCATCCCCTGGAAGCCTGAGGGCCAAGCGTGCAACGAGGTGGAGGCGGAATACGTAGCAAGCACGGCCCCAGGTATGCAGCGAGCAGGAATATAGGTCAAGGCGAGCATGCTCGTTATGTTCGGTAATTCAGTAACGGTCGTCTTGGACATGGGCAGTTACCTCCGGGAAACTCGTTTCCACATTCAAGACGTGGTCGTTAAGTTGAACGTGGCAGTTAATGTGCCCGTCATTCACGTTCCGGCATTCAATGGGAAGTTATCCCAACTCTCCAAACAGACTATATAATCCCCCCAAAGCAAAGAAGGAGGTATATATGTTATTTTCTACCTAGGCAAAACTCTATCAAATTGCTTACTCACCTGAGTGTTTATTGATTCACACGCCAGAGCGCATTTGCAGGGTAAGCCCCTGCCCAGTTCACAGTTCGTGTTTGATTTCTTGATAGGTTTAGGCCTAAAGACAAGAATAGATTGAAAGCCAAATATCCGATAATTCAAGCCCAGTGTGTCCGTGGAATATTTTGGACGCATCAGTTGGTTCCATTGCCGGGAATGTGATTTGTTAGAACAAATTTATTTTCCGACGACTTTATAAGCTTTAGATATGGCGGCAATTGGTGTTAATGGAAATCAATTGAAGGATGGACACACAGTCACGCCTAGTGTGGAAGTCCAAGCTAATAACATCCTTCCTCCTCCTCCTTATGATGCCCGCCATCGGTTGAATCAAAGGCAAGGTTTGGATTCGTTAACCCGGAGCGCTGTGGCCGCAAGTGGCTTGGCCAACAAATTCTGGGAGGAAGCTTTGCGTCAGAGGGCGATATATTTGGGGGCAGATGTACCAGTTGAACCAGAAATTAATTGTTACGGGTAAACCTCAATTGCCCATCGAGTTGGAGCCCCTCCCGGCCATGCCCGCGCCGAGTCAGGCAGTCAGTGTGTCCAAGTTGGGGAGGAATCCTCAACATCTAGTTCGAGTTCCTTCGCAACCCCGCGAATGGGAGTTGAACAAGGGCCGAAGCCAGTAAGAGGGACGAGCCAGTCACATGGTTGCCCCTAAGTGTACATTCTCGCTTGGGCCCTCAGGTAGGAGAGGACTCGGCTCAGTCTCGCCGCCGTAAAAAATCACCTTCTACACGAAGGACACATGTTCGCCCGCCTCGCTCGCCATCCCCGCGCAGATCACATGCTCGCAGGCATCGAACTCCATCTCCAAGGAGATCACATGCTCATCGGCATCGGACACCTTCACCTGGAAGGTCACAGGCTCACAAGCATGAGTCGCCATCACGTCATTCCAGAGGCACGCATAAGTTTCCCCATCACAGTGACCAAAAAAACGGGGTAGGAGTAGCCCCAGAACAAATGAATCAGGCCGCAAAAGTCGCCTAGGCATAGGTGGCGCAGGCCATGGGAGCTATGGGTCCCCACAGGCCCCTCTTGTGCCCAGGGAGCAACCTCAACCTGCAGTGGTTTGCCTGCAACCATTAGCATGCAGGAGTTCGAATAAATGAAGCATCGCATAGAGGCATGGGAACAAGGCAAGACCATGGACGGAAACTTTTTGGGAACCTCAGCTAGTCCTTTGGCCCCGTGGATCGAGAATGCCCCTCCGGCTCAGGATCTCATTTTCCCCAACATAAAGGAATATATTGGGAAGACTAAGGCAAGGGATTGGCTAATGTCCTTTGAATATCAGATAGGCCTGGTGACCTCAGATGAGGCATTGAAAATCCAAGCTTTTATAGGCTCGTTACAGGTAAAAGTATTGACTTGGATGGGAGCTCTGCCTCGTATATCTATTAACAATTGGGCTGATTTGCGGGCAAAGTTCTTGGCCGATTTTAGGACCTCGGGGGCCATTGCGAAAACAAGGGCGGACTTGTCTAAGGTTAAACAAGGGGCCCATGAGTCAACTTCCAGCTATTTGGAAAGGTTCACAAAGATGCTTGAGCAAGTCCCCAGTTTGTCTGAGTAGGAGGTTACGTTATGCTTTGAAACGGGTTTGCTCGAGGGAGAGGGGGGCCTGAGGTCGGAATTGAGCATGAGGGAGCCGAAGACGCAGGCAGAAATGTTAATGCGAGCTTAGAAATGGTGGCGGGGGAGACTGCAAAGAAAGAGAAGAAAAAGAAATCACTGAAGCCAGGGGTACTTGCAATAATGCCAATAATGACGACCAAGGTGCAGTGGGCGGGTACAACAGAAACAAATCGTGGTATGACCGCCCAAGAGAGTTTTTTCGAGAAGGTGATCTCACCCCGCTCAATACATTGCAAGAGGATATAATGTATGAAATCCGGGATGAGCTTCTCTGGGCACCGCGTATGAATCCTGAGATAGCAGATTCCATGGATCGAACTAAAAAGTGTGCATATCATGATGATTATGGACATACCACGAAGAAATGTTGGCCGTTGAAGAAGACCATTCAGAAGCTGATAAATGAAGGTCGGTTGGACCGGTTCAAGCGAGATGGGAACAATAAGGGAAATGCCCCTTGCCGAGATGCACCTCCCATTCGGGGGGGGGTAATAAATGTGATCATGGATGAGGAACCTACTCTCACCCAGCTGGGCAAGCAAATTTATTCCTTGTCAAATGTGGTGGATTGCCCAACCACTTTGCAGGTAGGGGAGGAATCCATATAATTTACTCGTGTGGGCGAGTAGTATGGCTTGATCGTTTCAGCTCTGGTTGATGGCTGGGTGGTGCATAGGATTTTGGTGGATACAGGAGCGTGCAGGGATGTGATGTACTACTCTTACTTCCAGGGTTTGGAGTTGAAAGACGAGTGCCTCAAACCTTATGCATGAACTCTAAAATGCTTCACCAATCATAAGGTGCCCATTAAAGGCACAATCAAGCTCGAAGTCTTTATCGTGAAAGTAGTCGCACCAGAGCAGAAAAGGTTACCTTCATGGTGATCGACCTGAAATCTCCCTACAACATAATTTTAGGGGTGCCCAGCATGACTAAGTTTTAGATCGTTTCCTCTATCCCTCACCAACGGAAAAAGTTTTACACAGATCAAGGGGTGGGGTCCTGAAGAGTCAGTCGTGAATAGTGCTGGAATATGCTCGAGATAGCCAAAAAAAGAAGCAGAAGCTGACTCTTGAAGATTGAGAGCAAAAGGTCACTATCAGTAGCAAAGAAAAGTCTCACGTAACTGTGGGGCCACTGTCGATTGCTATGATCGGTGAGAGCTCAGCTCAGGGCGAACAACGTTTGTTAGAGGAGAATACTTGTCCCTTGCCGGCGATGGGGTCGGGGGGACAAGTCGAGCAGGTCGTTGGCATGGAGCTTGATCAGCTTGATAAAGTAGAAACTCGAGCTAAAGAAGATGAAAAGGTGGAGTGTGACACACTGCAGATGCGAGATGAACCTGAGTTTATTGTCCAAGACGAGCTGGAGGAAGTTGCGATTAACTTAGCCTATCCCGAGCAAAAGATAAAGATAGGCAAGGCTCTTTCGGTTGAAGCTAAGGCTAATTTGATCAGGCAACTCCAGAGTAGCTTGGATATGTTCACTTGGCGACTAGAGGACATGCAAGGAGTCAGTGAGAACGTAGCAGTGCATTGCCTTAGTTTGGATCCAGCTTTTAGGCCAATCAAGCAGCGTCCTAGATTGTATTCCATTCACTACTAGAAAAATGACCTTTAGTGACGGAAAATTCCGTCGCTAAAGGCCCCCAGCGACGGAATTTTTCCGTCGCTAATCCTTCGTCGCTGATGCCGACGGACCGATTTCCGTCGCTAAAGGCAGCCTTTATCGACGAAAATTTCCGTCGCTAAAGGTTGATTTTCAGCGACGAAATTTTTCCGTCGCTAAAGGCTTTTTTTAATTAATTAAAATTGAATTTCAGCGACGGAATTTTCCGTCGCTAAAGGCTTTTTTTTAAATTAATTAAAATTGAATTTCAGCGACGGAATTTTCCGTCGCTAAAGGCTTTTTAAAATTAATTAAAATTTAATTTCAGCGACGGAATTTTCCGTCGCTAAAGGCTTTTTAAAATTAAATAAAATTGAATTTCATCGACGGAAATTTCCGTCACTAAAGGCTTTTTAAAATTAATTAAATTTGAATTTCAGCGACGGAAAATTCCGTCGCTAAAGGCGTTTAAAAATTAATTATATTTGAATTTCAAGAACGAAAATTCGCTAAAGGCTTTAAAAATTTATTAAATTTAATTTCACGTGAAAATTCCGCTAATAATGTAAAAAAATTAAAAAAAACCCCAAAAATACTATTATTATAAATTTTTGTACCTGATAATATAACAATTAATACAAAATTGAAGATACAAAATAAACAATAATATAAAACCAATTTAAAAACATCAAACTATAAATGTTATTACAACAATCCATGTAAATTATACATAACAATTAATACCAAAAACTTGTTTCTAGAGTTAACTTGTAAATTTAAACTTGTACAAATCCATGTAAACTATATCTAATAAAAAAAACTAAAAATAAAATTAAAAAAATCCTACGACATGAGTATAAAAAAAAACTTCATCTTCACTACAATCAGCTAGAAAACCTGTCCAAGTAAAATTACTATTTTGATTAAAAATCAATAAGAAAAAATAAGTCATTGTTTTCATATGATCAAACAAGAAGCTTTAGAAGCTTACCATAGAAATACATTTATGGCATAATCATCATTTCTTTGCTTTTTTTGCTGGAAGAACCTAAACATGTACAAGTTATCCAAAATCAATTAGTTAATAATAATAACAAAAAGGGTCCAACCCTATTTCCCACACCCCCAATATGAGTATTAAACCAGAGGAATGGAAAAAGAAGAAATGGAATGAATGTTGCTTGAAAGTAAGCACGTTCGATTTCAAAGTCCCCCAACATACATACAGTTATGTTGTTCGGTTTCAAAGTCAATTAAACTACAACCATGGATTTCATAGCATCAACATGGCTACCTAGCTAACAAGCATACATAAATCGATGTTTAAACATTAATACACTAAATTTACACTAACACCCCCTTTGTTTCTTACCATTTACACTAACACTCCCTAAACGTACATACAATTATCTTTTTTGGTTTCAAAGTCAACTAAACTACACCTATGGATTTCATAGCATCAACATGGCTACCCATCTAACAGACGTACATAAATCGATGTTTAAACATTAATACACTAAATTTACACTAACACCCGTTTATTTCTTACTATTTACACTAACACCCCCTAAACGTACATACAATTATGTTGTTCGGTTTCAAAGTCAATTAAACTACAACCATAGATTTCATAGCATCAACATGGCTACCCAGCTAACAAACGTACATAAATCGATGTTTAAACATTAATACACTAAATTTACACTAACACCCGTTTATTTCTTACTATTTACACTAACACCCCTAAACGTACATACGTTATGTTGTTCGGTTTCAAAGTCAAGTAAACTAAAACCATGGATTTCATAGCATCAACATGGCTACCCGACTAACAAACGTACATAAACCGATGTTTAAGCATTAATACACTAAATTTATACTAACACCCCTTTAATTCTTATCATTTACACTAACACCCCCTAAACGTACATACAGTTATGTTGTTCGGTTTCAAAGTCAAGTAAACTAAAACCATGGATTTCATAGCATCAACATGGCTACCCAGCTAACAAACATACATAAACCGATGTTTAAGCATTAATACACTAAATTTATACCAACACCCCTTTAATTCTTATCATTTACACTAACACCCCTCAACGTACATACAATTATCTTTTTTGGGGATAGGGGTAGGGGTGGGTTGGGGATGGGGATGGGGATGGGGTTGGGGTTGTGGTTAGGGGTGGGGGTGGGGTTAGGTTTAGGCGGGTTAAGTTTAGGGTTAGTGTTATGGTTTAGGTTTAAGGTTAGTGTTACAAATTAGGTTTAGGACTTTTAGGTTTAGGTTTAGGTTTTAGGTTTAAGGTTTAAGTTTTAGGGTTAAGGTTAGGGTTCGGGTTGGGGTTAGGGTTGGGGATGGGGGTTGGGGTTGGGGTTGGGGTTGGGGGTGGGGTTGGGGGTTCACTACTAGAAAAATGACCTTTAGTGACGGAATTTTCCGTTGCTAAAGGCAAAATTCAGTCGCTAAAGGCCCCCAACGACGGAATTTTTCCGTCATCCCCGTGATACCGTCGGCCGATGTCCGACCGATTCGTCGCTAAAGGTTGAATTTCAGCGATGGAATTTTCCGTCGCTAAAGGCTATTTAAAATTAATTAAAATTGAATTTCAGCGACGGAATTTTCCGTCGCTAAAGGCTGTTTAAACATTAATACGCTAAATTTACACTAGCATACGTACCATACAAACTAACATGTATATTTCATGTATATTTCATCTACAATATAAAAATAGAATTATAACATTTTAATTACACACTAACATTTAATAAAGGTCACCTTTAGCGACGGAAAATTCCGTCACTGATAAATTCCGTCGCTGATGTTCAATTCCGTCGCTGATGCTTAATTCCGTCGCTAAAGGTGGCCTTCAACGATGGAAAATTCCGTCGCTGCTAAATTCCGTCACTGATGCTCAATTCCGTCGCTGATGCAAAATTCCGTCGCTAATACTAAAATTCCGTCGCTAAGAATTCCGTCGCTGAAGGCACTGTTTCTAGTAGTGATGGAAAAGGATAAGGCAATCAAGGAAGAGGTGGAGAAGCTGCTCAGCGCGGATATAATTGAAGAAATTCACTATCCGACTTGGTTGACCAATGTGGTTATGGTCAAGAAGTCAAACGAGAAATGGAGGATGTGTGTGGACTTCACCGACCTTAATAAAGCCTGCCTAAAAGATTGCTATCCCCTTCATCACATCGACAAGCTGGTTGATGCTATAGCGAACTTTGAACTCTTGAGCTTCATCGATGCGTATTCAGGATACAACCAGGTGAAGATGAACGAGAAGGATAAAACGTTGATTGCATTCCGAGCAGTGAGAGGCCTCTGTTGTTATAAGATGATGCCTTTTGGCTTAAAGAATGTCGAAGCTTATATTGACGATATGGTCGTAAAGTCAAAAGGTCACGATCATACCGTTGATTTTGAGGAGACTTTTGGCAACCTCAGGAAGAATAATATGAAGCTCAATCCGAGCAAGTGTGTGTTCGGTGTGGAGGCGTGTAAGTTTCTGGGGTTCATGGTAAACGAGAGAGGGATTGAGGCGAATCCTGAAAAAATCAAAGCGTTGGTCACAATAAAGCCTCCCCGGTGCATCAAGGATGTCCAGCAGCTTAATGGCAGAGTTATCGCTCTTGGTCGCTTCATTTCCAAGTCGGCAGAAAGGTGCCTACCTTTTTTCAAGGTGCTTCGGGGAAACAAGGGGTTTGAGTGGACGACAGAGTGTTAGGAGGCTTTCAAGCAACTGAAGGAATATCTGGGACAGCCTCCATTGTTAAATAGCCCGGTTATGGGTGAAAATTTGTTTGTGTACCTTGCGGCCACAGAGCAGGTTGTGGCCGCTGTTTTAGTTAAGGAAGAATGTAATCTTCAAAAGTCTGTTTATTATGTTTCCAAGGCCCTCACAATAGAATGGAAGGACACTATTTTAATGCAGAAATGTTGGTTTATTCGCTTGTCGTTGCTGCTCGGAAACATCGAGCATATTTTTTTGCACATCCAATCATTGTCGAAATCTTGTGTCTTGGAGTTCAATTCCAAAAAGCAACAGATTGTCACCCATTCCTCAACTAAAGCAGAGCATCGCTCCATGGCTGCAATTGCAACTGAACTTCGGTGGTTATGTTCTCTTATCATTGAATTACATGTCTCCATTCCAGCCCAACCAATCATCTACTATGACAACGTTGGTGCTACCAATTTGTGTGCCAATCCTATTTTCCATTCTCGAATGAAGCATGTGGCCCTCAACTACCATTTCATTCGCGAACAAGTGCATAATGCTTTGCTCCGTGTTGCTCATGTCTCTTCCACAAACCAGTTGGCGGATGCTCTCACTAAACCTCTCTCCCGCCAACGATTTCATTTTCTTCAGGTCCAAGATTGGCCTTTCTCGTAAGCCGTCCATCTTGCGGGGGCATGATAGAGAACAATCAAGGACAACCAGCTCATAACCTTGGTGGACAAACATGATCTCCTAATTTTGTGTAATTGATAGAACTAAATAAGTAATATGTATCTTACTGTATTTAAAAGATCTTACAAATCTCTTTATATACTTGTAACAATATCATGAATCATTAGTGTGAAAATAATACAATTCATTGTTGTTCATTCTTCCTGTCTTTATGGTATCAGAGCTTTTGGTATAACCACCCTAGCTCATGAATTTCTTCTTTTTTTCCTTCAGCACTTCACTTCAATGACAACCTCTGAGAACCAAATTATCATTCCTAACTCTCAAAGAACCCACCAAGCCACTTATCATTTTCGTTTTGTACTCAATTAACCTTACGACCACTATTTAGCTTCCTCTTCCTTCAAACACCCCAACACAGCATGACAAAAACTTAAATAAGACAGTTTTATGTATATTTTTGTAAGACACATCTTCCTAACCTGACCCGTGTGTTGGTGAGCTGAGTTATAAGAGAGTGAAGCCCCGTCTTACGAATTAAGATCTACAAGATCGTCTTACAAGAGACTTACTTCAACAACACGCACACATATACGAATACTGGTTTTGATTAGTTTCATATTAAGCAACTTTCTCAATTCAAAGACGAAAAATTAACCTATAGTACCATTAAGCCGTAATATCATCATTCTAGACAATTTTTTACGAATTTCGAGTTGATTTTTTTTTAAAAAAAATGTTTTCCAAACCTCATACTAGTACAATTACAAAGCTGCTGATGGTCCAAATAGGTCCAATAAGAAAACTTTAAAAAAATTATATCCTAATGTAAAAGGATAAGCCTATAAAATCTATATAAACATAAAAGCACGCCTTGTCTACAATGGAACAATAGCTCATCGAAAGTCGGAATATTCAATATATATATATAAACCCTAAAAAGCTACTCATGAAGAAAATAATTGAGGGGAGCCTTTGGGTCGACACTAAGAAAATGCAGCTTTCATCTCTGCATGCCATTATCATCCAACAACTTCAAGACAAAACAATCAAAGAAAGGAAGTGGGAGAAGGAATGTTTTTTCTTAGTTAACTAATTAATTATTTTTTTAATAGAGAATGTTTGTATGTTTTTATATCTATATTTATTTAAATAAAAATAAAAATAAAATAAAGATTTGATCATAGTACATATCATTGCGTCAATCAAAGCATCATAACCTCCTACGATTATTCCCACTTCTAATACTTGTCTTTTTTCCCCCCACACCCTTTTCTTTTCTCTTTGTTCCAATGCCCCCAACAAACACTAAAGTTCAAAAGAAAGAGAATTTTGATGAGAGAGATGATATTATCAAAAAGTAATGGATTTCGTACTCAATTCTCCAATTTTTAATTGAATATGGATCTTAAATCATAAGATGGAACATCACTCTCTTATAACGTACTCAATCCATTAACAAGTAATGAGTCGAGTAAGAAAAATATATTTTACCAAAATATCTGTAAGATCGTTTTACCTGAGTTTTACCTTTTCAATTACAATTTTATAAATGTTGTTTTATTATTTTTTGGAATGTACTATAGAGTGTTTTGGTTGACGATTGGAGTTTTGATATATAACATAATTGTTTCGTGTTACATATAACTATATGGGTAGGTTTCATATGAAATCATTTTATGGGTTTTATTAATTCGTAATACGAAGTTTCACTCTCTCATAACACAACCTACCAATGCATGATGGATTGGGTCAAGAGGATACGTCTTACGTAAGTAGTTGTGAAACCGTCTGACCCAAGTTTTTACCTAATTATACGTAATTGCATTTCAAAATCTCTTATACAAAACGATGCAATCTAATATTTTTGCGAGCACAAATTTTGTCGCTTATATGTTTTTCTTGTGGTTTTGAGTTGGCATATTAGATACATTTTGGATGTGCAATTAATATACATAAACAACTAATGAAAGCGTAGTGCTATGCCCACATCAAAATTTATGCAATATGTATAGAAAATGTTAGTCGGGGCTTGTTTGATTGCTGAGTAAGGATAAACAGTATTATTAATTCAGATACTATAAGCCTCTTCTTAGTAATTCTCATTTGTATATCATGGATAGTTTCGAGTTTAAAAATGTTAGTCTTAATTTTATTATTTGGTATTACTAGTGAGGAGATAATTAATGACTTTATTAGTAACTCGTGTTATTAGTTCTCCACTTATTGTGTATCAAAGATCGGCATCTCGACTTATTAATCTAATCTGACTTTAATCTTGACTACCAAACAATACCTCGATGTATTAGTAATATACGTGGAACCGTTTAATACATTTTTTATGTCGTATTGACAATTTTTCTTATTACAAATTATCAAGAAAAGAGTATATATTCAATTCCAAGCAAGTGCCCACCAAAAGAGGCACCATCTCCCTCCAAAGGAAAAGGGGGCTTTTTATTTTGGGGACAAGATGACAGACTATCACCCTACCTATTATTCCTCCAAACAAAACCTTCCATGTGCTTCCTTCTAAACCTTCTTTTGGACCTTCCCTATTTACCCTTTTCTCCTTTACCTTTTCCTTCTCATATCAGCTCCTAGATTGGCCACACAACCATTTTCTTCTTGGATTTTATGCTTGGCTGCTGATGCCCTTCCCGGCCCACTGCCTCTTTTTTTTCCTTTCCTTCTTTGAATCATTTAGAATTAGAATGAATAAAAGTGCAAAAACATGCATGGCTCTAGGAATTATTAAGACTATTTTACCCCGACATATTTCTTGATATCACGTGCATGGTCGATCTTCCTCTATATATATATAGAGCATGCAGCTTCATATATCTTCAACAATGACCACCTCTTGCAACCTCCTTTAATACCTAGCTACAAAGTCTCTCCTCTCTTCTATACCTCTCTCTCTCTCTCTCAGCTCTCACACACACACACACACACTGACACACACACAAATGGTTAGGGAAATGAGTAGTGATCATAAAGTGAGGTGTTCCACCATTGCATTGTTGCAAGAGAGGTTTAGGCGATTGGAGAGAGTGAAGGAGATGAGAGAAGAACGATCGCTATTGAAATCATTACCGGATTATGAACAATGCGGTGGTCATCATCAGTACCGTGGCAATGCCATGATGATGACAAATAATTACTACTACGACGAGCAGCAGACATCATCCAAATTGTTTTTCCAATCCGAAATTATTCATCCAACAACCTGCAGCAGAAAGCCACCACCTTCCCAACTGGCCCATCTCTCTCTAGACCTTTGGACAAACTCACAAATGGAGAATGCTTACAACTATTTCGGGGGAAATATAAGGACAACGTCGTCGACTAACTTAACAACCAAGGGATGGCTCAATGATGCGCCATTTTCGCGCTCTTGCACAATTAAAGTTGCTGATCATGACAGTACTGCAATTGATGTTGACACTTCTCTCCATCTCTAGCAGATCAGAGATAGATATATGATGACAACTTGTACTTCTACTATATTATTAAGCTATGATGATATCTTGCTCTGCATTCATGTGGTACAAATATATATAAACCACATGAAACCATGCAAATTAATTAGGTTTTATTGTATCATCATCTTATATTAATTACTCCATTAATTAGCATTACTGTTGTTTTATGAATTGCCTACTTATTAATTACTCATGTATATATTTATATATTTAGTGTCATAATAGGGTTTATATATATATATATATATATATATATATATATATATATATATATATATATATATATATATATATATATATATATATAAATGGTGAAGCAATGTAAGCACGACATGTTTTGCTATATCTTAGTGATCTCGACGAAGAATTTTTGAAATCGTTAATGGAAAGCACGGGTGCAATATATGTATAATACTGAAAATACGATGCTCATAAAAGCACAATCATTTAGTAGTCGTAAAATATATACAACTCGATCTCCACGTTGTGATGTACATATATCTATGTGTGTGTATATATATATATATATAACTCTAGCTTTAAGTTGGCTAACCTCATGCTTCAAATATGACCAAATTATGCTATTGACAAACAATTAAATGGTCAAAATGAAAATAGCAGGGTTTTTGTAGAAATATGAAAATTTTGGATCTTTTTGGCATAATTCTAAGTGGGTTTTGAAGGAATTAATTGGATGCATAAACTTACCGAAATTGGGAGAAGTTCAAAGTATTGATGGAGGAAAATGGGTATGAAGCACTTGACTTCACAAAATGGGGCAGCCGTTGACTAATTGAAAGCAGCAAATTAATTATCGACTAATTATGTTGTTCATGATAGAAAAAATTCGAGTAAAATGCACATTATAATGACAACTACTCCTTTAAATTGATAGATTCATTTGTGCGCTGTGGTGGTATCTTGTAATAAGGTTTTACGGATCCTTATCTGTAAGACGGATCTTTTCTACAGGTTAAATGAATCAAAATTTAGAAATATCAATATAATCCCTTAGTTTTTAAAAATTATAGCGTCATCTTTCATATTTATATATACAGAGTGTTATTTTTACTATTAATTAAGAGTGTCACTTTGTAGTATAAAATGTGTCACTTTTGCCCTTAGAAGTGTCACTTTGCATTTTTAATAAAATATTATAATTTTTTTCCCTAAAAAATGTTACTTTTTGAGCTTAAATATGCCACTTTTAGATTTACATGTGTTACTTTTACTTTGAAAAGTGTCTCATTTTTTATAAATGAAAATCATTATATTTGACATTAAAGCATCACTTTATAGCATTAAAAGAACACTTTTTAACATTAAATGTGTTACTTTTGACCATAAAAGTGTCATTTTGCCTTATAAATAAAAATCGTCGTTATTGATATTAAAAGTATCACTTTTTAGCATTGAAAGTGTCTCATTTTAGTATTAAATGTGTCACTTTTGGCAGTCACCGTCAGTTTTAAAATGACACTTTTTAGTATTAAATGTGTTACTTTTTAGTATTAAGAGAATCAATTTTTAGTATTAAGAGTGTTACTTTATATTTTAATGTGAATTATAATAAATTTCCCTTTATAGTGTCACTTAGTATTTCGTCTAAGTTCGTTAGGGTCCGTCAAGCATCCCAAGGCAAATGAGGCTAGCTGAGTTAACAGATGATTAAATTGCAAAGCGTGAAAAATATAAGAATTTCGACGGTAAACCTTGAAAATGCAGGGGCACCAGAGCAAAAAGAAACTTCTCATTAACGAGCAAAACAAATTAAGTATGTGGCTTGTGAGACTCAAAGCCAAGACCTCCATCTTCAATCATCAAACCTTAAGTGCTGACTCTAAACCATCTTGACTGACTTGTTATTATAATATTTAATAACATGCTATTTATTTATTATGACCCACGAATTTCTAAATAGGGTTCCGTCTAGGGGATTTAGGATCCGTAAGAACGTCCTACACAAGTCTTTACCTTGTGCACTTTTGCTGTTAGCATATAAGCATTACCATAGGGGAATGCCATAATTCCATATATATATATATATATATATATATATATATATATATATATATATATATATATATATATATATATATATATATATATATATTGGCAGAAGCACATAACACTACTAAATAAACAGTTACCAAAAATAGAACATCACTTTTGTCTTATATACTATATGAGAATATGAAAATGTCACGACTTTCTATGTCTCCAAAATCTAGATAACATTAAACCTATTAATAAAAAAACATAAAACATTTGATTAGTAAAAATCTTTTGGAATTCACGAAACCTCTTTATATTTAGTTTTTACTATTCGTTTCTTGGAAACAAATTAATTATACGTTTGATGTATGGTAAATTAGCACAGAGGTTGAACCATTTCTTGGACAACTAAAATCACTTCCATTGATATATTTTTGTTCTATATATACCTCTCATCTTTTCATTTGTATATGCAGTGCGTTTAACGCACGAGGCACAACGATAATTTGTTATATTTAAGGCTTAAAGTGAAAAATTACAGTATCACATCTCACGTTTATAAATGAAAAGTGTCACTTTTTAGTATTAAAAATATCACTTTTTGGGATAAAATGTGTCACTTTGTATTTTTAATAAAAATCATCACATTTTTTCATTTAAAAAGTGTCACTTTTTTACCTTAAATGTGTCACTTTTATTTTGAAAAATGTCATTTTACATTATAAATTAAAACTATCACTTTTGACATTAAAGTGCCACTATATAGCATTAAAAATATTATGCTTTAGCATTAAATGTGTCACATTTGGCATTAGAAGTGTCACTTTGCATTTGTAAATAAAAATGTCACTGTTAGCCTTAGAAGTGTCACTTTTTAGCATTAACATTATCACTTTTGGTCCTAAAAGTGTCACTTTATATTTTAATGAAAATTATTAATTTTTTTTTAAAACTTCAATATTATCACTGTTGCCCTTAAATGTGTTACTTTTGAATCATAAAGTGATATTTTGCATTAAAAATGAAGTTAATTAAAGTTTTGATTAAGATGATTTAAAACTAAAATGTAAAGTCTGGGCACAAAGGACTTCAACAACAAGTTTCAAAAGAGGTAGAGCATTGGCGCATGATTTGGAAGATAAAGAGCCTCGGAGCAATTAATGAAAATATTCATCAATGTGCTGTCAACTTCCGTCAAGATTCACACGTTTTCTGAATGGGTCCGAGTTTGGGTCAATTGATCCGGCCCAGATCCTACCTATTCAACTCATTTTTCTCTCTTATTTTTATATGTTTCCTTGATAGGTAATCCATAGTCTATTTTGATGGGTTGCTCGTTTCGACAACCTTCTTTTATTATTTTTGGGGCTCTGTCTTACGGATTTAAGATCCGTAAGACTGTCCTACACAAGTTTTTCTCTTTTTTAGTGCGATCAGGGTCTAGCAAATGCACTTTTGACAGTTGTTTAGTCTTTTTGCATCTCAAATGTACGTCTAGCAAATTATTTGGGCTTGATACTCAAGCTGCACAACTTCATATGTATTCTCGGCTTGAAAACCCACCAAATCTTGAGATATACAGATTATGCACCACATATTTTTGGTATTAAAAACTTAATATTATTCATGTTTCAAACTTAAGTAAAATCGTCATGAGATATTTTGGTTACTGGTTGTTTCGTATATGCATCAAGTAGCTATAAATATCAATGGTTTATGGTCATTTAAATTGAAATCAACAATTTCTAGCTCATTTAACAAATAATTATAGTTAATTAATTTATAATAAATCATAAGCTGGCTCTAAACAACCACCAACAAAAGCCATCAACCACTGCACGAAAACAAGCTCTAATTAATATTAACCAAAGTTAGATTTAAAGAGTTTGTGTGTTTGTCAAAAACTAGTGTTAAATGACAAATACATCTAGGATGATACATTCATTAAAATTAAAATTAAAATTTGCAACATGTCCTCCATTATACTATAGAATTCTATCAAACACGACCTTAAACCTTAGATTGTCAAAATTAGATTTTTCGAACCTGTTTGTAAAGATGATACATTTTTATATATTATAATTATCGTTGTGATATTGAATTATAAAATACGAAACATAGGAAGAAAAATAGTAAGACCAAAAAAAGACAAAATAAAAACTATGTAAAATGCCACAAACTATAAATAGACCCCAATTGCATCAAACAACAACCTTACACACTAGATTTCCAAAATTAGAACCTTAGAGCAAGGTCAATGGAGGTTTTAAAAAAAATTAAACCAAATCTTACAATTCAATGGTGATTTTCAAAAAATCTAAACCAAATCATTAATTGATTTTGAAAAAAAAGAATCAAGAACCCAATTAGCTCTAGGGGTGGAATCAGAACGAGACCCATCTCGATTAGCCTTATCCCGATCCCGTCCCGATAGAATTCGGAATTTTAATTTCCTTCCCGATCTCGATAAGTGTCGGGATCCTGACAATTCAGGAGATAAAAATCTCGTAATCCCGACTATAATATTTATGAACAATATCTCTGATACTAAAATATTTTTAAAATGTCTCCATCATGATTAAGATTTCAGACTGTATATTTACAAGTATACTTGAATATTTTTACTTATGGTGGGTATTGATGGATTTGCCATTATGAACAAAATGCATCATTCATTTGCAGAAGAAGAGTTGCACTAAATACAGAAACTTGATAGACAAAAAAAAAAAAAAAAACCACAACATTGTGAAAATAAATTTAACAAATACCATTAAGTAATTTTAGCAAACACAAAATAGACATTGTTTTAAAGATAGTCTCTTGGCGCGACAGTACACACTCAAAAAATTAAAAAAAATTAAAAAAAATTAGCTCAAACTCCAAGGCATGAGCCTTCTACCCCTTTCCCTCTTTTCATGTGTCAACATTGTATTGGTCATAATTTTATTTTTTCTTATTGTCTTTCTTGATGATTTTTCAGTCAAAAAATGTATTTTATTTTTATTTTTTCCCTCTGAATTAAAGTACATATTTTTACCTATAAATAAATACTTGATTTGTTTCATTTGGATATCGGAAAAAAATTTCTATGATTTTTTCAAGCTTTTATAACCATGTTTCTATAAAAAAATATTAAATTAATTAAGATAAAAATAATAAGATATGTAAATATATTGAATTTTGTACCACAATTAAAAAAATTTTGAGTTTTAAATCAAATTAATATCTAATAAATTATTTTATTAATTTTTAATGAATTACGTTTGATTTTGCAAAACATGTTCTTAGCCCATCTTTTGGCACCAATATCAATATATATAGCCCTAACTTTAATTTGAAAGTTTGACGGGTAAGAAAGAATGAAGATTAAATTATAGTATACACTCCTAAACTATATCAAGTTATTGGGTTGACCCCTTAAAAGTTAAAACTATTTTATCAAACAGAAAATCCCCAAAACTTATCTGGTTTGAAAGATGACTTAAGGCTATAAGAGCATCCTCAATATTCATATTTTTAATACAATTTTTTAAGCGGGCTCTGGCATTTTATCTTCTTATCCAGCTTAAAAATATATCTTAAATTATATAATTTTCTTTACAGAAACAGCATATAAAAAATATTAAATTTAACGTCTCTACTTAAAACAAAACCCTTCAACCCCCACACAACCCACAAGTGGACTGCCCACTTTCTTCCTCTTTCTGACAGCCGCCCCCCTGCCTTTCCCCCCAACCAGTCGCCCCCCTCCCCCTCACACCGGCTCATTTCCCAACTTGAATAGTAACTTCTTATTTGGGAATTTTATTTTCCCTCTCTCCTACATGGCATCTAGTTGGCTTGCTAAGAATTGTTTCCCCATTGTTCATTTGTGCATTCTTAATAAGAATTTGCCAAAATAAACAATATCAATATATATAGCCCTAACTTTAATTTGAAAGTTTGACGGGAAAGAAAGAAAGAAGATTAAATTATATTATACACTCCTAAACTATATCAAGTTATTGGGTTGACCCCTTAAAAGTTAAAACTATATTACCAAACAAAAAATCCCCAAAACTTATCTGGTTTGAAAGATGACTTAAGGCTATAAGAGCATCCCCAATATGTTCATATTCTTAATATAATTTTTTAACTGTGTCCCACTGTCACTTATACATTTTTATCTTCTTATCCATTTAAAAATATATATTACCATTGTATAATCATATATTACACAACTTCTTATATAAAAAAAATATTAAATTCAATATCATCTACTAAAAACAAAACCCTTCAACCCCCCCCCCCACACAAACCACAAGTGGACTGCCCACTTTCTGACAGTCGCCCCCTCCCTTTCCCCCCAACCAGCCGCCCCCCTCCCCTTCACACTGGCTCATTTCCCAATGTGAATAGTAACTTCTTATTTGGGAATTTTATTTTCCCTCTCTCCTACATAGCATCTAGTTGGCTTGCTAAGAATTGTTCCCCCATTGTTCATTTGTGCATTCTTAATAAGAATTTGCCAAAATAAACAATGGGGATGCTCTAATTTAAGTAATCAAAAGAAAAAAAAATGCCCATCACATTTTATGAATAGACATCAATACCACTGATATACAAAATCTTAAGTATCATTGTCCCTTTATCGGTCTTTTCTGATCTATATTTGACTAACAATGTTTTTTATTAGAGAAACATATACGAGAAACTATGTAAAAATATGATGTGAAATTGAATCGACCCCTTGAACTATTTGATTAGAAAAGGGTTTGTGTGTGGATTGGGGATTCTAGTTGTTGCAGTTGCTAATATTCTACGAGATGGAATCATGGAAATATGGGAATATTATATGGAATTTTAAATTTATGTATTTACAGCAATTATAATTGTATTTAAAATAGGAAGGGTACATTTGTCAATAAAACATACATGACTATCATGTCCAAGTCACATGTGTTGTTCTAAGTTTATTTTGAACTGAGTCATTGAGGGAACAAAAAAAGGTACTCCCTCCGTCCCTAAATAATTGTCCTGTTTGACCCCGCGCACAGTTTAAGAAAAATTAATTGACTTGATTATTTATATTGGTTTAATGTGTAGTTTCCTTTAATGTCCATGTATATGTGGCTCATAATTAAAGTAGAGTGAAAAAGTAAGGGTAAAGTGGTAAAAGTGATGTTCTAAAAAGGTAAGTTTCAAAGTGGACAATTATTTTGGGACGGACGAAAAAGGAAAGGAAGACGATAATTTAGGGACGGAGGGAGTAAAATAGTTTAAGGGAGCAATCCGGTAAAACTTGAGATAGTTTAGGGGGTTTTACTAGTTCACGCAAAAAAGAAAAGGTCAAAAGTCAAACACGCGGGAAAGAGAAACGTTGTAGCTGTGGGGACAGGATGACCGGCCCAACCGGTCATTTCATCTTCAACCTGTCGTCAACATTTCATCCCGCAGAAGAAAAGGCTCAGGCGCACAAACACAAATTCAACTACTGCTCAATACGATCATTTCCAAGAAGTGGGCTAGGGTTTTTGCTGCTGCATATCCAACAAAAAAGGGGAAACTCGTAGAGGTGAATTGCAAAGAAATTCCTCATTTTCCCTTTTCAATTCAAACCCCAAACTCTTTGGATTCTCCGTCAATTGAGGATTTTTCTGGTTAGTAGTCCTTTCAATTTAAAGCTTAGATCTCGTTTTATAGTCAACTTTTTTGCTTTATGACTGATTATGAGCTTGTTAGTTGGTGATCTGGTTCTTGTTGGTTGTCAGAGTTGAATTGCTGAATACTAGGCTAAAGCTAGGGTTTTCATTTTCCTAAATTTTTTTGGGGTTTATTAATGAAGTTTGGGATCTTTATGAATCTGTTAATTGATAACCATTCTTGGTTTTGTTTGTATTAGATTGTGATTTCTTACTATGTCAATTGTTATGGCACCATGAGCATTTTTATATTAAGCTGTTTATCTTACTGATTTGCATCTCTGTGTGCGTGTTTTCCTGGCTTTGAAGTGTACATTTGATGACATTGATGTCATAGTTAACAAAGGTGATTTAGTAAATTAGTTGACGCTCATTTTGGGACAAATTTTTTTTCAAAAGGGGGCACTCTTTTTGGGATAGAGGGAGTAGTATTTTGTTCTGACAAATGTGCCAACCTGCTGAAACCAGATAAACAGATGGAGAAATTAGCACACATATGTAAGTGATTGACCCCTCAATATGAGTAGGATATGTCCAAGGGAAATAGGGAGCAATTCATTGTTACTGAAACTTGAAGAGTATGAAGGTGTGGAGATAAACCCTCATCCCACATTGCACCAAATGAACAAAGCAGAGAATTATTTGTTGTATACAATAACAAAGTAGGTCTGTTGTTTATATATTGGCCCCAGATTACAACTATACTCCCCAGCTTGCTCTTCCCAGCCCATCTTATCCTTTCTTCTTCTGGTTCATGGGTTCAAGGCACACACACAACATATGTTTTTCTCTGGTTGAAGGACTAAGTGATTCCTTCTTGTTTAGTTTTAGGAGAATAAAAACTCTGATATGAGCCTTTAAAATGACTCGACCGAGTGGGCATATTTTTTACCTTGTGTTTACTGAGTATCTTGTCGATCATTTGTAGTGAAACGTATGTTATTTGCTATCATTCTTTGTACAATGCTCAATGTTCAATTGCTGATTTGTTTCACTCAGAGGAAGTAATGAGAATGGTTGTTTGGTAAGATCATGATGAATGCTGAAAATATACTTTTCTTGCTCATTTTTCAGATTGAACCCGGTGATAGTTGAATGGGGGCATCTCCTGGGTCTCATTTTAATCATCAACCATCACCAAAGATGTTGCCTCCACGTCAACAACCTCGGTCTGGAGTTCTGCTGACGTCTTTATCCCTCGTTCCACCAGATGCTTGTGGGTCTCCGAATCCTCAAGAGCGTGGATCGAATGATTCGCCAACAGAAAGTGCTAGCTCACGTGAGACATGGCCCACAGCTGACGCTATTACATCCAAACAGCTGGAGAAGGAGAAGCTGAAGGAACGTGAGAATGGGTTTGCTGAACATTCTGTCATTCACCATATTTCTAGCTCAGATAAGATGACTCTTAGAGACATATCAAGAGAAAGAGTCGATGTAATTGCAGAAAGAATGCAACATCTTCCTGATGAGTTTCTTGATAAGCTTAAAACTGAACTCCGGGTTCTTCTTGAAGGAACCGGTGGTCAGCAGCACAGAGAAGAGTTTATGTTTCTTCAAAAGCTAGTTCAAAATAGGGGAGATTTGACAGAGAAAGCGCTTGTTATTGCGCATAGGGCCCAACTAGAAATTCTTGTTGCGATTAAAACTGGAATTCAGGCATTTCTACACCCAAGTGTTAGCCTTTCTCAAGCTTCACTTATTGAGGTGTTTTTGCACAAGAGGTGCAGAAATATAGCGTGTGGAAGCCCACTTCCAGCCGAGGCCTGTACCTGTGAGATTTGCTCTAAGAGGAACGGTTTCTGTAACCTTTGCATGTGTGTGATTTGTAACAAGTTTGATTTTGAAGTTAACACGTGTCGGTGGATTGGGTGTGATTTATGTTCGCATTGGACCCACACAGATTGTGCAATTCGCAATGGACAGATTGGCATGGGTCCGTGTGTTAAGAGTGGCGCTCACTCTGGCTCAGGAGAGATGCTTTTCAGGTGCCGAGCTTGCATGAGGACTTCAGAATTGTTAGGATGGGTCAAAGATGTCTTCCAGCATTGTGCACCGATTTGGGATCGGGAAGCTCTAATTAGAGAACTTGAATATGTTAGTAGAATTTTTCGTAGTAGTGAGGATGCTAAAGGAAGGAAGCTGTTCTGGAAATGTGAGGAACTTGTAGAGAAACTAAAAAATGGGGGAGCTGAACCTCTGGCTTGTAAAGCAATATTGTCATTTTTCCAAGGTATGTATTATGCACAAAGATAAAAATGAATTTTATTGGTTGTCTTTATTGCATGGTAAAAATGTAAGGTCATTCCGCCTTAACCGTAAATAAAAAATTGCACTTGATGAATTGTTAGATGCAGTTGATCAGTCAATAAATGAATTATGTACCTCAAGTTGATCATTTCTTGTCTTTTTTTTTTCTGCTCATAGAAGAAATGATAGCCAGTCTAATGAAATAATCATTTACCCATAATCCATTGAACAAGAGCCCAGCTTAGGGAAAAGATGTAAGAAGTTCTGCAACATGGATTGGCACTTGTGGGGTCGACTTGCAATGAGCATTGGGTTAGTACTCTGACAGTTGAGGATCTTCTAGATTCAAAATGGAGGGATTTTGGTACAAGAAAGGAATGGGAAACACTTGGGAATTGTGCTGGGTGTGCTATCCGTGGGTGTATTTGGACTGAAAGGAACACTAGAATTTTTGATAGAAAACGTGTAGCTTTTAATTGTTTTGGGGTCGTGTGGTCTTTTTGGCCTTCCTTTGGCCTCAAGTGATGGGGGTCTGTTTGTTTTTGACTGATTTGGTGATGGAATGGCAAGCAGCTTTCGGTCTTTAGTTTCTTTGGTCCTTTATATTGTCAGTTGTCTTCTTTTCCCACACTTGTTTTTGTTGTGGTGGATTTTTTATCCACCTTTCTACATTCTTCTCTTTATCAATACTATCTTTTGATTTTTCTATTAAAGGAACGATCTTTTTTGGATGAAGGTTGTTTGACGCTTATCTGAACCTATTTGATCGAGGTCGAATGGTTAGGGGCTTGGGTAAATATTCTCAGTATGTAGACTGTATAAGTACATACCGACCTTTCTTTCATTGAATTTCTAGTTTTAATTTAAAAAAACCTTTGAAGTAACAATCCCAAACCATATGAGATCGGGTAGCTGCTAGAAGCTGTCAGAGTGGTTTCTAGTAATTACACCACACAAAGAAAAGGTGGGATTTGTGCAGCTTTTGGATTTGGTTCATCGTAGATGTTATTTTTCTATTAAAATAGATGTTATTTTTCTATTTTAAACACCGCAACTTGACATGCTATTTGATGCTTATCTGAACCAATTGGATTGAGGTCGAATGGTTAGGGGCTTGGTAAATATACTCAGTATGTTAGACTGTATTAGACCTTTCTTTCGACTAATTATTAGTATTAATTTTGAAAAACCTTTATGTAACAATCCCAAACCATATGAGATCAGGTAGCTGCTGGAGCAGTCAGATGTGGTTTATACTAACTACACCACACAAAGAAATGGTGGGGTAATTGTGCAGCTTTTGGATTTGGTTCATCATAGATGTTATTTTTCTATCTAAACACCGCAACGTGACTTGTTGTTTGATGCTTAATTATCTGAACCAATTAAATCAAGGTCGATGGTTAGGAGCTTAGGTAAATCTTCTCAGCATGTAGACTGTATCAGACCTTTCTCTCATTGAATTTCTAGTCTTAATTTTAAAAAACCTTTATCTAACGATCTCAAACCATATGAGATCGGATAGCTGCTGGAGCAGTCAGATGTGGTTTATTCTTAATTCACCACACAAAGAAATGGCCGGGTTTGTGCAGATTTTGGATTTGGTTCAGCCTAGATGTTATTTTTCTATCTCAACACCACAACTTGACATGTGAATTCTTCTATTAGATGAGATAATTTACTTTCTGCTTCTTCAATGAAGTACTTGACTCCATAGGGACTCCTGTAATTTAGGCCTTCTACACCCATGTATCCTTCAGCAATAATTGGTTTTGTTAATGAATTTTTCTTTCTAGTTCCATAAGTCTGAAAATGCTACTTGTGCAGAGCTTGACATGGACCCCACAAAGCATCAAGAAAGTGAGGAAGGTCGGTTGATAGCTCCACAAGAGGCTTTCAACCGGATTGCTGATGTAGTTCAAGAAGCCATCAGGAAAATGGAAATGGTGGAAGAGGAGAAGATGCGGTGTAAAGAAAGCGGTTAGCTGTGGAGGGTTGTGATCAGGAGCTAAAGGATAAAGCTCGAGAAGTGGCAACACTAAAGATGGAGAGACAGAAAAAGAAGCAACAAATTGATGACCTCGAAAGCATTGTAAGGCTTAAACAGGCTGAGGCAGACATGTTTGATCTCAAGGCTAGCGAGGCTCGACGAGAAGGCGAGAGGCTACAAAGGATTGCACTTGCGAAAACGGAGAAGTCTGAGGAGGATTATGCTAGTAGGTATCTGAAACAGCGGTTGAATGAGGCTGAAGCTGAGAAACAGTATTTATTTGAGAAAATTAAGCTTCAGGAAGGTTCTAGAACATCACAGAACAGTGGGGGTGGGGGTATTGACCCGTCCCAGATGCTGATGTATTCCAAGATTCAGGACCTGCTCAAGAACATGTATAATGTGCCTACGAAAGGAGACGGCCAATGAAATGACCTTTGGCTCTCTTGGTGGCATTCCTTGAGTAAGTCTGCGTAACTGTAGATCATAGCCCTGAAAAGGAATAGGAAGAAAACAAGAAAATAATTATGAGTGGCTTAACATTTTTTAATTTATGTATTTATAATGCATTTTTGTATTGGTACAGATTCGCTGGTGACAGGTAGTAGTGAATCGTGTTTGGAATGTTGTTGAGCTATGTGATTGTGAAATTAATTTGTCAAATCTCTCTCCCTCTCTCTCTCGTCTGCCTCCCTCCCTCCCTCGCAGCACCAACATCCGCGTTTTGCATCTCTGACAAGCCAGCCCTGTCTTCTGCATTTTCCTCTCTCACTCTCTTCATTACAGTGCCGCGATCTCCATTACCGGTCAGAGTCCTAAACCCTAACCTTACTCGTCTCATGAGTGCTTTTGATAAACTCAATAGTCGTTTCATGAGTCGATTAATCAACCTGGCCTTGAGTTGTTTAATTGACTCAGTGAGGACATTTCAGAGTTTTCAATTCAAATCTGACCATATAAGATCATTTCAAATAAGATAAGTCATGTTTGCAATTGTAACTAATGCATTGACCTGGTTATTTTAGAAGAAACCCGAGTTAAAGTAGTAAACAATCTCAGAGAAAGTCCTTTCTAGTTTAATTGCTTCACAAGTAGGTGATTGTGGATGATGGACCACCGTGCCCTTTTCTTTATTTTTTAACGGAACATGTCCAACTGTATAATTAATTAATCACCCAGTTCCCCAGCTAAATGGAAAAAATGACCTACTGTATGAGGTTCATGCCATTGTGAAGTTTCTTTGCTCAAGTTATCTCTCTTACTTTTTTCGTAGTTTTTTTTTCTTTCTCTCTCATACTTATTCATCTAACCATTATAAAATTTTAAACCGAAAAAACACAACATTAGTAACTTGTTTTGAATTATACGTGGTTTTGTTTTGTTTTGTTTGGTTTAGTTCAAAACAACGAACCGAACCACCTCCTATTAGTTCTAAAAAATTTAAGTCGAACCGAATAAGGCTTACAATCAAATCGAACCGAACATAACCATTCAATTTGGTTTGGTTCGATTTTTTGGTTTATATAAATTCTTTTTAATCAACTTAACTGACATGAAGAATAACAATAAAAGTAAGATTTTAATTTGGAATTAATATCTAACATTAAAAAATAGCCTACTAAAAATAAATTATCATAAAGAAAACAATATATATTCCGATATAAACACAAACAATAGAATAGTAAAAGTTCTCCAACAATCAAGATTTTTTTTTTTGGTTTAGTATATATATATATATATATATATATATATATATATATATATATATATATATATATATATATAACGTAACTAAATCAAGGGCATAGATTATGTATATCATATGATCCAAAAGTATTGTGGATGCTCTTAACAAATGTTATATAACATATACTCCCTCCATTTCGGACAAAGAGTCTCTGTTTAGTTTTTTAAGAAAATGATACTTTTAGTATCACATTAGTAATAAAATGACACCTTTATACTTTAATTTTTTAAAGTGAACTCTTTAGGTGAAACATCTCAAAATGAAATAGTTGGACTCTTTACGGCCGGAACGGGGGGAGTATTATATAATAAATAAATAAAAATATATAGGTTGGTTTGATCCGATATCAAAAACCGTGAATCGAACCGAACGGTATTCTAATTTTATAAACCGAACCGTCTTTGACCAAAATCGAACCAAACCTGGTTCGGAACTTCCGATGTACACCGCTGAGAACAACAAAATTAAATTATCATTTTGATAACAGCAAGACTAATACTAGTATTTAGTTTGGTGACAGTTATGTAAAACTGCAATTAAAATTTTAATAACCGCAAGATTAATTATCATAATACTTGTATTTAGTTTCTATATAAAGAACCTTCGCGCCAGTTAAGCTTTTTTTTTTCTTCTAATTGTGGTATGATTACTAATAACAAGGGGTATTTCAGGCACTTCAGTAAAAATACAAATGTATAATTAAGTTATAATTACAGTATTTGATTACTCCATCCGTCCCGTCCCGGGTAAACAATCTACTATTCCATGTTTGGATCTTTTACTTAAGGAATTCACTTAAAAAAAATTAAGGTATAAATGTCATTTTATTATTAACGAACTACTAAAAGTGTCATGATTTCACTGATCTTTATTGTTATGGAAACACAATCAACTTAGTAATTGATTTCGTTTATTTACGATTGACATGTGACAAGAATCCGACGGTGGAATAGGAGATGAAATACAATTTTGGAATAGAGGATCCGGACTCAAAACGAAGAGTCCGGATCTTTTTCCCAAAATTTCATCTCCTATTTCACCGTTTGATTTCTTATTTATTAAAATGAAATATTTAGCTAGATTTCACTGATTTTGATTTATGGAAATACAATCAGTAATTGTTTGATGATTTATGGCAAGAATCCGACGGTGGAATAAAAGATGAAATACAATTTTGGAATAGAGGATCCGGACTCCAAAACGAAAGGAGTATTAAAGGAATACAAATGGTTGGTACCTCAGCTTTTTATAAAGCCAAAGTAATTCTTCTTCCTGTTCACATATTCCTTCTTTTTTTAGTCTGGCCAATATTTTCCTGATATTAATGTTAATATAGAGCGAATTCTTAACACTGGCAAATTCCAGTTCTGTCACAGTCCCATACAGCAGATCCAAATATCCAATGCCGTGTGGTTTCATCAGAAATCTGGTTCTTATGGTCATTTTATCATCAATAATTCCACAAAAATCTGGTACGTCGTAAATGTTCAATTATATATGTTATGATTTTCTAATGCCCAGCAGAGTGTCATTTTAATTTATTTTTATTTTATTTGGAGAGGTTAGATGGGCAGTACTTTGTGGAGTGGTGTATAGCAGATGAACAAACCCCAGATGGAGAATTGCAGAAAGCACTAGATTGGGCTTGTCAGAATGGGGGAGATTGTAGAGAGATTAAAGCGGTGGGGCAACCATGTTTCTTGCCAAACACTCTGAAAGATCATGCTTCTTATGCATTCAACAGCTATTATCAAAGGATGAAACACAAAGGAGCTAGTTGCTATTTTAATGCTGCAGCTATTGTCACTGCACTTGATCCAAGTAAGTTGATATATATTACCCCTCAGTTTCTAAATTACTGTTCTCTTTGATCAGACATATCGTTTAACAAAAATAATTGACTGTATTATAAATATTTGTGTAATGTGTGTTTTCTTTCAATATCCTTGTGTATGCGATCATAATTGCAGTCGGTAGAAAAAGTAAGGATAAATTGGTAAAAGTGTTCTCTTAAAAATAAAATTTTGAAAAAAAAACAATTATTTTGAATCGGATAAAAAAGGAATTGATGACAATTATTTGAAAACTATTTATTGCTGATTTTTTTTCATGCAAAACCCGATGAATTTTTAAATCAACTGCATGAATTGATCAAAACGATCCGATGAATTTTTGAATTGACGATTCGTTCTAATTTTTCATGCCCGGATCGAATCGGATAGGATGAGCCCAATTTGAGAAGAGAATCTCGTAATTTCCTTAATTTCATTCGCCCAGCCAACACTTGATATTTATCGAATGATTTGGTGCAAATCACATCTTTCAGAAACTATGCATGATTTAAATAGGTTATTAATATTATTTATTTCTTAATCATTGGTTAATGCGTATCATAAATGGACGAAAAGAAGTTCCTTGCTTCCTAAACACTCTATAGACTTGTGTTTGCATGACATGAGGGAGAGGGACCCAATCGGTGGCCTTTTCCTTTGCTTCTGTTTCAAGGCATCATTACCATATTATCTTTTTCTTGTAAATCAAATACTCATTCATATATCGGACGGGCGTCCTAAGCTTGATTAAAGCCATGTTTTGTTGGACATAAGAGCATCCCTACTGTGTAATTTTTTTTATATATTTTTTTAGCTGGATTTTACTGTCATTTATATATTTTTATCTTTTTATCAATTTAACGATATTTCTTCTCATTGTATAATCTTCTTACACAAAAAATATTAAATTTAACATCATCCCACATAAATACAAAGCCCCCCACATACACACACCAAGAGGCAGCCGCCGCCCCCTCTTTCCCCATAAGTCTTCCTCTCTCCCCAAAAGCCATCTTCTTATTTAGGAAGAAATATTTTTCTCTCCTATTTGACATAATAGGATAATGAACAATGAAAGATAAATGACATCTTCTTAATCGGAAGACGGTTAAAATGATACAAGTATTGCTCTAATATATAGAGAACTGATGTGGTAAAAATAAGTAAGAACGGCCGGCCAAAAACTGATTTTTGTCACATCAAGAATTAAAAAGTAAGCTAGGATGAGCATAATCTCTCTCTCTCTCTCTCTCTCTCTCACAAAGCAAGCAAGGATGAGCGTAATCTCTCTCTCTCATCATCATCATCATAGCTGATCTTGTTTTGTACTGCAGGCCATGGCTCATGCAAGTTTGAGTATCTTCCCTGAAGTGATGGTTAAAGAAATGCGAGCTCTTCTTCTGCATCGATCACTACTTTTCATTTCGTTTACAGGTCTTAAGTTTTATTAGTTGTTCGATTTCCATATCCATCTCCACAACATAACATTATATATGATGTCTTTTTAATTAAAGCTTGAATTTCTTCCAAGCCCCTATTGCTATTGCTACTTTCATATTTGATTAATTGTGATACAGATATGGGAGTTTAACGACTATTTTCACTATATTTTTTGTTTATTCATTATTTATTAATTTTTAGATTTTCTAACAAGAGTGAGATAAGTTTTAGCAAACATGCACCTACACATTAATTTACCTTCTCATTACTACTCATTCTTCTCTTAATTCTTAGTTGGGTCCCATTACTAAATCATCTACTTTATTTACACAAATTTTTTTATTTCAATATTTTGTAAATTAATTAATTAAATTAATTAATTCGTTTATAATTTTAATTGTAATATTAAATAGTACAAATAAATTTTAAAACAAATATATTAATTTTAAAAATTATAGTAAAACACCAATAATTAAAATTACATTATAACATCAATAATTAAAATTACATTAAAACGTCAATAATAAAAATTACATTAAAACATCAATAATAAAAAATTACATTAAAACATCATAACAAAAAATTTAGTAATTACTAGTTCTCATCGTAACGAGTCCATATATGTTCAACCAAGTCGTGGCGAAGTTCATGATGTCGATTGCTATCACGTAGCTCGTTATTTCGCTTCAAATAATCTATGAATGTTTGGGTTGAGCCATGGTTGGCTTCTGTAGGGGAATCTTCTGTATCATCAGTCCAGTTCGTAATGTGATCACCCTCATCCTCGACAATCATGTTGTGTAGAATAATACATGTTTGCATAATTTCTTTCAAGTTATTTCTATACCAAGATCGAACAGGACCTTTTACAATCGTCCACCTTGATTGGAATACTCCAAATTGCGTTCGACGTTTTTTTCTTGCTGCCTCTTGTCTTTCCTTGAATTTCTTTCTTTTAGGATCCGTCGGGCACGAAAAACTCTTCACAAAAGTAGCCAAATTCGGATAAATTTCATTTACTAGGTAGTACCTTTTTGTATAATGTGTGTTATTAACTACAAAATTAATAGGCGGTGCAGTTCCTTTGAGTACGGTATTGAGTAAAGGTGACTTATATAACACATTAAGATTATTACGAGAACCCGCAACCCCGAAAAATACATGTCATATCCATAGATCTGCAGACGCAACTGCTTCAAGTATAATTGTTGCCTTCGCATGACCTCTTGTAAATTGCCCTTGTCAAGCAACTAGACAGTTTTCCATTCTCAGTACATATATACAATCAAGATTTCCTAACATACCTGGAAATTTTGTGCCTATGTTCGTGCATTTGGAGAAGACGTTGTGTATCATCGACATTTGGTCTTCTCAAGTATTGATTTCCAAACAATTGAACAACACAATTGCAGAAGTTGAACAAGCATTCCATGACAGTTGTTTCAGCCAATCGGAGATACTCGTCGAGATGGTCAGTCGGAACTCCATAAGATAACTGACGGATAGCCGTCGTGCATTTTTGAATTGGTGACAGACCTCTTCTTCCAACTGCATCCAACCTTATTTGAAAATATTGTGAATGATTCTCCAATGCAATAACTACCCGAAGGAATAAGCTCTTACGCATTCGAAAACGTCGGCGGAACATGTTATCAGGATATAATGGCTGAGTTGAGAAGTAATCATTGACAAGTTGAGTGTGTTCGATTTCATGCTTTCGATCTAAATACCTCCTTTTCCTTCGTGTTCTGCTGATTTGCGCTTTCACCAATTCGAGCAACCGTTCGTGTTGTTGAACTATCGCCTCCATTAGTTTATCACCTAGAGATTCATCGGAACTGGTTGAGGAATAAGTATTTAGGCTACTGGAAGACATCTTTTGTGGTAAAATGATAATTGGTTTGTAAAAAAATTCTTGCAGTTTGAAAATGTCTAATACTAGTCATCTATATATAACATTAGTTTGTAACGACTATTTTACAACAACTAGTTTATAACGGCTATTTTACAATGACTAGTTTGTAACAACTATTTTACAACGGCTAGTTTATAACGACTAGTTTATAATGACTATTTTACAACGGCTAGTTTGTAACGACTAGTTTGTAACGACTATTTTCTAAATTTTCCAATGCAGTAAAATATTACATATTAAAACACCAATAATTAAAATTACATTAAAATAAAAATAATTAAAAATACATTCAAACACCAATAATAAAAAATACATTAAAATGCGAATACTTCAAATTAAATAAAGTCAACAAATACATTAAAAAACACATTTTCTTAATCTAAATTTCATACCCCAAGTTACGCCACCTATTCCTTAGGACATCACATACAAGTTAATGTATGCCACGCTCTGTTAAATTCATCTCAATTATATCTTCTCCAATAAATTTGATATCTCGAATGAAGCATTCGTGTTGTAAATTCATTGCTTCCGCATCCATTTTCTTAGCTATTGACATGTTTCTTATCTTCTTAGCTTCCGCATTTATTTTCTTAACTTCCTTGTATTCTTTCATCTTCGTTACAAGCTCCACATGTATCTTCTTCAAAAAATTAGCCATATTTTCATCCATTTGAAAATGAAGAAAAACTGATGATATAAAAATTGATGAGATAAAACAATTAAAATAGTAGAGAGAATTTATAGAGAGAATAGATTGAGAATGAAAATTTTGGAAGAAATTGAGGTTTATATAAGAAGAAAAATGAAGTAAAAAGGGTGAAAATTAAAATAAAAAGTGAAAAAAAAAACTGACAAAAAATCAAATGGTAAAAAAATTGAAAAGAATGATGGATTGAAAAACGGTCAAAAGTTGAAATGTTTTTTTTAAAAAAAAATTACACCAAAACCGTCCAAACAAGGAAGAGAAAAGCAGTACAATAATGTGGGTCCTACAAAATTTTGAGCTCACACAACTTTTGGGAGGTGTGGTACATTCTCTTTTATTTGGCAAGAAGTGTGGTTAACTTGCTTTTGGTGTGAGTATGAGAATTTTTTTGCTGCATTTTTAGAGAATTCTTCATTAAGAATTCAACCCCACTTATTTTTATAAGAATGGAGCCACAATTGGGGAGGGGGGGGGGTGTTCTTGCCTTATAAGAATTAGCATGAGAACACCCCTAATGAGGATGCCCTTAGTAGCAACAATTCTACTCCTTATTTGAAATTGAAACTATCAAACATCTCAGTGTTGCCTTGATTTCTTCTCCTCGGCGGTAGTGCATATATATATATATATATATATATATATATATATATATATATATGAACCAATTGATCGGTTCTACTAAAATTCAGAATCAGAACCAAAAAAGTAAATTGGTTCGGTCCAATTTTTATTGGTCTGGTTTTAGAAAAAAATCTGCTCACCTTTATTACTGGTGTTCAAAATATGTATTTTTTTGGTTAGTAGCGTGCAATTGCTTTGTATATGGAACTTCTTGTTGACTTTTGTAAAGTTCAACGACTAATGATAAAGTTAGCCCTACAACAATACTCCATTCGTGCTAGATAAATATTCGTACTTTTTATTTTGGGACGTTCAAACTAATATTTCTAAAGACTTTTAATGCACAATTTTTTTTTTATTATTCTTCCCAATATATCCTTAAAACTTTATTTAATACTATCATAACAAATTCTACAGAAACCAAGTCATTTAATTATAATCCTTACTACTCTTATCAAAAAAACTAAAAGAACAAAAAAAAATCTTCATTTGGGTGGCTACAGTCCACCATTGTCAATGATGGGAAGAATCTTCATTAGGACACGTACTATTCTTTAAATTTTCTTCATGGCTACGGTCCGCCATGCCCAGCACAATGATTCTGCATAAATTTTCTTTAATATCTTTACTTTTTTACTTTTCTTTTCAAACCAAAACAAGCAACATAGCTTTTCACACCATTTTACTCTTCTTCTCTCATAACAACATTCCTTTTGAAGCCTAAAACTTTGGACGGAATATATGGAGGACTTATCTTTGGAAGGGAAATAAAAAATGAATAGGAGTTGGAAACTCCTAAAATTATGGAGGGAATACGTGGTAAAGAGAGAGTCCAGATCTTATGTACTATTTGTGTGTGTCATTAGTGTATTACTTTTCATCCTAACCATTGGTTGAGATGCAATGGTGAAGATAAAAAATGGTACATCAGTAATACACACAAGTGATACATGTATAGTGTGCATAAATTAATGAGAGAGAGATGGTGTAAAGGGTATTAACGTCAAAATATAATTTATTGTCCCTCATTAATTACCTTTCTTAATCTGTGTATTTAGTCAATAATGAATATTTATCTGAGACGGAGTATATGTTTGGTAAAATTACGGGCCGGTCCATTTTTTAAAGTTTATAACTCATCTACTGCAGTGTTCTATTTTTTTTTAACCGGAAAAAAGACACTTTTGAAGGTGAAATGACTGCGATACTCTTAATGAGCCTGAGGTGCGCTACGTTTTTACATCGTGGTTCAAAAATATCAAATTAAATTTATGAACAGCGGTGCAATTAGACTATGAAATTAAACTATTGAATCGCGGTGCAAAAATTAATGCAATAAAATTTATGAACCGTTGTTAAAAAATAGACTAGGTGTTGGATTAATGGATTATGCATAATTTACTTTAAACCATTAAGTTAAATAATCTAAGCAATCTACGTCTTTATCATAAACATATTTCAGATTGCTCTTTTAAATAACTATTGACTGACACTTCAAGGATATATATATATATATATATATATTTGCTCAAACTTATTATTTCTTTATTTGCTCAAACAATATATTTCTAACATTTTCCTTGTCTGTACTAGGATAATATCTCATGTCTTATATCCTCTACATAAGATCTCTATAATTTTGTAAAAGGATAATTTCATCCGATCTATTGGATTTCAAATTCAAAACTTGACTCCAACGGTTCGGATCTCAAAGTAACTCTATACAAAGACCCTTGAAGCAAAGCTTGAAGACACTGAAGCATTCATACTCTATCAATACTCACTTGAAGTGCCTTAGCCAAAACATTAGTTAGATAGTCTTATATTCGTATTCTTTTCCGGTCTTTGTTTTGACAATCATAGACTTCATAGTTCTTGATATTCCTTACCTCTTCCAAATTCTTAAAGAATCATTTGATTGTCCAACGAGTGTGATTGAATTTCAATCATACTCCCTAAACACCGGTCTTTGTTGTACACTAATTCATTAGTGATCACCTAGATTTTTAATAATATTAGTGCACTTCAAAAATCCAAGTTTGACCAACTTGATAGTGGACGTAGCAATTTACACTGTGAACCACTTTAACTGCTTTGTCTTTTATTCTTCAGCTTACACAAACTGTCCTAACACTTAAACAGTTTCAATCTACTAAGAGTCAGCAAGTCAGTCTCATCAGTTGATTATTTAGTTGTTTAGTGAATTATTTTTTCAGTTCATTCTTTATAACTTGTGATCTTTTGAAAACATCTCAAAATTGTATCAACTGGCTAGCCAAAGCTATCTTTCCTACTAACAACATTAGTTTATAAGGAACTCTCAAACTCTTCGGCCAGCTGACATTACATCAGTTGATTGACAAAAATTGTATTTTCCGTTGCAATTTTTGAAGATTAAAAAAAACAACCCTCAAAGTTTTAAAAGGTTTTAAAAGGCTATTCACCCCCTCTAGTCTTATTTATTGCCAACTGGACTTACACTAGCGAAATTAAACTTTGAACCGCGGTGTAAATATTAATACAATGAAATTTATGAACCGCAATTCAAAAATAGACTAGGAAATTAAACTTTAAACATAGGTGCAAAAATTAATGCAATGAAATTTATCAATCGCTGTTCAAAAATAGACTAGGAAATTAAACTTTGAATCGCGGTGCCAAAATATTATCTAATTCATTTTTTTCACCGCGATACAAAAACATAAATAATCAGTTTACGTCCTCCACCTTTTTCTTCTATCTCCTCTGTCGTAAGCATTCTTTTTCCTCCTTCTTCTCCGCCTTTGTCTCAACTGGAAAATCTTTCAACCCAGCACAGATCCATTATAGTTTCGTATTTCATGAATCAAAAAACTCGTTTATCTTTTGGAGGCGTTGCCCCTGAACCCCCACGATGGGGCGTTTCCCCCTCGAGCCTCGTTTCGTTGCGCACAATTGTGATTTTCGAATCCAAAGTGTGTTGTCGGAGCTGTTGAAGAATACAATGGTATTTTTGGAATAATATTTCAAAAAATGCTCTTTTGTGGTTGAAAAAAAAAAAGTACTGGAAGGCTTATAAACTTTGGAAAATGGATTGGCCTGAATTTCTCCTTGTATGTTTAGGCTTATTCAGCCCAAGGGGGAGCAATAGAACAGAGGAATAAGTGCGGGCCGGTACAGTTTTTTGAAATTGTAACCGCTATAGTACCTTTTTTTTTGTTTTCAACCGCATAAGTCCACTTTTGTTAATTTTTTCCAAAAATGCCCACTATTCTCAATTTCTCTTGTTCCTCCTTTGCCTTTTTCCTTCTTTTCTTCCCCTCCATTAATATTGCATGGTTGATACCTTCAGTCCAGACCTCGGGAAGGTTAAGTAAGCCTTTTCGATCATATCCAATAGATGAAGATTGGAATAGTAAGTCCTTTTCATTTCATGAGTTGACTATATATATATATATATATATATATATATATATATATATATATATATATATACACACACACACACACACCCACTTCAACTCCTACCGAGACATCACATACCTGTGTGACGATGGAATCATCACTAATGTATCCGACACTACAGATGTCGATGTCGCCAACTTTTTCAAGAAATTGGGGGAAACCGTGGTCTTCAATATTAGGGAGTGCTACCTCTCTTGCTACTTCTTCCTTTTGTAGTAGTCTCTCATTATTATTGTATAACAATAATAATGCCTTGTCGACCGATGTGTTTTTCGTTCTTGTTTTGAAGTTGGAAGGTATGTGATGAGTGAATTGATATTGGCTAATAATGAATTCTGAAATCTGCAAGATCCCGTGATCTGATGATCAATTTGGAGATTCTCGACGAGGATTACCGAGCAGAAGCTAACCCAGATGCACATCGCACGTTACGACGTAGGGTTTTGAACTTACGACGCGGGGTTACGAACTTACGACTCAGGGTTACGAACTTACGATGCGGGGTTTAAACTTACGACGTAAGATTTTAAACTTATGACGCGGGGTTTTGAACTTGCGACGTAGGGTTTTCGGTTATCTGTTGTTGGGTTTTATGAAAAAAACTGGAGACGATAATGAAAAATGATGCGCTGCCATGGCCTCGTAAGAAGACGAACTAGGTGATCAATGTATAGTAGCTTGGAAGAAGAGAAGTTTTGGGATATTGGTCAAAGAAGACGAACTGGGTGACTTAACTCAGTCACTTTCATAATATTTTGACAAATGTTACCAAATTTAGTTTTGTTCCACTTTTTATGACAATGCTTAAGGGCAACTAGTTTCTTACAATCTTTTCTCCATTGCCAATTTTCTTGGTAAGCTTTAAACCGAGCAGCCCCTCTCCTCTACTTTTAGTTGAGATCTTTGAGACTGCACAGCGTAGTTTTGTCTGCATATGAAAACGATGCCCGAAATTGATGAATGATGCCCAAAATTAAGTATTGATGCCTAATTTTTGTATTATGATGCCCAAATTTGGGCGATGATTTTTGCATTACGATGCCTAAAATTTTGAACGACGCCCAAATTGGGACAGTGGTTTTGTGTGCACGTTTTTCCTTAATTAAGGGTACCTTTGTCATTTTTCCCTCAAAAGTGTACTTTAGCGGTTGAAAACAAATATATAAGACTTTTTCGGTTATAATATCATGACAGTGGACCGGCCAATTATCACCCTAGAACGACCCTACTAACTTAAATGAGCCTCACCTCCCAATCTGACTCTTATTGCCCTTCGTTTCATGTAAACCGTTCAATCGATCCATTTTTTAAATTAATTTTGGTTAATGTAATTTAGTTTTGACTAATAATTATACTCCTTCAATTTTAAAAAATAATTGTGTTTGACTTGGCATGCATATCAAAAGAAGTTCTTAACTTCATTATAAATATGAACATGTTTAGTTTTTAATTTTAATGATATCCAGGTTGGAGTGTGATAAATAAATAATAAGTGTAAACAGTCTCCATTTGAAAGTCAAACTTTTTAATAGAATGATACTTTTAGTAGCTAATTAGTAATAAAATGAAATTTTTATATCTTAAGTTTTGAAAGTTTACTCTTTAAGTGAAACAACTGAAAATAAAATACTTGATTTTTTTACCAAAAACGAATGAAGAGAGTATTACAAACTAATCAAATTCTGCCAAAATCAACAACTTTGATAATGCGATGAGCAAGGTTGTTGGTATGCCATCAGTAATGTTACTCCCCCATTGGCCACTTCAACGCAGTTTATTGATTTGGTGCACCTTAATGGTTTTTAATATTACGTCATACTTATAATTGTTGCACACACTTTTTTTTTCTGAATGAAACCTGATCACGCCACAAAGATGGGGTGACTATGCTGGTGGTCCACGTGATGGACCAGAGCTGACGTGTCCTTGACCGACGTCCACGTCGATGTATGGGGGTACTTGATGTACCTAAGTTGATAGGATATCTGAGCTTTGTGCTTGCATATGACCTTGAGTGACCTGAAATGAGACTACCATTAGGGTGCCGGGGGTTTTCCCAACTACAGCCCTCCGGTGTGAGAGTCAGTAATCAGGAAATATAAGTGTCGGAGCTAGGCGTTCTCTTTAAGCTTCCGGTGATAGTGTATATTGCTTATTTCTCTCAATGCAATTGTGTGTATATTTGATCAAGTGAACTTACCTTTCTTGTAAGGGAAGGCTTCCTTTTATAGTAGTGTCCCTTGGGGGGTCATGATTGATGTAGGGGCCCTTGGTCATAGGGACCTGTTGCTGGTCGGCTGGCTGGCAGCCTCTTACTGGTTGATGGTCTATGGGTAGCCTTACATAGTTGGTGATTGTTTACTAACCAAGTTATATATTACCTTCTTGTGCAAGGGCCTGTTGCCTGGTCGGCTAGCTGTCAATCTCTCACTAGTTGGCTTATGCTTGCATGGACGACATGTGTCATCCAATTAGGATATGACATTTGGTAATTACTTGGTCGATGTAGTTGAGTGTCCAGCATGGGCGTCCTCGCCTTAGTGCTCGCTATTACTCGGCTCCTGGATTGACCTTTGTTCGTTCCGAGGATGCTTTGTTTGGTAGATGAGTAATGATCGGCGATGGTCGGCCCTTAAGTGCGAGGGGTAGTTGGGGAATGTGCCTCGCCTATGCCTAACCCGGGGCCACGTGCTCGCTTCACGTAGGAGGACCCAGGTCGCCCTTCAAAACCCATCAATTAAAGCAATAAGTAAGTCAAAAGTAAAATAGTAAAGTCCCAAAAAGGAAAATTTAGAAAGTGCATCGATTTTTATTTTTTTTGATGAAAAGAAATAATGATTCCTTTCTAGGAAGTATTAATTCAGTAATTTACTTATCAATATAAAGTTCTAAAATTTAAAACTCATATTCCCTCTGCCCCAAAATGAGTTTTTGTTTTTTTAAATGTCTCAAAATGAATATTTATTTTTGTATAATATTACTAATTTTACATTTGTAAACTATCATATCCAGTGTTGACTTGCAGGACAGTAAAGGTATCATGTAAATGTGCAGCTAAATTGGCTCATAAGTCAAAATTTATTGATTTTTGTAAATGGTAAAGATAGGGAGTCAGAATCTGCATTTAAGGGTATTTTTGATATTTATTAATATTAAAATAAAATATCTAATACACCCATTAATGATTCCAATGATTTATCTTTACCGTTTAACACGATTATCTTTTCCCTACGCACGACCCATCGCTCTCTCTTCATAACCCACATCCATATTTCTCTCTCTCTCTCTACACAACCCTTCTTTCTCTCTCTCTCTTTCTCTCTCAATTGTGCTCTCAAATGCTCGCATCCGTGATATCTGCACTAAAGCCGCACTCCTTCGAAGAAATGACAAAGAAAGGAGTTAAGACTAAAGGAAAGAGATAAATAGGCTTAATCACTTGAACTCCTATGAGATCCGAAGGTTGTGTTAAGCATATGCATAAATGTCTATTCTCCAAAAGCATCTACCTCTGGATGGCCAAGAACGAAGCCTTCTTGATTGCTTTTTCATTATCTCAAGGTAAGACTCTGCCATTAGTAAGGTCAGAGTTTCACAAGAAAGAACCCAGATCTTTTCAAGAAGGAACCCAGATCTTTTCAAGAAGGAACCCAGATCTATTCAAGAAGGAACCCAAATCTGTTCAAGAAGGAACCCAAATCTATTCAAGAAGGAACCCCAAATATTTCAAGAAGGAACCCAGAGTTACCAGTGGCGGATCCAGAAATAAGGTTAAGGGGTGTCCAAGAAGATGGGGGGGACGGAACTAAGACTGGTCGGACGGTCGACTGCCGCTGCCGGACTGAGGAAGAGGAAGGCATGAAGGAGGAAGCCCAACTCAAGCTACAACAACAACAACAACAACAACAACAACAACAACAACAACAAGGCTGTAACTGCAAATGACCAATAGTGGACGTTGGAGTGGCGGAGGCGGCATAAGCAGCAGTGCACAGCGGGCAGTGGTGGAGCAGCCAGGAAGTTGGTCGGTTGGTCCGCTGTCTGCTTCTCTAGTTCTCTTCGTTCGTGTAAATTAATTGTGTAGAGAGATGGAGTGACTGGCTGACTGCAACCGTAAGCGTTTAGGGGGAAAAATTGGGAAGGGTCTAGGGGGAAAATTAGGAAGGGTCCAAGGGAAAAATAGGAGGGGTCCAACTGTTAAAAATTCAAAAATTACTCTTATTTTTTTTTTACTTTGAGGGGTGTACATGGACACCCAGTTGGTCCACTATCGTCTGCCCCTGAGAGTTACTACCCACAACAATCAACAAATAATCATTCGATTTCAAGGTGGTAGAACTTGATTACAAGACCAACAAGCTTCCTATTGTCATTATCGGTGGCTTGCAAGAGTGCTGATTGCAAGAGTGATGGAAAGAAGAGAGATAAGAGATGTTTTGTAGCCGTATTTGATAGGGCCCCGTGTGTGACGACTCGACCCATATTCCGGAACAGAATCCCAAGGTCGCGCCGCAAGGACAAGGCAAGAAGGGGACAATCACTTGTAAATCAGTAGTACAAGTCAAACAATAGAGCTATTCGGCTCTAAACATGAATGTACATCCGTACAAAAATATGGGTCAACAAAAATCGAAGGTGCGGAAGCGTTAATAGAGTGAAGACCCGATCTAATAAACTCGAAATCAACACTAATGAAACCAAGAGAGACTATTGTCTCGAGAGGAGAAAGTACAAAACTCACGTGCCGCAACATTGCAGACGCGGAACAAACCATCGGCACTCCAGGCCGGTGTTTCAACAAGGAACTAACCTGATATAACAATTACCCACGGCTAAAGCATACCGGGGTTAACCAACAATGAAACACAACTAGAATAAAGAAAAAGCCCCAAAGCTACTGTGTGCCCGGGAGACAACTGAATATAAAACTAAGACTCCGAATAACGGCATGACACAATGCGTCGGCCCAAAGAAGAACCAAATCAGAACCCAAGTGTTCTACCCGACTGTAAAGTCTAAATAACTTTACAATACAACGAACTCACAAGAATAGTAAAGTACAATATACAAATCAATGATGCTAGATGAGATAGGAATCCACAAGCTACTACTTGGGAATGTCAGATGCTACAATCACGAACACACGAACACACGATCACACGAACTAAGCTCGAGCTATCGATCAACTGCGATCTGCTACAATCACGATCTATGTGGCCTCAATGTGGCGGACATGTTATTGCAACTAGAAAACAAAGTACGAGATGAGTCATAATGACTCAGTACACTACTACTAAACAATATAACATAATATGAAACATTGTTAATATAACAGTAACATCGTGTTACGACGATGAAACTTGGGAAGACGTGTTGTATACTTTACAAGAAATCTCCACTTTTCACTTACTAAACTGTCCAAATGAACTAGGGTGGAATTCCCTGTTCAACACAAACCAAATGGATTAGGAAGTAATCTCATGAAACATTTCATGTAAATATGTATAACTTTATATATACATGTCAAGTCATTCATGAAATTAGCAAGTATAAGCATGTATATTCACATATATGCATATCAAGTCATAGAATTATCAAGTATAAGTACGTATACCTACAGATATACACACCATGAAATTCAATAACGCGCAATCAAGATAAACATGGTCACTTTCGATCCCATGTCTCAATTAACACTTTGTTGTCACATAAGTGCTTGAAATAAATCATATAACAAGAGGATATATTCTAGAGCCGCTGCCGCAACGTAGATCCTGAAATGAAAACGGTTATCTTGAATGTGGGTTGTCGGATGCACGTGATTGATACATCGACCTTGAACACGATAGTATTATTCCAAGCGCCCTAATGGTTACGACAAGGTACTCTTCTCCACTGTGATCAAATAGTGGAGGGTGGGTGCATGATGATGGGTTGGCGACCCATCACTACCACGAATCTCACAATTCGTGACAGCGATGCATCGTTACCATTGAGACAAGACAAGTATGCCAACTGGACTAATGGAATGACAAGCAGATATTTACTTGGCATTAAAATCAAGTAGGGATCGAGCTCGACATGAGCGAACTCATCCATGTCAAGTAGATGTTTACTCATATTAAATCAGGTAGGAAGCGAGCTCGATAAGAGTGAGTTATGTTCAAGACAAGCATGCATGTTATTCACGACATGTTCACGATTAATCATATAGATTATAATAGGAGCTCAATCAAGTTTGAAAGTGTAAGGGTAAAATATGTATCACCTATTTTAGTTTTTGTTTCCCCTTTCTTGGTAAGTTATGTTTGCACAAATTTGGTAAATTTGGAAACAAAATATTTAATTAGATTGTGGGTTTCTTGGTCCTAAAGTTTAGGAACTATTTTTGAAACTAAATCTAGTCAAAGATTCTATACTAACCGTGGTTCTTGAGTCATTGTCCATAAGGGAATGAAATCCAAGAATTATGGTAAGTGTAATTCTTTCCAAAGACTAATCCTTGTTCTTCTTGGAGTTGGTTTATTTATTGTAGGGTTCCTCCTTCCTATATATAAGCGACATGGCCATAGCTGGAAGACACGGATTCTGAGAGAGCAAATCACAAAAGAGCAGAAAATCCAGAATTCAGAATTCCAGCTTTTGTGCAGAAGTTGATTGTAGCTTCGGATGTTACAACATTGGAAGCTACATTGAGAGTTGTTGCTGTTTTTGTCTTCTTAGCTGATTTTAGGAAACTCTTTGTTTCTTCCCACGTTTTCTTTACGTGTTTTTCTGTGGGATTTTGCTCTCCAGACTTGTTGTTTTGTGAGAGTGTTTTGTTTGGTGATTTCGCATTATTTTTGTAAAACAATTAATCATTTTAAGTGAAATTTTTTTGGACCATAAGGCTAGATCTACAAGCATAGGCTTGTAGATTGTTTGGTTAACACTTGTGTTCTGTTTCCTGCTTTATTAATTAGTCTTCCGCTGTTCTGTTTTATTTTGACTATTGTGACTTCCATTGTAGCTACATCAGAAGCTACATTGGAAACTACATTGGCAACTCTTGAGAATCCTAGCTATTTTATTCTTTCAGAAAGTACAAGTGTCAAGTTGTTCATTCAATTTTATTCAAGTTCCAAAAGCTAGTAATATAGTCAAATGGGTTTCTAAGTGTCAAAGGATCTCACCACGATCTTAGTAGGTCTAATCGTTCCTTAAACTCGACTCCGTTGAGTCATCGCTACAATTCATCCCAAATAGGAGACAAATGCTATATGCATTTCTATCCTTTCTCTATGTTCACAGTTCACGTATATCTAGGTCCTTATTTCATTGAGAAACCTTAGTTCAACAAATTCATCATTCCACCTATTAGTGAAATCTAAGTTCAATACATGTACACTAATCAACTTTCAATAGGTCATTAAGACATTCAAGAATAAATCATGCTTTGAGCCAAGATATGAAATATGCGTCATAAGTCATATAATACCAATAAAACCACAAGGTAATAAAAACCAATATATACTTCAAATCAAAAATGCAAAATATGTTTATTAAGTCATATTCAATAAATAAGTAAGAATATCAAATCACAATTTATATAATTCCCAAGGTTTACCTAGATTGTCTAGGCTCACCAAATAACAAGATTATATCCTTAGAGTCTTTCTCTTTAGGATAGTAGTTCATCCCGAAATCTCAAATCCATTAAGGTTCATGTAATAGTCATAAACTACTATTGTCACATTTAAGTCCTTGAAGCCATACGCTAACTTACGTTGCAATACTACGAGACCTCGTTGAGGTTTTCTAAGTTAAAGTACCAAGTAGTACACTCACATGATAAGACCCATGGGTTGTAGTCTAGGTTCTAAAGATGTTTGTGCGATACTATTTCGCAAGGTCAAGGCAATACTAGCATGCTTTGGATAACGACTTGATTATCTTTGTAACTCTACGAGTAGACTCTATATGTAGAGTACTAGATCATAACCCATCAAAATTCATTCTATAGAAGATTCTCTAATTCACCATCTCGGATTCCCCGAGATGATCCCAAGATTCCCAATCAAGTCCTTAAACAAGTTAGGGTGCATTCACACATACATGGCGACTCTAGTGAGTCGGAGTTCCCATATCAATAACCCTAAATCCATAGGATCCAAAACATGGGTAGGTCACATTCCTACAAGTCTTACAATACTTTTAAAACCCTTTTTATAAATCCACTAGGACCACAATACCAAGCCAAACATGACCTTAATCTATCGATGGCCCAAATTCTACAATTTGAAACCCTAGCATAAAACTTTCCCTACGGCCGTGAATTGCAATTACTTCCTTCACGAGAGTTGTTCCTAAACACATTTAGGACATTATTCATGCTTTACTCAAGTCCAAATTATTGACTTATAGGGCAACCCCAATAAATTCAGATTTCAAACCTAAAAATGACAATTTCTCAACATCTTGCAAATGTAAATAATTCCTTCACAAGAACTACTCCTAGACAAATTTAGAACAACATTCATGCTTGAACTAAATCCAAATTAATAAGTTAACATGGCTGTTGGTGAATTCTTAAAAAAAACAATGTCGAATAACTAGGATATATTATAGAATCGTGCACAATGCACTTTCCTGCAAGAATTATTCGACCCTATCAAATGTCATGGGTTACACGAATATTCTTGTGGGATAAGACTATAATTGCTCTCATATTTCTGGCACTCGAAAAACTGGAGACTACTGTTGGAGTATTATGTATCTTTTTGTAACCCAAAAAACGAAGACGATGGAACTGATATATAGTTTTATATGTGTCCCTTGTAGATAATCAAACTTATGTTCAAATGGTTGTTAACACCTGTAAGCTCGTTACGAGAACAATAAGTCGAAAGGAAACATAACACTTTGATTATTAACACCCGTAAGTTCATAATACTTATGTGAATGTGCACTCCACACCCCCAGATTCACAATGTAGTATTCCCGAGCTCACCCATCTTCGAAACATAAACCCCGATTATACCAAATGACCAATGATTTTACTTAAATCATCAACAATGGCAGCCCCAAAATTTTCAGATTTCTATCTTGTTGAAATGAAGATTTCTACTTCACAAAAAGTCTTCCTAAGCATGTATACAACAACTATTATGAAGGGAGTATGCCCTAATATTGAACCTACAAATTTTTTGGGTTTGAAAACGTAACTTAAGCCTTAGATTAATATGATTGATCAACAAATAAAATGGAGACAGTCGAAGAGGAAGGCAAGAGCTTCGTTTTGGTGGTCTCCAATCAAAAATCTGATGGCCGGATCTCCGGCAATGATGCAAGCAAGGTGGAGGATTTCAAGTTCACTCTTTCTCTCTCTAGGAACCAGCAAATAACAATGGAGGAAATGAAAATGGCTGTCATGTGTTTGGGAAGATGAAGTCACTACAAAGGGGTCAATCCTCACCGAGAGTTATTAAGCTTTCTATTGGTCAATCCTTGCCTACCATTGATCAAAACTCATCAAGGGCTTAAGATGGGTCAAAGGGGATTCAACATAAGTGAATTGGGTCAGTCAAGGTCGGACTTGGGTCAAGGAAGCAAGGGGGAATGGCTGCAACCACAAAAATCCCGAAATATGGGAAAACATATTTTTTTTTCATTTGCGAGTTACTGGACAGTCAATCTTGTAAAATCTACCATAAATCGGTCACAACTTCGATTAAGGTAATTTTTGATTTTTCTGAAACTAGACTCTTTAAAATACAATTTATAATTTTAAATTTCTCAATTTGGACTTGTATTCATCAAAATACAGTCCCTACAAGTTCATGTTAACATTCTGAATTCTCAAAACAGAACACAGAGACAGCCATAATACGTGGCCTATTTGAGGCACTTAAACACCATGGAAAGTTATGAAAATTTACAGGTATTAACTTAACATATGTAGGTAACACACACTAAAATTTAAGCCAATTCTATTTATTAGATTGGTACCAGAATTTTCCCGAAGTTTACCCAAAAACAGGACTGAATCTGTGAAGTAATTAGTTGGTTATTTTATTTCCAATTGTAACAAGTCCACGCACATGGATGATTTAAACATGAAAGAACTAGTACCCTTGGTCTAGAATTCAACCCACATAAACCACAAGTAACATGGACAAGTCTCTAAGGCAAAGGAATGCATTCATGCATCCTAATTTCCAAATGCTCAAATACAAGCAAGAAGAGTCTCAACCTCAAAGTTAAGTTTCCAATGGTCTAAGTAATGACCAAGAAACATGTAAAAATCATACCAAGACTCTCTAAGACTTAGTTAAGAGTTAAGGAAGCCAAGGCGATACACAAAGCTACCACGAAAAGGCACCACGAAAAGGCATACAAAGCATAGAAATCTTATAAGATAACCAATACTCAACTAAAAGAACTAGAACGAAGATAAACATGTTAGGTTTATTTCTAGCATGTTAAGCAACAATAACGATCATGGTAAATAACCAAGGTTTGGGTTCTCATATTAACAACAAGCCAACAAGAATGTTATGGCCATTTGACATGCAAAACAAGGAAGTCAAACACACGAAGGTCAAGGGTCTTACACCGTGTCCACTCCTTTGTCTGGTATCGAAAAGGAGATTGAGATGGGTTTTGGGGTTTTCCTTCAACAATATTCCCGACGCCCTCCATTTCTTCAGCTGCTACTCCGGTGGCTTGCAAAAATGCTGGAGGGAAGAGAGATTGATTTCGTGAGTTGTTTATTCATCTTCTTGTTTGGGGATTTGCAAGGTGTGGTTGTATTCGTCTGGTTTGGAATTCTGCTTGCATTTCTGATGGTTCTTGTGCTCCTAGCAACGGCAGAGTATGGAAGAAATTAGATAGAAAAAAGCAATGGCAGGGGAGGAACTCTCCTTTAAAAAGGCGCAATAGGAAAGGAAAATGTTGGGGTTTTGGTTGTTTAACGACCCTGAATTTTGATGGGTTTTGGGATTTTTTTGTTTAACTACCACTAGGTTGGTGATGAAGAAAATTGACCTAAAGACCAAAAACTCATTATAAGGGTATAACTGTAACTTTATAAAGCTAATTACATTAATCTTTATTTTAAAGAAAAATTGGCTGGCTAGATTCTGACCCAATAGCAAGGTCTTTTGTAAAAATAGAAAAGGACACTTATCTTGTTATGAAATTATTTTTGGTACTGCTATTAGTAATATATATACTAGATCTCAACTGTTAAATTTTTAAAGATAATTTGATCTCAACCTCTGAATAGCTCAATTACCTAACTGTTTTATAATATAGATAGTCATTTAATCTTGACAGATGTTGTATTTCAAATTATATATATATATATATATATATATATATATATATATATATATGGTTATTAAAAAGTTGGTTATGAGGAAGCAGGCTATGGCGGGTTTGTAGGTACGGGCTCAACTAAGCATTTTGACACTTTAAAGTTAGGTGGCGGGCTAACCCAACGGGCCCAACCCATTTTGACAGCTCTAGTTATGCCACCTCACCCACTTTTGTTAAATCTCAATTGTGAAGACATGATTCTTCAATTCATGTAGACTTTTTGTTTTGCAACCATTAACTAACAATAATACTTAATAATAATTACTATAATAAGGGGTATTAGAATACAAGTATATATATTAGGAGAAGTGTTTTAACTAAAGACTTCTTCACATCAACATTTGATAAAACCTCTAGCTAATGGGTATGGAGGAAAAGGACTTGGGTAGGCGAAAATGTATTCTCTCACTATCAAAGATCAAACCTCTCGGCTCTCTCTCCATCTTTCACAAGCCTTTTACGCAACAAGATAGAGATAGAGCCTCCAAAACGTCTCTCCACTTTATTGGGGTTTTATCTCGCTTTCTCCCTCCTCTCTCTCGCTTTGTATTTAGAGAGATAACTCCGACAAGTCTATCTCTCCTCCAATCCTTCTCTTGCCGTAGATAACTTTCATCAATTCCTTCTTTTGAAGAGTTCCATTCTTTTGGACATCACTAGATAATTATTCCTTCTCGCCTTCCTCCTGCTTTTACTACGGTTAGACTTTTCAGTTTCTTGATTAAATTTTTTGTTATAATAATACTTTTGATTTTTTATTTTAGTTTTTGTATTTTCTTTCTGGATGATAATATATTGATAACAACTTATTGGGATTTTTTTAAAAAAAAATTGACAGTGATTTTAGTTTTAGTTTTAATTTTTTTGTAAGTTTTTATGTTAGTTTTGGTTTTTGTTTAGACAATTATTTTAGTTTTTATTTATGGTTATTTCTTAGAAAGTGAAACGAAAAGAAACATTTACTCCCTCACTACTACAGAACTATCTACGAGAATTTAGGCGATTTCGGTGATTGACTTTTGATTTTGATGGATGATAATTAAAAATTTGCTTTAATTTTGGTTTCATTTTCATTTTTTAGATAATACCATAATTTTTAATGATCTATTGGCGCTGACCCTCAATTTGTTTTACTTTTTAATTTTGTTCATTCGATTATTTTGATATTAGTTTTATTTGTTATTTATTTTGGATTTTAAATATAATTTATGTTTTATTGTTGTTATTGATTCCTAGATTTGTTTTATGTTTCAATTTTGGTTTATGGTTCTTGATTAACAGTTTTGTTTCAATTTGAGCTTTTGCTTCTATTTTGATTAAAAAAAATGATTTTGACTGATTATGATTTTTTGTTTTGGCATCGATTTTAGTTTTAGTTTAGATTTTTGTTTGAGTTTTTATATTGGTTTTGATCTTAATTGTTGCTTTTTTAACTGTTATTTTATTTTTATTAATGTTTTATTTTTTTAGTTATGATTTTATTTGTGTTAATTTCTTCAATTTAGTATTGATTTCAAATTTGATAATTGCTACTCGGTATAAATTAGTTTTTTTTTTATAATTTTTCTCTTGATTTTAGTATTTGATTGTTTTAGTTTTTTATTTCAATTTTAATTTTGGTATAATTTTTTTAGTTTGATTTATTATGTTTTAACCATATAAATACTTTTAATAAATTAAAATCTCTACATATGTGTTTAAATACTATTGCTTACAAACATTACTACCAAATGTGTGTATTTTATGTATTTACCTTACTTTCTTTTTAACTATTACAAGAAAAAATAACCGAAGGCAAACACTACCATTTCACAAGTATGAAAATGTTTATTGATCATGTTGAGATCAATAGAGTAGTTGACTTGGAATGACTTGCAAATTTTTTTTTTGAATCTTACTAAAACGAAAATGCAAAACATCTTTAGATAGAGGAGGACAGGTGAAAGAGAAATAATAATTTGGTTATAATTATGTTATTAATGAGACATTAAAATGACAATCAATTTCATTCATTTTTATTCATTAGGGACTTGAATGTGTACCATTTAAGAGAACTTTAAGAGGAAACTTTAAGAATTTTACTAACTCATGTAACCTTAAAATTTTTATATATGAAACATTTACTTTTTATTTGAGTAGTAATAATAATAATAAAGTGAATATGATCCATTACTATTTTTAATTGACCAACTTTTAAACTTCATTTTATAAATTTGTAAGTTTTTAGCAATTTAATTTATTATTCAATGACATTAGAATATTATATCATATTTTAATTAATATATCTATATCATATAATATATATTATAAAATAAGTATGTACCATATTTAATAAATTTAGTGAAAAAAAATAAAAAATTACCCCGAGCAAGGGTGACACGCTAGTATTAAAAAAAACAGAGATACTCTTTTGGACAGAACCGAAGGGGTATGTTTCAAGAAATTCATGAGACCTTGCTTCTCCCTCATTCTCTCTCTCTCTCTCTCTCTCTCTGTCCTCAGTTGATATCAGTAAAGACCATGGAGGACCACTGAATGTATGAAGACTGCAAGTTGATGGGAAAGAGAAATGGAGAATTAATAGGAAGATAAGGATCAATTAAATGATCTTTGACTGTTAATATATGAGAATTCTTTGATCACATGCTCTATATATGTACAAATTTGAATGATTTTTTTTTTTTTGTGTTGTCAAATTTTTTACATAAATTTGATCACCCAAAACACAGAGACAAAAAATTATTTTGTTATCCTATCTCTCAATCTCACCATTCCATAATTTTAGTCAGTGCCCAGTTGATCATAGTCAAATGTAAAAGACCATCAACTTTCAGAGTATCATTATGCTTGCACGCCCTCGGGGCGGATCCAGGATTTTAGAATCACGCGGGCTTGATATTTAAAGAAATATTGCAAACAGTAATAACCGAAAAAAAAAACTTCATTTATTATAAAAAGAAGTTACATATAGTCTGTGAACATCATGAGAACTTGAAATAGAACCTAATTTAGAAATTTGTAGTTGGGGAGAAGGTTACCAGAAGTTCGAGAACATCATGTAAACTTGAAGTTTCAACGATAGACTTTGCAAACCATGAATCTATAAACTTTGTTCGCTTTGATTGCGGCGTCGGACTTGTCATTTTAGATTAACACACTTATAAATTTAGATCAATTATATGTTGAAAATAATTATTAGGAGAGCTCCTACTGCTACTTACTGGTCCTACTCAGCTCAGAAAAAAGTAAAAGTTATCATCTTGTTAAATTCAATCAGTCAAATTGATATTTTTAAAACTATATGATGGTTGAAAAGATAGATTTTCCTAAGCAAAACACACAATTTGGGTCTTCCAACTTTTTAATTTCTTGCGATTCGGCCATTAAATGTTTGAAAATGGTATTTGGTAGGGGTGAGCTTGGTTCGGTTCGGTCCATTTTTTTAGAAAAAATGAAGAGAAATCGTGACCAATAGTCCAGTTCTTAAAAATATAGAACTGGGATCAACCCAATATGTCTGTGAGAACTAATACATTGGTCCTGGTCCGTAACCAATTGAAGGCGTCACGAGAACCCGGGCCATCGGACCAATGCGATGCATTCTTTGATCAAGAGGATAACTAGATTTTCTAAAAAACAATGATCAATAATCAAATCATGTTCTTCCTTCATATAACATTTTGTTGGGTTCGTTGTTCTTGTGAAAATAAACTAAAGGTAAAAATCATTACTTCCAAATTAATAAAGAGAAATGAAAAAGAAAGTTGCAAGGAAATTTATTGCAAGTCATCTTCCTTTCCGATCACCTTATGGTTAATTTAATTAATTTACAGGTAACAATCCTTCAAACTAATAATGTTTGAAATCACAAAAAAAGATATGAAATTAATTAATAGGGAAGAAAAATGTTTTCCCTCCTATTTTCTCTTTAATCAAATAAGGAAACTTGGTTGAATATTGAATCAAATTATTATATATTTTGTTTAGGTTGTAAGTTGTATCCCTTTTATTATCTTCTTAACAATATATATATATATATATATATATATATATATATATATATATATATATATATATATATATATATTAGTATATTACATATAATAAAATAATAATAAATACACATTGGTCCGGTTCTGCGTTTTTGGTTTCTGAAACCGAGGACCGACCCAATTGTCCGGTTCTGTAAAAATTCAAATCCAGGACCAATCCAAAGTATTGATCCGGTCCATTTTTGACTGGACTGGTCCGGTTCCAGAAAATTTCTGCTCACCCCTAGTATTTGGGCCATCGAACTTTAATTATGATGCAAACGAGCCCAATTTCAAATGAACGTTAGTCCAGGACGTTAACTTTAAGTGAAATCCTTTTTTTGCCCCTATAAATATCAAAACTTTGCGTTATATTAAAAATTCAAATGGATCCAACTGAAAAAAACAGAAAAAAAAGGGAGGGAGGTTCTAAAAAAAAATTCCCAAATTTATACTTCTACAGGACTTGTGATCTTCCTCTTCCTTTTCTCTCTCTCCCAGTTTGCTCTTCCTCACATTCAAGCTCCCCTCTCCAGTTCTCTCTTCTACATCGTCGGAACTCCAGCTCCGCCATCTTCTATCATCGTCGGCTGCCACCTCTGCTCCAGCTTCGTCCTCTCTCACTCTCCCTGCTCGACAATTCCAGTCCAGACCTGCCGTGAGAACAAGCTCCCTTATCTGGTTCTCTTTTCTGCAGCGCTGGAACTCCATCCCCGCCAACTTATGTTGAATTATGCTTAAACTTAAATTTGCTTAAAATAATTATGCTCTTACTTAGATTGTTATAACTTAAAATCTGTTTGATTCAAGAAAATTTGGTCAGCTTGCAGTATCACTTTATCAACCACCTAGAATTGCTGTTGACACACGTTTTCAAGTGTCAACTTTTTTACCTTTTATGCTTAAACATCTCTTGGTACTGACATTTATATATTTTGTGCTTTGCTAGATCATACTGTTGTTTATCTTCCACACAGGATCCCTATGATCTTGTAAGAAGATATCTTCGAATTATTGGCACATTTCAAATTCAAATATGTTTCTAACGGACTGTACTTCAAGTTCTTCTATATATATCCAGAAGTCTCTTGAAGAAAAACAATGGAAGCATTCATATTTTCTAAAGCAGATTACTCACTTGAAGTGTCTCAGTTTTAAAACTCTAGCTAGATAGTTCTCACTATTATTTTTTTCTAGTTATTGTTTTAGACAATCGTTGCCTTCTTATTCCTTACTTCTTTCATATTCATTAAGGAATCAGTTGATTGTCCCACGAGTGTGATTGTTTCTCAATCATACTCCATAAACACCGATCTTTGTTGTACACTGATCCGTTAGCGATCATCTAGATTATTAATAATATTATTACACTTCAAAAATCCAAGTTTGACCATCTTGGTAGTGGAGGTAGCAGTTTTTACTGTGAACCACTTCAACTGCTTTGTTTTTACTCATCAGCTCTTACAAACTGTTCTAACACTTAAGCAGTCTTAATCTACTTAAGTATCAGCCAATATTTTACATAAATTGTTTACTTGTTTTATAAATTGTACTTCAGTACTTTCCTCATAGCTTGCTAACTGACCATCAAATCATTTTCAGCCAACAACGTTAGTTTCTTGAAAACTATCAGCCAGCTGACACTATATCAACTAACTGACAAAATTACAATTTTCGCTGCAACTTTCGAAGTTTTACAAAACTACCCTCAAAGTTTTAAAAGACTATTCACCGTCCCCCCTTTAGCGTTATTAGCTGTTAACTGGACTTACAATTGGTATCAGAGCTTTACTTTTTGAAAACTATCATTTTCCAAGTTTAAAAACTTGAAAGCTCGATCATGGCACAAAAACTTTTCAATCAAACAATGTTACTCAAGTACTTATTTTCGATGAATATCACTTTGACATTTGGAAAAAAAGAATTACAAGATATATGAACAATATTGATAAACGATTGATGGAATGTGTAAGAGGTGGTCCTATGCAACCTATGAAAATCAATACTAAAGTTGGCAAATCTTCTACTGCAGATGATGACACCATAAATCCTATTGCTCTTTCTATTGAAGAGTATATCCTCAAACCTCAATCTGAATGGACTGAGGAAGATAAATTACTGATGGACTGGATGCTAGAGCTGTTCACATTCTATCAAGTGCCGTTCCAGATGAAAACTATAAACAAATATACAACAGTGTTACTGCAAATGAAATATGGGATGTTCTTTTTGAGTATGTCGAAGGAGATCAATACACCAAGGACAACAAACTCTACGATTGCATACAAGAGTTTGATGCCTTCAAAAAGGATCCAAAAGAATAATTGAAGAATGTCTATGATAGATTTCTTGAGGTAAGTAATAGATGTTCTTCCCTTGGTAAAGTTTACAACATCCAAGATTTAAATATGTGTTTTCTTAGTAGCTTGGAAAGTAGATGACATGCTAAGGTCACTGTCATAAAGGAAGCAAGAGATTTGAACAAAACTCATATACGTAGTCATGTTGCAAATCTAAAAAATTATGAAAAGGAAATTCTCAAAACTCAAGAAATTGAGAAAATTTTTAAAGGTATCTCGCTACAAGCTCAAGAAGAGACACCAAATAATTCTACATCTCTGTCAGATGATGACTTTGATGAAGATGAATTTGCTGCTTTTGCAAGACAATTTAGAAAGTTTAAATCTTTCAAAAAGAAGTTCCAAAAACCTTCTATAGACACCCCAATTTCGTACCCCTGGTATGTAACATGATATGAAATATCAAGATATGTTAAAAAGCTAACGAATGTCAAGTTACAAGGTCGAAAATACAAAAAAAGTAAAAGCAGGATGCGTAAACAATGAAATGCAGGGGCCTAAGTGCCAAAAAGGACACTAGAAATGACCACAGGCGCCGCCCCAGGTTCCACTCTGGGTGTCGCCCAATAGTGCATAATTCCCTGTAGCAATTTACCTTTGGTGCAATCTCTCAAGCACGCGGTACACGAAAATGAAGCTCAGAAAGAAAAAAACTTTACAGCGAAGGAAGGCCTCTCCCAGCCTATAAATAGAGGTCCCGGGCTTGTGAAAAAACACAGTTCACGTAGTGAAAAAACACACTCAACGCAGTGAGTTCTCCCAGAAGCGATGAGAGAATTTCTTCCTCTAGCCCCGAAGCTCCGCCAAATCTCCCCTAAACACTAAAACTAGCCGGCCAAAGTGAAACCTAGTTGCCCTGCTAGGATTCCGCGTTATTCCACCTATCCAAAAATCCCAAAAAGATTAGTTGCCCTGCCCGAATTCAGACGCCAAATCAGCAAAAAACAAGCAGTTGCTCTGCCAAATTTCCGGCGTCTGCAAGAAAACAACAGCAAAAAAACAAGCAGTAGCTCTGCCCGGATCCCGAGGCCGAAAAGCAACTTTCAGAAGCAGTTACTCTGCCCAAATCCCCATAACAGCAAAGCAGCAAAAAAAATTCCCTCTCCCTGAAGGACAGAGCGAGCGCACCCTAGGACCTGCCAAAAGCTAGTTGGTATGGGATAAAACCCCCACGTTTCAAGAAATAGGCTATTTAAAGTTTTTATATACAAAAGTGCTATTTAGATTAGCCCGATGTAAGAAAAATAAGCACTTATGTTGCCCAAATTTCTATAGGAAAATAGCACTAAAAAGAGCCATTATTATGACCAAAATTTTATAAATGTATTTGTAATTCCATGAAGGAGATTGTTGCAAGTTTTTTAATAATATATGTATATATATATATATATATATATATATATATATATATATATATATATAAGTGTTTTATTTCATATGTTAAATAAATATAAAAAATATATATTTTAGCCAAAAACTACTTTGAGACCGAAAGGACGAGTTATGTGTCTAACCCCTTCCCACCTCGTAACTTAGCCTCTGAACCCCTTTACAAATCTGGTTACATTTGGTTTTTCTTTGTTTTTCCTTAAACTAAAAATGACGACTCTGTTGATCACATTTTGAGTCCACAATTGAGGCCGAGCGTATTCCTCGCGCCTTAAAGGTTTTGAAACCACCCATTTTTTCACGCAGCGGGGGAATCGGTCGAAAAACGAGGCACTCACACCTTCTACAAATTTTCAAAAATCTTCCTCAAATCTTCAAAAACCTTCTTCAGGCTTTCAAACACCTTCTTCAAACTTTCAAAAATCTTACTTCAAAAGCAATGAAGATAAAGATGAGAAAGAAAAGTTGTTATGCTTCAATTGCAGAAAACTTGGTCATTTTGCTTCAAACTGTCCTTCTATCAAAAATGAATATTACAAAAGAGATCTTAGAAATTTTAAAAAACAAAAAGGTTTAATTGTTGAAAATCAAAATCTTGCAACATGGATTGAGACATATTCTGAAGATGAATCTGCTGATTTTGTGCAAGAAGAAATTTTTTGTCTTATCGCAGAATCAGCTGTGTATGATTGAGAAAATGATTCCCCTAGTCCAAAATATTCAAATGAGTCTGATGATGAGCTCCAAAGCCCACATATTAAAAACCCCAAGCTGAAACCTGATTAGTTTGTGGTTAAGAAAATATGAAATGGTTTTTATGGACAAGGGATCATAAGTCAGCCAGAAAGAAAAGTCAAGTCAATCTCTCCAAGGACTGCTCACATTAAAACAAGAAAAAGGTCAAAAAAAAGGCAGGAGGAGAAGTCTAATGACATAAGTGTTGATGATCTACTGGATCAAATGCAAGTAATGTATTCCAAGTTTGGAACACTTAAAAAGAATTCATGTTTCTTTATCTGATGACTTCTAACGAATTTCTGATGAAAACTGTGAGCTTCAAAAGATCAATGAGCTTTATAAAGTACAACAAAATGAAATGCTGCAACTTAAAAGCATCAATGAAAAACATGAGATTCAAGCAAAAATCTCAGATGCCCAGATTGTTGATCTTGTAGAAAGGAATCTTCGACTGATCAATGTTGTTGATACCCACTCAAAGTCAAAAGCTGCTATTGAGACCATCATTTCATCAACAAAAAGATCATGAAGATCAACATGGTCTTGGATACTCAAAAATTGATGAAAATTGTGAGATCAGACAGTCAAATGGCGAACCTAATTAAGTTTCTGCTCAAAAAGAATAAGGGATTAGCTTATAATGTTGCACCTTTCAAATTTCCCAAAAATATGAATCAGCTTAAGAAGTCCATTAAAAAAAAGGATAAGCTAAACAATGACAGTTGTCAACCTTCTGTTCATAATTCTCACAAAATGTCAACAGCTACAACATGTACAAAAGATGAGGAATTAGAAGGAAGACAACTGACAAGTTTAAGCCAATAAATTTTGTTGCTGCTAAGACTTCCAAGCTAAATCAAAATGAATCAAAGAATTCACCTCAAATGACTGATAAACATGGTTATCACAAGTGTAAAGTTTGTTTTACTTTTGGTCATCAATCTCATGAATGTTTGTTTAGATTTAAACCTACTAACAAAGTCAAAATGTCTAAATTCATGCAATTATGGCTACCAAAGAAAACTAACCCTTTGGACCTAAAAATATAAAAGAGTATCATGATTTAAATATTTATATTTCAGGTTTGCTTAATGACAGATGATCAACCAACTGACATATAGATATTAGACAAGGTCAATTGAACTGCTAACTGACATCATCTCAGCTAAAGGACCCCTAGTCATCTTTAGAGATAATTCTAAAGGAAAAACAATAGGCTATGGATCCATTATCAGAGGATCTGTAAAAATTGAAAATGTCTCTTTGGTACAAGGTTTGAAACATAATCTTCTGAGTATTTCACAATTCTGTGATAAATGTATGAACTGCACTTTCTCTACTACTCACTGTTTTATCAAAAACAGCATCACAAATGAAGTTTTATTTACTGGCTCAAGAAAACGAAATGTATTTGCTATTGATTTACTTGCTTTAAATAACAGTACTCAAATCTGCTTAGTAGCAAATAATACTTCAAAAACTTCATAGCTTTGGCATAAAAGACTTTCACATTTAAATTTTAAATATCTTTCTAAACTTTCAAAAGGAGATTTAGTGAATGGCCTACCATCAGTCAATTTTCTTGCCGAAAAAAATGTGAAGCATGTGTTTTAGGAAAAATAACAAAAACTTCTTTTAAATTCAAACCATGTCTTTCAACCAAAAGAATTCTTTAACTACTTCACATGGATTTGTTTGGTCCTATTACAACTGCAAGTATAGGTGGAAACATATATACTCTGGTGGTTGTAGATGATTACTAAAGGTACACATGGGTTGTAATGATGCAATCCAAGGATGAAACTTATGGTATTCTAACCGCCTTGTTCAGAAATCTTCAAACTCAAAAAGATTGTGAAATTATAAGTGTAAGATCAGACAATGATACATAATTCAAAAACCTTGGCAATACATACTGTGATGATTCTTAGCGATAAGAACACCTCAACAAAATGGTGTTGCTAAAAGGAAGAACATGACATTGATTGAAACAGGAAAAACCATGCTAGCTGAAACAAAGCTACCAAAGTATTTTTGGGCAGAAGCTGTCAACACAATTTGCTTCACTCAAAATAGATCTCTCATCAACAAGTTTCATGAAAAGACTCCATATGAATTATGGAGAGGTAGAACACCCAACATTAACTACTTTAAGATTTTTGGGTGCAAGTGTTACATTCACTACAATGGTAGTGACCACAGAGATAAATTCAATGAAAAGACTGATGAAGGTATTTTTGCTGGTTATGCTAAACACAGTAAAACCTATAGAGTTTATAATAGAAAAACTTAAATAATTGTTGAATCTATGCATGTTACATTTGATGAATTTAGTTTACTTGAGTCTGCTGAGACTCATGATGTTATTGACATTTTTGAGATTTTTTAGATAGGAAACAATATTAGCTCAATTCAAAATAATCTTTCATCTTCCAAATCTCCAGTTGATATCTCTGAAAGTCAAAATGAACATCAGCCGACTGACAATACTCAGCCAGCTAACAACCTAAATCATTCAGATCCTTTTATAACTGATCAGTCAGCTAACACTTATCCCACTGAACATCTTCAGTCAACTGACACTCCCTCATCCTCACTTTTGCCAACTGACAATCTCTCTTTTGTCCCCTCATACACTGAATCTCTTCCAGATCTTCCTAGGGAAATCAGAGAGGTTAGACATCATCCAGTTTCAAACATCATTGGTGATCCCTTTGTTGGACTAAGAACAAGAAGCAGTTCCAGAAATAAAGTTCCTGACACATATGCTTTTGTCTCCTCCATTGAACCTAAGAAGATTGATGAAGCTCTAGAGGATCCCCAATGGATTGAGGCCATGCAAGAAGAACTCAATCAGTTTGAGAAATGTCAAGTTTGACATCTTGTTCCAAGACCATCAGATCAACAAGTTATTGGAACTAAATGGTTGTTTAAGAACAAGTTAGATGAAGATGAAAATGTCACTAGAAACAAAGCAAGGTTGGTAGCCCAATGCTATAGACAGGAGGAGTGCATTGACTATGATCAAACATTTGCTTATGTTGCCAAGTTGGAAGCCATTAGATTATTCATTGCTTATGCAACATTCAAAGACTTTAAAGTCTATCAAATGAATATGAAGAGTGCAATTCTAAATGGTGACCAACAAGAGCAAGTCTTTGTTGAAAAACCTCATGGGTTTCTTGATATAAAAAAGAATGACCATGTATACAAGCTAAGAAAAGCTCTCTATGGTCTCAAACAAGTTCCAAGAACATGGTATGAAACTCTATCCAAATTTCTCATGGAAAAATGATTTCAAAGAGGTAAAATTGATAATACGCTTTTCTCTTTAAAGCACAAGGGTAATATTTTACTAGTTCAAATTTATGTTGTTGATATTATTTTTGGTTCTACTAATGATGCTTTGTGTAAGATATTTGAAAACCTTATAAAGGAAAAATTTGAGATGAGCATGATGGGAGAACTTACATACTTCCTAGGTTTGCAAATCAAGCAAACTAAAGAATGATTTTTTATCCATCAATCCAAATACACAAAAGAGCTGATCAAGAAATATAACTTACAAGAGGCAAATTCAACAAGCACTCCAATGGGAGTTGAATGTCATCTAGTTATTGATGAAAAAGGTAAATTAGTCTATACAATTGAATATCGAGGTATGGTTGGATCTCTCTTGTATTTTACTGCTAGTAGACCAGATATTATGTTTGTTGTGTGTATATGTGCTCGTTTTCAAGCTAACCCTAAAGAATCTCACATGTTTGCTTCCAAAAGAATCATCAAATATTTGATTGATACTGAAAATTTTGGTATTTGGTATCCTAGAGACTCTTCTTTTAATTTAATGGGATATTCAGATGCTGACCTTGCAACATGTAGAGTAAACAGAAAGAGCACTAATGGAACATGTCACTTTCTTGGTAACATGTTGATATCTTGAGCATGCAAAAAGCAGGCATCAGTCTCCACCTCAACTACTAAAGCTGAATACTAACGGGCGAAAATCGCAACGGGCAAGAATACTCGGTCATCCACAAGTAATGTAGTGCTTAAGCACAAGTATCGATCCCACAGAGACAATTATGGCGTATATTTTCCTAATTACTAAAATTATGGATTTAATGACTTTATCTAAACAATCAATTTATAGCGATGCAATTAAAGCTAAAGCAATAAAAATAAGTAGGAAATAAAAATTACCAACTACGCGCGAGTAATGAAGAGTTTTCTCAAGGATGAAAATGCTTGGATTGTAATTTCACTCCAATTATCTGCATGCTCAATTAATCCAATCTCTCAATTTCCTATAATTTACTTAGGGTAGTTGAGAACACAAATTTAGTCGTTACGGGCTCTCGCATCTTATAGCAACCCTAATTCACACATCTACCTACGGGCTCTCGCATCTTATAGATAAAATATGTAAATTGCAATAAGAACAAGTTCTTTAAAATGACTATTGGATTTTGTGCTATATCTCTATGCTACAAAATACCAACAACTAAATTGTTAAGTTCGAAAAGTAATGGTAGCTCTTGCGGATCCAAAACAATTCTAAAATCATCCAATTATTGATCAAATAATTAGAAGCATTAAATACCACAAAATAATAACCCTAAAATAAATTAAAGTGATATTTAGAGAGAAAGAAAAATATTAGAGCATGCTTAATCAAATTTAGAGATTCATCGCAATCCTAACAATAAATATTTAGCTCATAATATAAAAGGAATCACACACAAATACTCCAAGAAAATATTTCATAATGATATTAAAAATAAAGAGTAAGAGATACAATACTTCAATGGAGATTTGGAGGAAAATCCCTTTGCATTCCTTGACAAAATCTCAAATAAAAGATGGTGAAGACCCAAGAAAATGGTGCTTCCTTTCTTCTCTTTTCTCTTACCCGTGTGTGCCTTCTCTTCAAAACTAATCTGCCAAATTCCCACAAAGTGTAAAGAGTAATGCCCAAGCTAAGGAGGGGCAATTCTGGAAGAGCAAGGAAGTTTTGGGGGCAAAATAGGGAAGAAATAAGGGACTGAGTCACGGATGGAGCAGGGCTGAACCAGGAAGAATCTCGTGGGCCAACCCAGGTGGAAATGAGAAGCTTCTGTGAGGGAGACTGGGCCAGGACGCGGGCATGGTTCGGGTTGGACGCGGGTAGGTGGATCCACCAAGGACAAGCGGACCGACGCTTATGGATAAGAGGTGACACGTGGCTCCACAAGGAAGTGACAACGCGCACAGGAGAATCTGGTAATTGCTCTGGCCTCCCCTGCAGACCTAATATTTACTCCGGTGCCCCTGGCGTTTATGAATTGAGTGCCGAAGGCCTTCCCTCTCCATGCATTGCAATTATATACTTTGTTGGTCCAGTTAGCTTTGTTAGCTCTTCCTTTAGCGTCTGTTAGCGTCCGTTAGCCTTTTTCTTCCATCATTTCAGTGCTATGCTTTGTAATTGCTTAACTGAAAGCTAACGAACCTTGATCAAATGTCTTCAAACTTCAAGAATTGATTTGAATCTTCCCAATTTACTATGAATTGATCTTTTAAAGCTTGAATTCATGCCCAAGTACCTTAAAAACAATAAAATCATAATAAATGCAATTCTTTGGACAAAATAAATATAAAAATCATATAAATTGGGAATAAAACATGAGGAAAAATATGTAAAATTATGAACTCATCAAATATATTGCTGCTGGTAGTTGTTGTTCACAAATTCTTTGGATGAAACAACAGTTATTGGACTGTGAAATACAAATGGGAACATGTCATATTTATTGTGATAATACTTCTGCTATTTCTGTTTCAAAAAACCCTACCATGCATTCCAAAACCAAGCATATAGACATAAGATATCACTTCCTAAAAGATCATATTGAAAAAGGTAATGTTCAGCTAGAATATGTTCCTACAAAATTTCAATTAGCTGACATATTCACAAAAGTTCTTAAATATGATAGATTTGAATTTCTTAGAGGAGAATTGGGAATACTTATATTGTCATAGATAGATATTATGTATATCTTTAACCGTTGCAGATATAAGAGTTCGACTGACAAAGAATCACAGTGATCATTTTTATTAAAAATGTCAGTTACTTCTCACCAGTTGACAATTTCATCAGCTGACCTCAATAACTAACAACTACATTTGCATATTTAAAAATTTGGGCCTCAGCTATTAGCCAGCTAATCGATGTATTTTATACGTAGATATCGGGTACTTTTATGACTTAAATTGAGCGATTCCACGAGGCTTTTGGCTACTGATATGTGTTTTTCAATTGTTTTATGATTTTCAGGGCTTTAGGTGAAATTATATGATTTATAAGGCTTTTTGGTGAAGATTTCAAGAAGGGGCCAAAGTGTAAAATGGAAGAAAAACGGCAGAAAGAAAAACTGACTACCTTGCGGCCGCAAGGTACTTTGACCTTGCCTTCGCAAGGTAGGCAGTAAGTCAGCCCCCGAAAATCAAGACCTTGTGGATGCAAGGCCATTACCCCTTGCGACCGCAAGGTGCCCAGAACCGACTTATTGAGGTCTTCGAGCTGGATTGAACCTCCTATCCCCCTACAACTCCATGGTATAAATAAAGGACGATAGCCAAGGCCAAAGGACGGCCAAGAAGTAGTTTTATACAACTTTAGCATAGGATTTAGAGTGTATAACATAGTTTAGTTGTTGTAATTACAAGTTTTGAAGATCGATCCATGTATTCATTCATCTCCATGTGCAGTTCATCTTCACGGATGAACTAAACATTCATTAATCTAGGAGTTGGGAGGTAACTTGTATCGAATCTATGCTTTAATCTATTTTTATTCATTCAATTCTTGTTGATCATGGTGATTATCAATCCCTTTATTATCTCGCTTTGAACAAATGAATGTAATCATGAGTAATAAAGGCCTAGAGGTGCGGATAACTGCATGACCAATATGCGTATGTCGTACACTGGCTCACCATCATGATAAATTGAACCTATTGATGCACGAGATTGATAAGTTAGGGTCAGGTTTCATATATGACCTAAGTGACAGTTAGGATCCATATGTTCTTGTGCCTAGGATATAGAATGGACGAATTATTTGGAGATGGAGACTGAACGGTAATTCGACAGGCTATATCTATATTTTGTGAACGAACCCAAGAAATTGAATGATACTTTATCCAAATAAGCTATAGAGGAGATACAAGTGAAACCCTAAATCCTAGATTTCCCTCCACCATAAGATCTTCATAATCTGTAATTGATGCTAATTTAGTTAACTTTAGTATAATAATTAGTTTAGATAAAATCAATATAAAAACCCTCTTAGTTTAATAATTGCTACCGATAATCGTGCTATTTGTGATCTTCTTGTCTCTGTGGTTCGACTCTTGCTTCCCAAGCTATTCTACAATAGTCTTGTCCACTTGTAAGGAAAATTATTAAAATAAGTCACGATCACCAGCTAACACTCTTCAGTCACTAGCTCAGCTAATAAAAGTTATCAGCTGGCACTTTTCTTATCTCTTAGCTGACAAATTGTTCAGGTAGCTTCTAAAACTCTAAAGAATGCTGATCGTATCTCAGCTACGTTTTCTATCTAAAATTGAGATATTTATTAATTCCCTCATTTATTTCTCGTCTTTTATTTCTCCTTGGACCTCTCAAAGCTTTCTTGAGAAGCCAAAACGACTCTCCCACTATCTCATCAACACTAGCGGTTGATGTGACGTGTTAACACAAAAACTACTCATCATAATGGCAATTGACCTCTATCATAAATCAACTTCAATCATCACTTTTTTAACCCAAAAACCAAAATTCTCTGTACTTATTAACTACACGCCATATCTTCGCTTTTAAAACTCACTCCCAAAATTCTTTATATGTACCCGTACGTATACCATTTTGTAATATTATATAAAGTATACTTTCTTTGTAAATAATCTCAGCCCTTCCTATATATACTCCTTACAAAACCCTTTCTTCAACTTAATCTCTAACATTTTTATTTATCTCTTTCAGGAAAAATGGCCAACAACACAGCTCTAAGATGTATTCTGGATGTGCCCTCTCTTAACTCTGATCCTATAGGGCTCGAGCTAGTCCATCTATTATCCTTTACAAGATTGCTTCCATTAATGACCTTCAACATTCATACTTACAGTAGCCAGCTAACAGAGGAATTCTTCATGTCATGGTGGAAGATCCTTCTGATCCCTTCTCTCTAAATGGGTCTATTAGAGGAGTCCAAGTTGTCTTTGATTCAGAAACCATCACTACAGCCTTTCCAAATCTTTCAGATGATGGTTCAACCATCTACACCATTCCAGAAGAAACACATCAGGCTGGGTGGATCACTATACGTGGAGAGGTTCCTGTTGACCTCGCATTTGATCGGCACAAAAATCGATTTGCTCCTCTATTCTATACTCTAGCCATTGTCTTAGATAAGTGCCTTTTCATTAAGTCTGGTGGGCATGATAAGATCACAAAACCCCAACTATTTCTTATGGAAGGAATTGTTGAAAATTATGAAATCAACTGGGGACTTGTCCTTATGGAGTGTGTGAAGACAAATATAGCCAAATACAAAGATAACATGGCTACTGGAAATCCAAGGCTAACCCACCATCTTATCATCAATCACTTTCTTCGTTCACTTCATGTTCTTCAATCTCGATTTCTTGCTATTGGGGATTTGGAACCAGTCAGAATCAAGAAATACATTGCTACCGATGTCAACAGAACAAATGTATCAAGTCGTTTTGGTCAAGAAATTTCCACTGCTCCTACAGGAATAAGATCTAGAAGGTCCAAAACTCAGGCCCTAACTGCCACTTCCTCCAGTCAGCCAGCCGATGGTTGGCAGCCAACTGAAAATACTCCTCATTTTCCTGTGTCTAGAAGGACAAGAAGAAGAAGACTGATAACAGTTACTAATTCAGCTGAAGATGAGCCTACTCAAGCTGCACAAGCCCCCTCCTTGAACCAAAAGACAAAGAAGAAATCCTGACCTTAACCCAGGTAATTTTGTTCCTTTCACTCCTACTTCAGAAATTCCTATCTCTGCTCCTGCTCCAAACTCTCCTCCTCCTAACCCTCCTTCACCCAATAGTGCTCCAATAAAGTTTCCCCCCCCCCCTCTTAGGAATCCAACCTTTCATCCAAGACACTCCTACTACCAAGTAAATCCTATTCGCATTCCTCCCAATTAGGTATTTCTGATCGATCATTTGCCTTACTTTATTCAATTTCTTCTTTCTTTCCATGAAGAAAAGAAAGATGAAAAACCATCTGTTAACCCCATCAAATACATTGATCACAACCTTAAGAGGAGACCATATGTTCTGTACCCAGAAACCCTGAACCTGACACAAGAGGATCTCATTGGAAATTATGGAAAGTACTTCGACCTCTCCCTCTACTTTGAAATAGGTTTTATCTCTCAAATGATCGTTTTGTTCAAGATGAGCTAGTGTTCCTTGTTTGGACAATATATAGCAAAGTGCATCAGTTGCCTGCACTACCTCACAATGATACCTTCTTGGAAGGCCTGCATTGCCTGAAGATGATCTGGTGAATCAAGACTGGGAACAACCATTAGTTGATCCTGCTAAATTGACACGTATTCAGAGAGCTGCCAACAAATATGTGCAAGATGCTGTTAATTCTGCAAATCTGGCTTACATTGAGCTCCACAGAAAGATGGCCTCCATTCAAGGAGGAGCTTCTGCCTCTATAGCCTTCCCAGATGCGTCACAAGTGATCCTGCTCCTTTAATCATTGATCTTCTGATCCCTTCAGCTCATGCTTTGGTAATTCTTCCTTCGTCACCCCTACTGTTTCTCTAACTATCATACCTTCTGCACCAATTGTTGATATTTCTATTGTATTTGCCTCAACAGTTGATGCCTCATCATCAGTGGCTATAGTTCCTGCCACTACTTTTGTTCCAGCAGATGTGTCAGCCATTCTCGTGTCAGTTGTTCCACCAGCTGATAATATAACTCCATCAGTTTCAGCTGTCAGTGTGCCTCCTATAATTGAGCTTCCTACTCCTGTGGCTGCTGATCAGACTGTTTATCCAAATCAAGCTTCTCCTCTGTGCATTTTGCCAGACTTATCTCTACACTCTGCTGTTCCTATGTCAGTTGGTTTCGACACTACACATATATCAGTTCAGACTGATTTATCTTCAACTGATGAATCTGACCATCAGTAATACGAAGAAGATGCTGAGGACTCTTCCGATAATTCCATGGCCTCCTTATCCAGCTCCTTCAAATCTACTTTTGTTGATGACTCTCTCATATCTCCATCTCAATTGGCATCCAAAAAGATAAGGAAGCAATAAACCATAATTACTCAAGCCCTTTAACAACCAACTAGCAAAAAAATGATATTTTCTGATGAGTCTTCTGAGCCAGAACATGAACCTACTTCTCATGTTCCTACCTATCCTATGTCTACTTTCTTTCCCATTAACAATGAAGATGAAGGCCTTCGATCCTGCCAATTATTCTCGGATGCCCCATGCTCTTCTCACTCACCTGCTACTGAGACTGCTGTTGTTCCTTCTCATGCCACTCTTTCTGACTCTGCCAAGTTGGACATGCTCTACATTCATCATCTTCAAATGAAAGCAGCTTACAAACATCACACAAATCAGCTTTCCACTCTCCAACAACAGGTTGCATCTCTTCTTCCAAATCTTGTGCAGATAATCACAGCCGAAGTACAGACTGCTATTGCTGCTGGTGCACCTCGTGAGCCTCGCATGGATGATTGGCGGTCCATCTTACTTTACCAAAAGGAATGGGCCAACCATACTTTTAATGTTGAAGCTGTCATGCTTCAAACCATCCAGGAGGAGAAGAAACAGATAGCTCATGCTGATGCCTTCCTTGCTGAGAACAAAATCCTTAAACAAAGATTGAGTCTCAAACCCTCGCAGACAATTGATGCAGAACCTGAAGATGACAAAGAATCGAAAGTCTCTCCTGCTGATGTTGGTCCATCAACTACTGCTCCAGCTGACAAGCCAGCTGAAGGATCCGCATCAGCAGACAAATGATCAAACTCTCTCTACCCTTAAAACTCTATTAGAATATACTTGTTTTACTTGCAGCAGACAATTTTTACTCTCTGGTTTAATTTCTGCAGCTCAAGTTATCTCTTATCTACTTGGTTAACCAACATCTACTTTGCAGGAATATAAGTCTTATCAATTTTGCAGACTTATAAGTTCTGCATGTTGCTCTTTGCCTTAAGTGAATGATTTTAAGCAAATAGGAGGAGATTGTTGAATTATGCTTAAACTAAAATTTGCTTAAAATCATTATGCTCTTACTTAGATTGTTAGATCTTAAAATCTGTTTGATTAAAGAAAATTTAGTCAGCTTGCAATATCACTTTGTCAGCCACCTAGAAGCTACTGACCCATGTTTTCAAGTGTCAACTTCTTTACCTTTTATGCTTAAACATCTTATGGTACTGACACTTACCTATTTTGTGCTTTGCTAGATCATACTGTTGTTTATCTTCCACACAGGATCCCTATGATCTTGTAAGAAAATATCTTCAAATTATTGGCACATATCAAATTCAAATGTGTTTCTAACGGACTTCACTTCAAGTTCTTCTATATATATCCAGGAGCCTCTTAAAGAAAAACAACAGAAGCATTCATATTCTCTAAAGCATATTACTCACTTGAAATGCCTCAACCTTAAAACTCTAGCCAGATAGTTCTTATTGCTATTTTTTAAAGTTATTGTTTTAGACAATCGATGTCTTGTTATTCCTTATTTCTTTCATATTCATTAAGGAATCAGTTGATTGTCCCTTGAGTGTCATTGTTTCCCAATCATATTCCATAAATACCGGTTTTTGTTGTGCACTGATCCATTAGTGATCAGCTAGATTATTAATAATATTATTACACTTCGAAAATCTAAGTTTGACGAACTTGGTAGTGGACGTAGTAGTTTTTACTGTGAACCACTTCAATTGTTTTGTTTTTACTCATCAGCTCTTACAAATTATTCTAACACTTAAGCAGTCTTAATCTACTAAAGTGTCAGCCAGTACTTTACATAAATTGTTTACTTACTTGTTTTATAAATTGTACTTCAGTACTTTCCTCATAGCTTGTGATCTATTCTCAAAGACACTAAGTTGACCATTAAATCCTTTTCAGCCAACAACGTAAGTATCTTGAAAACTATCAGCCAGCTGACACTATATCAGCTTATTAACAAAATTACAGTTTCCCCTGCAACTTTTGAAGTTTTTCAAAACTACCCTCAAAGTTTTAGAAGGCTATTCACCCCCCTCTAGCTTTATTAGCTGCCAACTGGACTTACAACTTCCATCATCACCGGCTTCTGTTTAGAATCACCGCCTCCTCCACCACATCACCTAATCCCATCACCCACAACCTCACTGCCAGCGCCATTGTTTTCTCTGTCACCGCCGCCTCCCTCTTCACCAAATTCCCACAATACCCAGCAAAAGTCCCCCAAACTCTAATCCAAATCGACGCTTTACAAGGCCAATTTGAGGAAAAACTTGAAACAGGGGACGACGAACATAGTTTGATCATCTTGAAATCCCTGATTTTGGCCCAACCCGAATGAAGATTCTAGACTGCGAAACTATTAAGCGAAATGGAGAATGCCAAAGATGCTCAAAACGATGAGCATGTGTTTGTGATCTTTGTTTGTGATATATATATATGCATACTGGCTCACACAAAAGTTGTTTTTTGTGTGAGCCCGTGTGTGTGTGTGTGTGTGTGTGTGTGTGTGTGTGTATATATATATATAGGGGAGCATTAAGAGTGGGAATTGTAGGAGTTGTTGGCTTGCTTAGCTACTAGTACTGTAAGACTCTATTTTCATTTCCATTGTTTGACATTGGTAGTGCGTTGTCAAAATTAGAGGCATTTTTGAGATTGAGCTTGCAAAGTGGGTCGGGTAAGTTCTCAACAAATGGGTTCTCTTTTCTTGGTTTCAAGAACTCATTGTTGCCCTCCAGCAATGCTTCCCAAAATCACAAATATAAAGTAAAAACAAGAATCCGTCTTTGCAAATTCAATGAAAAACAAAACAAGAATTTACATATGCCATTTCCGACGATGTAGAAGACATTGGAGAAAAGGAATACGAAGATGGGTAGGGGATGGGGGCGGCTGGAGGCATTCAAGGTTATTTACTTTTCTTTTTTATTATACTTTGATCCTTTCTTTTTATACAAATGACATATGTAAAAAAAATCAGTTAAACCCCTTTGGACTTCTAATATCAGGAAAAAAAAATTGTACTATATAGAAGGGTAAACTAGATAATAGACATAACTTAACAGTTAAATCTGAGGTCCATCCAAAAAATGAGCTCGCTTGTATCACAACTAAAGCTCTGTGGCCCAAATAACATTTTTAAACATTCGGTGGCCGAATTGCAAGAAAATTGAAAATTGGGTGGTCCAATTAGGTCTGTCAATTGATCAGATTCAGATTCAGATCAATCAAATCTATATCCGATTGGGCAAAATTCGGGCCGGTACGGGTTCACTTTCCCAAGTTTCTAATTGCTAAAGTACATCTTTAAAAAAAAAAACAGAAAAAGTCACTTTTGAACGCAAAAAGACTATGATATCATTAATGAGCAATAGGCGTGCTACGTTAAGTTTACATATCGCGTTGCAAAGTTTATAAAGTGCAAGTTTATATCGTGGTGCAAAGTTTATTTCATCAATTAATTTTACATATTTTTGTACCACGATTCAAAGATTCATTTTTTAATATTTTTTACAGCGAGTTTATATGTCGCGGTGCAAAGTTTATAAAGTGCAAATTTATTTATCGCGGTGCAAAATTTCCTTCATTAATTAATTTTACATATTTTTGCATCGCGGTTCACAAATATATTCACCGCGATTCAAAGATTTTGAAAAGATATACCTCGGTGCACATATGTTGTTAACTAGTGTTCATAGCAATTAATATTTATTAGTTTTTACATTATTTAAGTTTTAATACAAAAATTGAAGTAAATAGATATTTGTATCGCGGTACAACTTTTTATATATCTGTTCATAGTTTTTATATATAGGTTTTGCACCGCAATACATAAAAACTATACACCGCGATACAAAAATAGTAATTCATTCAGTATTTGAATAGAGAAATGTAAGTAAATAAGAATTTATATCGCGGTACAACATTATTATACATAGCAATACAAATTAAATTTAAAGTATATGTTTTGCATCGCAGTATATACAACTATGAACTGCGATTCAGATTCTAGTCTTCAACTCTTCCGTTACACACATACCGTGCTCATTAAAGGTAACATAGTCTTTTCACGTTCAAAAGTGACTTTTTGCGGTTGAAAATACAAATAGAGTACTTTAGCGAATAAAAATTTGAAAAAGGGGACCGCCTCACAATTTATTCTATCTGATTTGTTAAGAAATTATCATACTTGGATCAGATCAAATTATTTTTAGGATATTTCAAAGCTCGATCCATATCCTAAGTTTTCGGATTCGGACCGAATTTAGATTTTACTCGCCCCTTATTAAAGTACTAAATAAAATTAATATTGAGATATTTTTGCTTAACCAAAAGTCAAATAAAATAAAAAAAAATTGTTTTATCTTGCACAAAACATAAATAACATATAATGAGCAGAAAAAATTATATTAAGTCAAAATGGTAATGATTAATGATTAAAAACTCGACATAAGTAACTTTTATATGTATAATATTAATATATATTTATATCGAATCAGATCGAGTTGTTAACGGATCGAAACACCTTAATCCATATCCGATTTGTTAAGCTTTCGGATTATTAGATTCAGATCAAAATCGCATTATCGAATTGAAAAATAAAATCCATAGCCTAAAAATAACATTTGATTCCGATCGAATTCGGATCAAAATCTAATCCAAATTATGTGTTTTGTCATTTTCCTATTACTCTGCATTTTCAACATCAAACATCACCGCCACTACCATCTCTTTCAACGTCCTTCGCAGCCACGACACCCTGGTCCTCTAACCTCGGTCAATGCCCCATCATTCTTCTTCTTCTTCCGCTGCATATATGACATTAACAGCCACCCTCTACTCTCTACTGACTAGTGAGTCAATCCTTCTCATTTATTGTTGTCTATCTATTATCAATGGCTGCCCTGAGCGGCTAGCGAGCCTAGGACCCATTTTTTCCCACTGAAATAGCATCCCCTGACCATGCTTAACAGCCTGGTATATATAATTCATTAGTCTCATATATTTAAATTTTTGGGAGATTTTCCGACGGTCATATTTACAAAGTTTTTATTTTCATCACCTTTCACAAGATAAAACACTTTTATGCATTGCAATATACATATACAAAATTTTGTGCTACGCAATTCAAGAAGAGACACGCCACCTTACAAAGCGATTAAAAACTTTGTAAATGAGACCGGACCGCAAATTTCTTTAAATTTTATCTCTATTTTAAGTAAGGAAATTTTTTTTAGCCAAACGACCGGTGCACATTGAAAAAATTTCAACTGCTTTACAAACACCGATAACATTTTCAAGGCGAAACATACAAATGGGCCACCCAACTTTACTTTTTTTGTAATTCGGTCATCGAAACTTTGAAATATCTATTTTGGTCATCCAACTTTAGTTCTGTTGCAAGCGACCTCATTTTTAACGAACGTTAGACTAGGACTTTAAGTTTGAGTCAAATCTCTATTTTACCCCTATAAAAAGGGGTCTAACTGTAAATAATAAATTTTTTTAGTGAAAATGAGGTGTGTGTGAGAAATTAAGGAATCTGGGAATTTACAAAATTCAGCCTCCCCTGCCAGTTGTAAAATCAAATAAACAAACAATATCAATCTCAATCTCCCTCTCCTCACTCTCTCTCTCTCTCTCTCTCTATAAAACCCCACATCTGTCTCTTTCTCTGTCTACAAAACACCCCAAATTCCACACTAAAACCCAACAACCCCTCTAATAGATCGGCGGTGGGGATGGAGAATTCGGGCTACTGTTATTTGCTCTTATGCCGCGTGACGACGGTGGAGGTGGAGGATGATGACGATGGTGGGGTTGATACTCGATGACATATTGGGCAGAAACATGATTCGGAGGGTCATGCATCGATGAGGGAAACGGAAAACAAGAGTTCGGCTACTGCTCGACGGAGGGAAGCGAGACGCCAATGTGAGGGGTTCGGGGTGGTCTAGTGGTTGGGGGTTTTAAAGCTATATCATGATAGCCATGGCGGTGCTTGTATCGATGAATCTTATTCTTCTTGTTGTTGGTGAAAGCATCGTGAGATCCGACCACCATTTGAGAGGGTCCGATAGAATAGTGAGGAGGTATGAAAAGGGAAGGATGGTCTTCTTCTACGTCTTGTAAGAAAAAAGGCAGTAGACTGACAATCTTGTAATTGGCAAGAAGATGGTCAAATCTGGGAAATAGATCAAGCGGAGATGGTAGTTTCTTCCAGGAATCCACTTTTGGATTTGAGAATCTGGTTGAGAAGATCATATAGAAAGCGAGACCCCTCATGGGTTTTCTTCCCCTTTTTTTTAAAATGAGGTGCTTTTGGGTTCATCGTTGGGTTGATCAAATCGATGGAGATTGGTTTTGATTTAACGAGTTTTGTGGAATATATGCATTTGTTTTGTTTTGTTTTCCACGGATCTACTTTTCTTCCCCTTTGTTTTTTTTTATTTTCAAGAATCAATAATGAGTTTGAAATCAGAAAAACTCGTCAGATCTACTATTTGCTATGCTTACAAAAATTGTTTCCCTACATTAATGTGATTAGTCAGGAACTGTTAGTCTGGATCAGTTGAAGAGAGAGAGGACATCGAAGAAGATGATCGGAATTGATGTGGAGAGAGCTTGACAAATCAAATTAGTTTTGACATTTTTAACATTGTTTTTCCTATTTTGCCCCTTAAGTTAACGCCCCGTCTAACGTCCGTTAAAAAATGGGGT